>JAWNOI010000080.1:0-18963 GCA_035046045.1 Zaprionus bogoriensis | reverse complement strand
ATATATGAAAAAAATAAACAATGAACAATTGCAAATTTTGTTGATTTAGCTGAGATATATTTGAAAAAGCATAATAATAATAAAAATCTCTTAGCATAATGAAAATAGATGTATACCTAAATGAGGTATATACAAATGACCCAGAATTTACAGTACGTGCATTAAACGTACTGCACAAACATAGAGACTATAAGTCCGATACATGAATTCGAGAACGAATACATGAAGACATATGTACATGGTTCAGCCCCTTGTTCAATCTCGATAATACATTAAAACGCATGATACTAAATACACTGACATATGTATCCGTCAAGAAAGTGAAGGAAGACCATCCGATATTGGGCGAATGCACCATTACAATGGTAAAACTTCATAGATAGGAACTATGGAATGGATCGAATTAGCGAAACGAATAAACGATTTCAAAGACAAATTCGAAAAATCCTATAAGTGTGTTAATAAGAACGCACCTATAAGAATAGAAACGCTAATTAACCATATAAATACAGTTGTACTAAACTACAACAACATAGTTCAACTCTACCTAGACAAGGAAAAGAGGCTCACAGACCAGCACATAAAGCAATGTCAAATAATAATAAAATCACTTGGGACTAGAATATTAAATATAAGCAAAAGACATAATATAATAATAAACATCCCAAGAGATTTAAATTTAATGGCAACTTTTGATTCAGATCAGCTTCAAGATTTGAATGAGTCCAAGCCAGCCCTAATTGACATTGAAGCTGAAAGTGACATTGAACCATTAGAAACAACTGAACCAACCATGACTAACCAAGTGGCTTTAGATCGCGAATATGTGAGACAAATATCGTCCACTATTCCTGAATTCGACGGCAAAAAGTTATCATTGGCCAGATTTCTGACGGCTCTAAGACTCGTCGAACGTACAAAAGGTACACAGGAAGACTTAGCCGTAGAGGTCATTAAATCCAAAATAACTAGCCCTATTTTGTACAAAGTACAAAATGAAACCACTATTATTGGTATCATAGCGAAACTTAATACCAACATCAAAGGCGAATCCACTGATGTTATCAAGGCCAAGCTACTTAACATAAAGCAAAAAGGCAAGTCGGCCTCGCAATATACAGCTGAAATTGACAGTCTGCGTAAGCAACTCGAAGCAGCATATATTGACGATGGTCTAGACTATGATAACGCTGAAAAATTCGCCGCAAAGGAATCAATTTCAGCCATGACTAAAAATTGCGAATATGAGAAGCTTCGCATAATACTGGAAGCCGGCAATTTTAACAATTTCAATGATGCTATGGGAAAATACATCCAATGTAGCACTGAAATGACCGGAAGCTCAAGTACAATATTGTACTCTAGAGGCAGAAACGGTCGTGGAAATAACAACCGTGACTACCAAAGAGGTAGAGGCAATGGCCGCGGTAATGGTAATTTCCACTACAATAACAATGGCAACGGCAGGGGAAATTTCAGAGGAAATCCCCGAGGTGGCAACCGAGGTAGAAACCGAGGCGGCCACCAAAACAATAACAATACAAACAATATCCGAGTAACTCAAGGTAACTCGGAAAACCAGCAGAACCCCTCAGATACTCGAAACTAATAACTGGCTCAATTAAAACCATCAACCTTAATCTAAGCATATTTGTAAAAATTAGTAATGAAAGAACAGGTAAACAATTTACACTGTTGGTTGACACTGGTGCGGATATATCTATATTAAAAGAAAATATAGACATATTCGATAACGTTAACGAAAACGTTACTACCCAAATAACGGGAATTGGCGAAGGCATAACTTTTTCAAGAGGCTTGGCCTCTGTAGAACTCATTACTGGTAAATATATAATACCACACGACTTCCATTTAGTCAATCAAAGTTTCCCAATACCTAGTGATGGCATACTAGGCATAGATTTTATTAAACAACACAATTGCCAATTAGATTTCACTCAAAGTGGCGACTCACTCATTCTTCGTCCAACTAACTTAAAATATCCGATTAAATTGCAAATTCTTCATACTTGTGACAATAATGCGACAGTATTACCAGCACGTTCCGAAGTTATCCGAGAAATACAAATTCCATCAGCAGAAAATCAAATGCTGATATTAAATCAAGAGATTGATGAAGGAATTTATATCGCAAATACGATATCCAACCACAAGCACACTTATGTCCGAATTTTAAATACAACAAATAATACTAAAATCATAAATTTAAATAAAGTAAAATATGAAACTTTAAACGATTACGAAATAATAAAAGAAACTAACACAGAAAGAGACAATTTAGTTATGAAAAAATTAACTAAAAATTTTCCGCCTTTATTTAAAAGCCAATTAAAAGATTTATGCACCAGATACACAGACATATTCGGACTAGAAACCGAATCAATAACTACTAACAATTTTTACAAGCAAAAGCTTAGATTAAAGGATGATGAGCCAGTTTATATAAAAAACTATAGAAACCCTCAAAGCCAAGTAGAAGAAATTCAAGTCCAAGTTAAAAAGTTAATTGACAATAAAATAGTCGAACCGTCTGTATCACCTTATAACAGCCCACTTCTGTTAGTTCCGAAGAAATCTCTTCCAGGTTCTGACAAGAAAAAATGGCGATTAGTAATTGACTATCGTCAAATTAATAAAAAACTGTTGTCGGATAAATTCCCGCTCCCTAGAATTGATGACATTCTGGATCAACTAGGAAGAGCAAAATACTTTTCATGTCTTGACTTAATGTCAGGATTTCACCAAATTGAACTCGAAAAAAGTTCAAGAGATATAACGTCTTTTTCAACGAGCAATGGCTCGTATCGCTTCACGCGACTGCCATTCGGCTTAAAAATAGCGCCAAATTCTTTCCAGAGAATGATGACTATAGCATTTTCCGGATTAGAACCTTCTCAAGCTTTCCTTTATATGGATGATTTAATAGTCATTGGTTGTTCCGAAACACATATGCTCAAAAACTTAACTGATGTTTTTGAGAAATGTAGGAAATACAATCTTAAATTACATCCTGAAAAATGTTCATTTTTCATGCATGAAGTCACATTTTTGGGACACAAATGCACGGATAAAGGAATCTTGCCTGACGACAAAAAATACGACGTCATTAAAAATTACCCAGTCCCACATGATGCGGACAGCGCTAGACGATTCGTTGCATTTTGCAACTACTATAGACGTTTTATTAAAAATTTTGCCGACTATGCTCGTCACATAACAAGATTATGTAAAAAAGATGTAAAATTCGAATGGACAGCTGATTGTCAGCATGTCTTCGAACATCTCAAATCGGCACTAATAAATCCGAATTTATTACAATACCCAGATTTCAGCAAAGAATTTTGCATAATAACAGATGCAAGTAAACAAGCATGTGGAGCAGTTTTAACTCAAAACAAAGATGGACTCAACTTCCAGTCGCTTATGCATCAAGATCGTTTACTAAGGGTGAAAGTAATAAAAGTACAACAGAACAAGAATTGGCAGCAATTCATTGGGCAATAACTTATTTCAGACCATATATTTATGGTAGACACTTCACTGTCAAAACAGATCACAGACCATTAACTTACTTGTTCTCAATGGTAAATCCAAGCTCAAAGCTAACGCACATGAGACTTGAATTAGAGGAGTATAATTTTACAGTTGAATATCTGAAGGGTAAAGATAATTTTGTAGCGGATGCGTTATCAAGAATAACCATTCAACAGCTACAGCAAATAAAAGGAAACATAATGAAAGTCACTACAAGACATCAAAGTAGACAAAATTCCTGCGCAGGAAAAGAAAAAATAGAATTGCCAAGGCAATCTATAGAAAAAGCTTCAAAGCCCAACGTATATGAAGTCATTAACAATGACGAAGTACGTAAAGTAGTGACCTTGCATGTAAAAAATATGCTATGTTTTTTTAAACATGGTAAGAAAATTACTGCAAGATATGATGTTAGCGATTTATATACCAATGGAACTCTAGACTTAGGTCAATTTTTCCAAAGGCTTGAAATGCAAGCCGGTATAAATAAAATCAGCCAACTCAAAGTGGCACCGTGGGAAAATATCTTTGAACACGTTTCAATTGATAATTTCAAAAATATGGGCAATAAAATACTAATTTCATTGAGAGTAGCGCTACTCAACCCGGTGACCCAAATAGAAACAATAAAAGAAAAAGAAGCTCTATTGTCTACATTCCATGATGATCCGATACAAGGAGGTCACACAGGCATCTTAAAAACCTTGGCCAAGGTCAAAAGACATTATTATTGGAAAGGTATGACTCGAGACATTACTGAGTACATACGAAAATGTCAATAAATGCCAAAAATCAAAATTGACGAGAAAAATAAAAGCTCCTTTAACAATTACTGATACACCAATACATGCTTTCGACAGGGTTATAGTAGACACCATTGGTCCACTACCCAGGTCTGAAAATGGAAATGAATACGCAGTCACATTAATTTGTGACCTGACTAAATATCTAGTCGCGATTCCAATTCCAAACAAAAATGCCAACACAGTAGCAAAGGAGATTTTTGAGAATTTTATTCTAAAGTACGGTCCAATGAAGACGTTCATTACGGACATGGGAACAGAATACAAAAACTCAATAATAAATGATTTGTGCAAGTATTTACAAATAAATAACATAACATCAACTGCACACCACCACCAGACAGTTGGAACAGTCGAAAGAAGTCATAGAACTTTTAATGAATACATACGTTCATATATATCGGTTGATAAAACTGATTGGGACGTATGGATTCAATATTTCGTTTACTGTTTCAACACAACCCCATCTATGGCACATGACTATTGTCCATATGAACTTGTTTTCGGTAAAACAAACAGTTTACCAAAACATTTTAACTGCACAGACAACATACAACCATTATATAATATAGATGATTATGCTAAGGAAAGTAAATATAGGTTAGAAATAGCATATAAAAGAGCTAGAATTATGCTAGAAGAAAATAAGCGAAACAATAAGGAATTATATGATAAAAAAGTAAATGACGTAGATATATCGGTAGGAGATAAAGTCCTACTCAAGAATGAAACTGGACATAAGTTAGATCCAACATATTTATGACCCTATACAGTAGAAAAGTTAGAAGATTACAACAATATAATAATTAGGGATAATAAAAAGAAAAAACAAAAAGTTCATAAGGATAGACTAAAAATATTTAACAGTTAAATCATTAAAATTTGCAAAACAAAGATAAAATAAAAATAAAAATAATAACGGTCTGATCAACCGATGAAAATAATAAATAAAATAACATATATAATTTTCAATCTCATATATATTTTTTTATTTTTTAATACAAAAACAAAAAAAAAACATTAAAATTAAATTAATTAAAAAAATTTTTTTTTAATAATAAAATAACTCCATTAGATTACCTTATTTTTCAAAAGGAGGGAGATGTAGCATGCGCACATAGCGTATGTATAAATACATAAATACAAATAAATTGTAACACTTTGTTGCAATGTTTATATAAACATAGGAACCAAGCATATTCCAAGTTCGATGCAATATGATCGTACCAATATGCCTGGGAACTAAGTAACTGCAGCGTCGGCATATTTCATGCAAGCGACGGCTGAAGTAAACATTCTCTCTCGCGCTCACGCTGTCTCCAGCGTCGAGCATATACATATCTATTATATATATATATAAGCTTACACATAAGAACGCCGCTGCGCTGCTACGCGACTTTAAGCTAAGACAACTATATGCTTAGCATTTAAGAATCATTCGAATAAAGACCATCAAGAAACCCACACCGAATGGGATATATTCAAACAAATTAAACCGGACTAATTTATTAAAATTGAAAATTTCAAAATTTTCCAAAAAATTTCAAATTTGAAAATTTCAAAATTTTCCCAAAAATTTCAAAATTTTCGCAAAAATTTCAAAATTTTTCCAAAAATTTCAAAATTGAAAATTTCAAAATTTTCCCAAAAATTTCAAAATTGAAAATTTCAAAATTTTCCCAAAAACTTTAATTTGAAAATTTCAAAATTTTCCAAAAAATTTCAAAATTGAAAATTTCAAAATTTTCCAAAAAAAAATTAAAATTCAAAATTTTCCCAAAAATTTCAAATTTGAAAATTTCAAAATTTTCCAAAAAATTTCAAAATTGAAAATTTCAAAATTTTCCAAAAAAATTCAAAATTCAAAATTTTCCCAAAAATTTTAAATTTAAAAATTTTCCCAAAAATTTTAAATTTAAAAATTTTCCCAAAAATTTTAAATTTGAAAATTTCAAAATTTTCCAAAAATTTCAAAATTTTCCAAAAAATTTCAAAATTGAAAATTTCAAAATTTTCCCAAAAATTTCAAAATTGAAAATTTCAAAATTTTCCCAAAAATTTTAATTTGAAAATTTCAAAATTTTCCAAAAAATTTCAAAATTGAAAAATTTCAAAATTTTCCCAAAAATTTCAAAATTGAAAATTCCAAAATTTTCCAATAAGTTCAAAATTGAAAATTTCAAAATTTTCCAAAAAATTTCAAAATTGAAAAATTTCAAAATTTTCCCAAAAATTTCAAAATTGAAAATTTCAAAATTTTCCAAAAAATTTCAAAATTGAAAATTTCAAAATTTTCCAAAAAATTTCAAATTTGAAAATTTCAAAATTTTTCCAAAAATTTCAAAATTTTTCCAAAAATTTCAAAATTTTCCAAAAAATTTCAAAATTTTTCCAAAAATTTCAAAATTAAAATTTCAAAATTTTCCCAAAAATTTCAAAATTTTCCCAAAAATTTCAAATTGAAAATTTCAAAATTTTCCAAAAAATTTCAAAATTGAAAATTTCAAAATTTTCCCAAAAATTTCAAAATTGAAAATTTCAAAATTTTCCAAAAATTTCAAAATTGAAAATTTCAAAATTTTCCAAAAAATTTCAAAATTGAAAATTTCAAAATTTTCCCAAAAATTTCAAATTTGAAAATTTCAAAATTTTCCAAAAAATTTCAAAATTGAAAATTTCAAAATTTTCCAAAAAATTTCAAAATTGAAAATTTCAAAATTTTTCCAAAAATTTCAAAATTTTCCAAAAAAATTTCAAAATTGAAAATTTCAAAATTTTCACAAAAAAATTTCAAAATTCAAATTTTCCAAAAATTTCAAAATTGAAAAATTTCAAAATTTTCCCAAAAATTTCAAATTTGAAAATTTCAAAATTTTCCAAAAAATTTCAAAATTTTCAAAAAATTTCAAAATTTTCCAAAAAATTTCAAAATTGAAAATTTCAAAATTTTCTCAAAAATTTCAAAATTGAAAATTTCAAAATTTTCCCAAAAATTTCAAAATTGAAAATTTCAAAATTTTTCCAAAAATTTCAAATTTGAAAATTTCAAAATTTTCCAAAAAATTTCAAAATTGCAAAAATTTCAAAATTTTCCCAAAAATTTCAAAATTGAAAATTCAAAATTTTCCCAAAAATTTCAAAATTTGAAAAATTTCAAAATTTTTCCAAAAATTTCAAAATTGAAAATTTCAAAATTTTCCCAAAAATTTCAAATTTGAAAATTTCAAAATTTTCCCAAAAATTTCAAAATTTTCCAAAAAATTTCAAAATTGAAAATTTCAAAATTTTCCCAAAAATTTCAAAATTGAAAATTTCAAAATTTTCCCAAAAATTTCAAAATTGAAAATTTCAAAATTTTCCCAAAAAATTTCAAATTTGAAAATTTCAAAATTTTCCAAAAAATTTCAAAATTTTTCAAAAAATTTCAAAATTGAAAATTTCAAAATTTTCCCAAAAAATTTCAAAATTGAAAATTTCAAAATTTTCCCAAAAATTTCAAAATTCAAAATTTTCCCAAAAATTTCAAAATTTGAAAATTTCAAAATTTTCCAAAAATTTTCAAAATTTTCCAAAAAATTTCAAAATTGAAAAATTTCAAAATTTTCCAAAAAATTTCAAAATTTGCCCAAAAATTTCAAAATTTTCCCAAAAATTTCAAAATTGAAAATTTCAAAATTTTCCAAAAAATTTCAAAATTGAAAATTTCAAAATTTTCCCAAAAATTTCAAAATTTTCCCAAAAATTTCAAAATTTAAAAATTTCAAAATTTTCCAAAAAATTTCAAAATTTTCCAAAAATTTCAAAATTTTCCAAAAATTTCAAAATTTTCCAAAAATTTCAAAATTTTCCAAAAAATTTCAAAATTTTAAAATTTCAAAAAATTTCAAAATTGAAAATTTCAAAATTTTCCCAAAAATTTCAAAATTGAAAATTTCAAAATTTTCCAAAAATTTTAAATTTGAAAATTTCAAAATTTTCCCAAAAATTTCAAAATTGAAAATTTCAAAATTTTCCAAAAAATTTCAAAATTGAAAATTTCAAAATTTTCCAAAAAATTTCAAAATTTTCGAAAAATTTCAAAATTTTCCAAAAAATTTCAAAATTGAAAATTTCAAAATTTTCCCAAAAATTTCAAAATTGAAAATTTCAAAATTTTCCAAAAAATTTCAAAATTTCAAAATTTTCCCAAAAATTTCAAAATTGAAAATTTCAAAATTTTCCCAAAAATTTCAAAATTTGAAAAATTTCAAAATTTTCCAAAAAATTTCAAAATTGAAAATTTCAAAATTTTCCCAAAAATTTCAAAATTGAAAATTTCAAAATTTTCCCAAAAATTTCAAAATTGAAAATTTCAAAATTTTCCAAAAAATTTCAAAATTTGAAAATTTCAAAATTTTCCAAAAAATTTCAAAATTGAAAATTTCAAAATTTTCCAAAAAATTTCAAAATTTCAAAATTTTCCAAAAATTTCAAAATTTGAAAATTTCAAAATTTTCCAAAAAATTTCAAAATTTTCCAAAAAATTTCAAAATTGAAAATTTCAAAATTTTCCAAAAAATTTCAAAATTTTCCAAAATTGAAAATTTCAAAATTTTCCCAAAAATTTCAAAATTAAAATTTCAAAATTTTCCAAAAATTTCAAAATTGAAAATTTCAAAATTTTCCAAAAAATTTCAAAATTGAAAATTTCAAAATTTTCCCAAAAATTTCAAAATTGAAAATTTCAAAATTTTCCCAAAAATTTCAAAATTGAAAATTTCAAAATTTTCCAAAAAATTTCAAAATTGAAAATTTCAAAATTTTCCAAAAAATTTCAAAATTGAAAATTTCAAAATTTTCCCAAAAATTTCAAAATTTTCCAAAAATTTCAAAATTTTCCAAAAAATTTCAAAATTTTGAAAAATTTCAAAATTTTCCCAAAAATTTCAAAATTGAAAATTTCAAAATTTTCCCAAAAAATTTCAAAATTTTCAAAAAATTTCAAAATTTTCCAAAAAATTTCAAAATTGAAAATTTCAAAATTTTCCCAAAAATTTCAAAATTGAAAATTTCAAAATTTTCCAAAAAATTTCAAAATTTTCCAAAAAATTTCAAAATTTTCGAAAAATTTCAAAATTTTCCAAAAAATTTCAAAATTGAAAATTTCAAAATTTTCCAAAAAATTTCAAAATTGAAAATTTCAAAATTTTCCCAAAAATTTCAAATTTGAAAATTTCAAAATTTTCCCAAAAATTTCAAAATTGAAAATTTCAAAATTTTCCAAAAATTTCAAAATTGAAAATTTCAAAATTTTCCAAAAATTTCAAATTGAAAATTTCAAAAATTTCAAAATTCAAAAAATTTCAAAATTTTCCAAAAATTTCAAAATTTTCCAAAAAATTTCAAAATTGAAAATTTCAAAATTTTCCAAAAAATTTCAAAATTTGAAAATTTCAAAATTTTCCAAAAAATTTCAAAATTGAAAATTTCAAAATTTTCCAAAAAATTTCAAAATTTTCCAAAAATTTCAAAATTTCAAAAATTTCAAAATTTTCCCAAAAATTTCAAAATTGAAAATTTCAAAATTTTCCAAAAAATTTCAAAATTGAAAATTTCAAAATTTTCCAAAAAATTTCAAAATTGAAAATTTCAAAATTTTCCCAAAAATTTCAAAATTGAAAATTTCAAAATTTTCCAAAAAATTTCAAAATTGAAAATTTCAAAATTTTCCCAAAAATTTCAAAATTGAAAATTTCAAAATTTTCCAAAAAATTTCAAAATTTTCCAAAAAATTTCAAAATTAAAATTTCCAAAAAATTTCAAAATTGAAAATTTCAAAATTTTCCCAAAAATTTCAAAATTGAAAAATTTCAAAATTTTCCAAAAAATTTCAAAATTGAAAATTTCAAAATTTTCCAAAAAATTTCAAAATTTTCCAAAAAATTTCAAAATTGAAAATTTCAAAATTTTCCAAAAAATTTCAAAATTGAAAATTTCAAAATTTTCCAAAAAATTTCAAAATTGAAAATTTCAAAATTTTCCCAAAAATTTCAAAATTGAAAATTTCAAAATTTTCCAAAAAATTTCAAAATTTGAAAATTTCAAAATTTTTCCAAAAATTTCAAAATTGAAAATTTCAAAATTTTCCAAAAAATTTCAAAATTTTCCAAAAAATTTCAAAATTTGAAAATTTCAAAATTTTCCCAAAAAATTTCAAAATTTTCCAAAAAATTTCAAAATTTTCAAAAATTTCAAAATTTTCCAAAAAATTTCAAAATTGAAAATTTCAAAATTTTCCAAAAAATTTCAAAATTTTCCAAAAAATTTCAAAATTTTCCCAAAAATTTCAAAATTGAAAAATTTCAAAATTTTCCAAAAAATTTCAAAATTGAAAATTTCAAAATTTTCCCAAAAATTTCAAAATTGAAAATTTCAAAATTTTCCAAAAAATTTCAAAATTGAAAATTTCAAAATTTTCCAAAAAATTTCAAAATTTTCCAAAAATTTCAAAATTTTCCCAAAAATTTCAAAATTTTCCAAAAATTTCAAAATTTTCCAAAAAATTTCAAAATTGAAAATTTCAAAATTTTCCCAAAAATTTCAAAATTGAAAATTTCAAAATTTTCCAAAAAATTTCAAAATTTTCCAAAAAATTTCAAAATTGAAAATTTCAAAATTTTCCCAAAAATTTCAAAATTTTCCAAAAAATTTCAAAATTTTCCAAAAATTTCAAAATTTTCCCAAAAAATTTCAAAATTGAAAATTTCAAAATTTTCCAAAAAATTTCAAAATTGAAAATTTCAAAATTTTCCAAAAAATTTCAAAATTGAAAATTTCAAAATTTTCCAAAAAATTTCAAAATTGAAAATTTCAAAATTTTCCAAAAAATTTCAAAATTGAAAATTTCAAAATTTTCCAAAAAATTTCAAAATTTTAAAAATTTCAAAATTTTCCAAAAAATTTCAAAATTGAAAATTTCAAAATTTTCCAAAAAAATTTCAAAATTTTCCAAAAAATTTCAAAATTTTCCAAAAATTTCAAAATTTTCCAAAAAATTTCAAAATTGAAAATTTCAAAATTTTCCCAAAAATTTCAAATTTGAAAATTTCAAAATTTTCCAAAAAATTTCAAAATTGAAAATTTCAAAATTTTCCCAAAAATTTCAAAATTTAAAAATTTCAAAATTTTCCAAAAATTTCAAAATTGAAAATTTCAAAATTTTCCCAAAAATTTCAAAATTTTCCAAAAAATTTCAAAATTGAAAATTTCAAAATTTTCCAAAAAATTTCAAAATTTTCCAAAAAATTTCAAAATTTTCCAAAAAATTTCAAAATTGTAAAATTTCAAAATTTTCCCAAAAATTTCAAAATTTGAAAATTTCAAAATTTTCCAAAAAATTTCAAAATTGAAAATTTCAAAATTTTCCCAAAAATTTCAAAATTGAAAATTTCAAAATTTTCCAAAAAATTTCAAAATTTGAAAATTTCAAAATTTTCCCAAAAATTTCAAAATTGAAAATTTCAAAATTTTCCCAAAAAATTTCAAAATTTTCCAAAAATTTCAAAATTTAAAAATTTCAAAATTTTCCAAAAAATTTCAAAATTGAAAATTTCAAAATTTTCCCAAAAATTTCAAATTTAAAAATTTCAAAATTTTCCAAAAAATTTCAAATTTAAAAATTTCAAAATTTTCCAAAAAATTTCAAAATTGAAAATTTCAAAATTTTCCCAAAAATTTCAAAATTGAAAATTTCAAAATTTTCCAAAAATTTCAAATTTAAAAATTTCAAAATTTTCCAAAAAAATTTCAAAATTGAAAATTTCAAAATTTTCCCAAAAAATTTCAAAATTTTCCAAAAATTTCAAAATTTTCCAAAAAATTTCAAAATTGAAAATTTCAAAATTTTCCCAAAAATTTCAAAATTTTCCCAAAAATTTCAAAATTGAAAATTTCAAAATTTTCCAAAAAATTTCAAAATTGAAAATTTCAAAATTTTCCAAAAAATTTCAAAATTGAAAATTTCAAAATTTTCCCAAAAATTTCAAATTTAAAAATTTCAAAATTTTCCCAAAAAATTTCAAAATTGAAAATTTCAAAATTTTCCCAAAAATTTCAAATTTAAAAATTTCAAAATTTTCCAAAAAATTTCAAAATTGAAAAATTTCAAAATTTTCCAAAAAATTTCAAAATTTGAAAATTTCAAAATTTTCCAAAAAATTTCAAAATTTTCCAAAAAATTTCAAAATTTTCCCAAAAAATTTCAAAATTGAAAATTTCAAAATTTTCCCAAAAATTTCAAAATTTAAAATTTCAAAATTTTCCCAAAAATTTCAAAATTGAAAATTTCAAAATTTTCCCAAAAAATTTCAAAATTGAAAATTTCAAAATTTTCCCAAAAATTTCAAAATTTAAAAATTTCAAAATTTTCCCAAAAAATTTCAAAATTGAAAATTTCAAAATTTTCCCAAAAATTTCAAAATTGAAAATTTCAAAATTTTCCAAAAAATTTCAAAATTTAAAAATTTCAAAATTTTCCCAAAAATTTCAAAATTGAAAATTTCAAAATTTTCCAAAAAATTTCAAAATTGAAAATTTCAAAATTTTCCAAAAAATTTCAAAATTGAAAATTTCAAAATTTTCCAAAAAATTTCAAAATTGAAAATTTCAAAATTTCCAAAAATTTCAAAATTTTCCAAAAAATTTCAAAATTTTCCAAAAATTTCAAAATTTTCCAAAAATTCAAAATTTCAAAATTTTCCCAAAAATTTCAAAATTGAAAATTTCAAAATTTTCCAAAAAATTTCAAAATTGAAAATTTCAAAATTTTCCAAAAAATTTCAAAATTTTCCCAAAAATTTCAAAATTTAAAAATTTCAAAATTTTCCAAAAAATTTCAAAATTGAAAATTTCAAAATTTTCCCAAAAATTTCAAAATTGAAAATTTCAAAATTTTCCAAAAATTTCAAAATTGAAAATTTCAAAATTTTCCCAAAAATTTCAAAATTGAAAAATTTCAAAATTTTCCAAAAAATTTCAAAATTGAAAATTTCAAAATTTTCCAAAAAATTTCAAAATTGAAAATTTCAAAATTTTCCCAAAAAATTTCAAAAATTTCAAAATTTTCCAAAAAATTTCAAAATTGAAAATTTCAAAATTTTCCCAAAAATTTCAAAATTGAAAATTTCAAAATTTTCCCAAAAATTTCAAAATTGAAAATTTCAAAATTTTCCAAAAAATTTCAAAATTTTCCCAAAAAATTTCAAAATTGAAAATTTCAAAATTTTCCCAAAAATTTCAAAATTGAAAATTTCAAAATTTTCCAAAAAATTTCAAAATTGAAAATTTCAAAATTTTCCAAAAATTTCAAAATTTTCCAAAAATTTCAAAATAAATTTCAAAATTTTCCAAAAATTTCAAAATTTTCCAAAAAATTTCAAAATTGAAAATTTCAAAATTTTCCAAAAAATTTCAAAATTTTCCAAAAATTTCAAAATTTTCCAAAAAATTTCAAAATTTTCCCAAAAAATTTCAAAATTTTCCAAAAATTTCAAAATTTTCCCAAAAATTTCAAAATTGAAAATTTCAAAATTTTCCAAAAAATTTAAAATTTCAAAATTTTCCAAAAAATTTCAAAATTGAAAATTTCAAAATTTTCCCAAAAATTTCAAAATTGAAAAATTTCAAAATTTTCCAAAAAATTTCAAAATTGAAAATTTCAAAATTTTCCCAAAAATTTCAAAATTGAAAATTTCAAAATTTTCCAAAAAATTTCAAATTTGAAAATTTCAAAATTTTCCCAAAAATTTCAAAATTGAAAATTTCAAAATTTTCCAAAAAATTTCAAAATTTTCCAAAAAATTTCAAAATTGAAAATTTCAAAATTTTCCCAAAAATTTAAAAATTTCAAAATTTTCCAAAAAATTTCAAAATTGTAAAAATTTCAAAATTTTCCCAAAAATTTCAAAATTTTCCCAAAAATTTCAAAATTTTCCCAAAAATTTCAAAATTGTCCAAAAAATTTCAAAATTTTCCAAAAAAATTTCAAAATTGAAAATTTCAAAATTTTCCAAAAAATTTCAAAATTTTCCAAAAAATTTCAAAATTGAAAATTTCAAAATTTTCCAAAAAATTTCAAAATTGAAAATTTCAAAATTTTCCAAAAAATTTCAAAATTGAAAATTTCAAAATTTTCCAAAAAATTTCAAAATTTTTCAAAAATTTCAAAAAAATTTCAAAATTTTCCAAAAATTTCAAAATTTTCCAAAAAATTTCAAAATTGAAAATTTCAAAATTTTCCCAAAAATTTCAAATTTGAAAATTTCAAAATTTTCCAAAAAATTTCAAAATTGAAAATTTCAAAATTTTCCAAAAAATTTCAAAATTTTTCCAAAAATTTCAAAATTTTCCAAAAAATTTCAAAATTGAAAATTTCAAAATTTTCCCAAAAATTTCAAAATTGAAAATTTCAAAATTTTCCAAAAAAAAATTTCAAAATTTTCCCAAAAATTTCAAAATTTGAAAAATTTCAAAATTTTCCAAAAAATTTCAAAATTGAAAATTTCAAAATTTTCCCAAAAATTTCAAAATTGAAAATTTCAAAATTTTCCCAAAAATTTCAAAATTAAAATTTCAAAATTTTCCCAAAAAATTTCAAAATTTTCCAAAAAATTTCAAAATTGAAAATTTCAAAATTTTCCCAAAAATTTCAAAATTGAAAATTTCAAAATTTTCCCAAAAAATTTCAAAATTTCAAAATTTCCAAAAAATTTCAAAATTTAAAAATTTCAAAATTTTCCAAAAATTTCAAAATTTTCCAAAAAATTTCAAAATTGAAAATTTCAAAATTTTCCCAAAAATTTCAAAATTGAAAATTTCAAAATTTTCCAAAAAATTTCAAAATTGAAAATTTCAAAATTTTCCCAAAAATTTCAAAATTGAAAATTTCAAAATTTTCCCAAAAATTTCTTGAAAATTTCAAAATTTTCCAAAAAATTTCAAAATTGAAAATTTCAAAATTTTCCAAAAAATTTCAAAATTTTGAAAATTTCAAAATTTTCCAAAAATTTCAAAATTGAAAATTTCAAAATTTTCCCAAAAATTTCAAAATTGAAAATTTCAAAATTTTCCAAAAAATTTCAAATTTGAAAATTTCAAAATTTTCCCAAAAATTTCAAAATTTTCCAAAAAATTTCAAAATTGAAAATTTCAAAATTTTCCCAAAAATTTCAAAATTTGAAAATTTCAAAATTTTCCAAAAAATTTAAAAATTTCCAAAATTTAAAATTTCAAAATTTTCCCAAAAATTTCAAAATTGTAAAAATTTCAAAATTTTCCCAAAAATTTCAAAATTGAAAATTTCAAAATTTTCCAAAAAATTTCAAATTTGAAAATTTCAAAATTTTCCAAAAATTTTCAAAATTTGAAAATTTCAAAATTTTCCAAAAAATTTCAAAATTGAAAATTTCAAAATTTTCCCAAAAATTTCAAAATTGAAAATTTCAAAATTTTCCCAAAAATTTCAAAATTTAAATTTCAAAAATTTCCAAAATTTTTCAAAAATTTCAAAATTTTCCAAAAAATTTCAAAATTGAAAATTTCAAAATTTTCCCAAAAATTTCAAAATTGAAAATTTCAAAATTTTCCCAAAAATTTCAAATTTGAAAATTTCAAAATTTTCCAAAAAATTTCAAAATTGAAAATTTCAAAATTTTCCAAAAATTTCAAAATTTTCCAAAAAATTTCAAAATTGAAAATTTCAAAATTTTCCAAAAAATTTCAAAATTGAAAATTTCAAAATTTTCCAAAAAATTTCAAAATTTTGAAAATTTCAAAATTTTCAAATTTCAAAAATTTCAAAATTGAAAATTTCAAAATTTTCCCAAAAATTTCAAAATTGAAAAATTTCAAAATTTTCCAAAAAATTTCAAAATTGTAAAAATTTCAAAATTTTCCAAAAAATTTCAAAATTGAAAATTTCAAAATTTTCCCAAAAATTTCAAAATTTAAAATTTCAAAATTTAAAAAAAAAAATCCAAAATTTTAATTTTCAAATTTTTCCCAAAAATTTCAAAATTGTTTCAAAAATTTCAAAATTTTCCAAAAAATTTCAAAATTTGAAAATTTCAAAATTTTCCCAAAAATTTCAAAATTGAAAATTTCAAAATTTTCCCAAAAACTTCAAATTTAAAAATTTCAAAATTTTCCAAAAAATTTCAAAATTGAAAATTTCAAAATTTTCCCAAAAATTTCAAAATTTTCCAAAAAATTTCAAAATTGAAAATTTCAAAATTTTCAAAAATTTCAAAAATTTCAAAATTTAAAATTTTCAAAAAATTTCAAAATTGAAAATTTCAAAATTTTAAATTTCAAAATTTTCCCAAAAATTTCAAAATTGAAAATTTCAAAATTTTCCCAAAAATTTCAAAATTGAAAATTTCAAAATTTTCCCAAAAATTTCAAAATTGAAAATTTCAAAATTTTCCCAAAAATTTCAAAATTGAAAATTTCAAAATTTTCCCAAAAATTTCAAAATTGAAAATTTCAAAATTTTCCAAAAAATTTCAAATTTGAAAATTTCAAAATTTTCCAAAAATTTCAAAATTTTCCAAAAAATTTCAAAATTGAAAATTTCAAAATTTTCCCAAAAATTTCAAAATTTTAAAAATTTCAAAATTTTCCAAAAAATTTCAAAATTGAAAATTTCAAAATTTTCCAAAAAATTTCAAAATTGAAAATTTCAAAATTTTCCCAAAAATTTCAAATTTGAAAATTTCAAAATTTTCCAAAAAATTTCAAAATTGAAAATTTCAAAATTTTCCAAAAAATTTTAATTTCAAAATTTTTCCAAAAATTTCAAAATTTGCAAAAATTTCAAAATTTTCCCAAAAATTTCAAATTTGGAAAATTCAAAATTTTCCCAAAAATTTCAAAATTTAAAATTTTCCAAAAAATTTCAAAATTCCAAAAATTCAAAATTGAAAATTTCAAAATTTTCCCAAAAATTTCAAATTTGAAAATTTCAAAATTTTCACAAAAATTTCAAAATTTTTCAAAAAATTTCAAAATTGAAAATTCAAAAATTTTCCCAAAAATTTCAAAATTGAAAATTTCAAAATTTTCCCAAAAATTTCAAAATTGAAAATTTCAAAATTTTTCCAAAAAATTTAAATTTAAAATTTCCCAAAAATTTCAAAATTTTTCAAAAAATTTCAAAATTGAAAATTTCAAAATTTTCCCAAAAATTTCAAAATTGAAAATTTCAAAATTTCCCAAAAATTTCAAATTTGAAAATTTCAAAATTTTCCAAAAAATTTCAAAATTGTGTAGCATGCGCACATAGCGTGTGTATAAATACATAAATACAAATACATTGTAACACTTTGTTGCAATGTTTATATAAACATAGGAACCAAGCATATTCCAAGTGCGATGCAATATGATCGTACCAATATGCCTGGGAACCAAGTAACTGCAGCGTCGGCATATTTCATGTAAGCGACGGCTGAAGTAAACATTCTCTCTCGCGCTCACGCTGTCTCCAGCGTCGAGCATATACATATATACATATATATATATATAAGCTTACACATAAGAACGCCGCTGCGCTGCCTGCGCAGCTACGCGACTTTAAGCTAAGACAACTATATGCTTAGCATTTAAGAATCATTCGAATAAAGACCATCAAGAAACCCACACCGAATGGGATATATTCAAACAAATTAAACCGGACTAATTTATTATATGGCGACCGTGACATAGTCCAGGAGGACTAGACACGAAACGGCAGACGGCGACAACGACGACCGCTACGCTGGTGTCGACAAACAAACGCATCGCCAAGCGCAGCTCCCTGGTGGGCTGTGAAGCTTTCGAAGACCATAGCCGCCAGTTCCAATGATCTACTCGAATCAACAACGGAATCAACGACGACCACGGCCACTGCACAACTAGCTCCGGTATCAACGGCAGCAACGGCAGCAACGGCAGCAACTGCAGTAAGTAGAGTGTGATGTGTGCAAAAAGAAGTGGCTTAGTGAAAAGATTAAAAGCCAGAAAGGCTTCCGTACTTAAGCTGCTGAACAGCGGCACAGTAAGTTGGAGCGACTCGGTCAAGCTACATGCCGAAGTCGATCATATAAAAAACTTGCTGGAACACAAAAAAACAATCACAGCCACGCGCACATCCACCTACTCTGCAATTACTAATATTGCCAAAGAACGTTTAATACTGCCTCCCCCAACTAAAATACAGATGCCCAAATTGAAGAAAGTCTGCCCGAACGACTGCGAGGGACCGCTCTATTCGCCTCATTGCGAATACACCTGTGCAGCCAGCACCGGTGCCCCATCAAAGTGACAACCTGTGCAGCCAGCACCGGTCCCGCCTGACGCAGCAAGTCAGGCCAATCAACAACCTGTGCAGCCAGCACCGGTACCGTCGGGCGTATCAAGCCCGACCCAAAAGGGGAACCGACAGCGCTACCAAGAGCGCATTATAATTATAAGTTGCACTGCGCTGCAAAAATTTTTTTTTCCATATGACATGCACTGCGATGCATATTTTTTTTTATAATTTAAAAAACAATTGTAAAATTGAGCAACATTAAAGTTGCCCGATTAGCGTGTG
>JAWNOI010000075.1:5770000-6183303 GCA_035046045.1 Zaprionus bogoriensis | reverse complement strand
GTTTATCTCTTTTCGTTATTGAATTATTTGGAAAAAATCGAAATACGCATTTATCGATTTGCGGAGGCGGTGGGCGTGGCACATCAAGTTTGAAATAAACTTCTTGTGTGTATTGAATACACGCACACTCCCACCAAGTCTGGTGCCTCTAGCTCTTTTAATAGCTGAGATCTGTGTGTTCATACAGACGGACAGACGGACAGACGGACAGACGGACAGACGGACAGACGGACAGACGGACAGACGGACAGACAGACGGACATGACCAAATCGACTCGGCTATTGATGCTGATCAAGAATATATATACTTTGTATGGTCTGCCACGCCTCCTTCTGCCTGTTACATACATTTGCACAAAGTTAATATACCATTTTTTACCCATTTTCAATGGGTAAATGGTATAATAATAAAAAAAATCGTCCAGCGCGGGATTCGAACCCGCGACCCCCTGCATTTGAAACTTGCAAGCCAACCATCACGACCACACACAGTTACACAGTGCGATCGGCAAATGAGATTTTTATTGATGCCGGCCCTCTGCTGCGTCAGTTCAACATTTTAGTTGAAAATTCTAAGCGCCCACAACTTTAACTTCTTTATTTATTGTCCGAACGGATTGTAATATATACTTTGTCTGGTCTGCCACGCCTTCTTCTGCATGTTACATACATTTTCACAAAGTTAATATACCATTTTTTACCCATTTTCAATGGGTAAATGGTATAAAAATTAAAGAAAACTACAGTCGAGTGCACTCGACAGTAAGTTAAGTTAAGTAAGTTAACAACGCATCGCATATTTCCGAAATTAGATACACATTGACGCTAATAGCACATGCCGACTGCACGGCGACTGTGCGTGCGCGGCGCAAGCATTGACGCCGAGCTTCTACTGTATGAAAAAATTTTCGCGCTTAAAACATGCATACATAAACACAAACATTGTATGTATTTACTAGAAACAGACAATGCGCCTCAACTGAGATATTAGAACGAAATTTGTAACCGGCAATTTGATTGCCGTCGGTAGCTTGGTGTGAGAGTTGTCGGCTCCGTGACATTGAGTCCCAGGTTCGAATGCCAAACACAACTGATTTTTTTTATTTTTTTTGCAACATCCAGTAAGATATATTTTAATATTAATTACTTTTATTCGTCGAACTAAAAACAACGCATCGCATATTTTCTAAGTCAAATAATACACATGCATGGACGCAAATGGCACATGCCGACTGAACGCTGACTACGCGACGACTGTGCCTGCGCAGTCGGCGTCGGCGTCGGCGTCGGGCCTCTGCTGATGTAAGGGAAACTTCTCGCGCCTATAACTTCTTTGTTTATTGTCCGATCGGATTGAAATTTATGGGGTAGATCTGTACTATGGTAAGCTACAAGAGTGGTAAAAAAAATGTTTTGTTATTTCCCTACTTTTCTTAAAATGCAATAGTTTGGGGGCGGTGGGCGTGGCATCCAAAAGTTGAAAATCAAACATTCTTCGTAATGTTAACAGGCACCTTACTTTCAAATTTGGCGCTTCTAGCTTTTCTAGTGTTCTTTTAAACTATAAAAATGTGTTTTTTAGAGGCGGTGGGCGTGGCATCCAAAATTCTAAAATCCAACTTCTGCATAATGTTGCAAGACACCCTCCTACCAAATTTGGTGCGTTTATCTCTTTTCGTTATTGAATTATTTGGAAAAAATCGAAATACGCATTTATCGATTTGCGGAGGCGGTGGGCGTGGCACATCAAGTTTGAAATAAACTTCTTGTGTGTATTGAATACACGCACACTCCCACCAAGTCTGGTGCCTCTAGCTCTTTTAATAGCTGAGATCTGTGTGTTCATACAGACGGACAGACGGACAGACGGACAGACGGACAGACGGACAGACGGACAGACGGACAGACGGACAGACAGACGGACATGACCAAATCGACTCGGCTATTGATGCTGATCAAGAATATATATACTTTGTATGGTCTGCCACGCCTCCTTCTGCCTGTTACATACATTTGCACAAAGTTAATATACCATTTTTTACCCATTTTCAATGGGTAAATGGTATAAAAATTAAAATCATAAAGATTTCCTAAATAGAAAAGGTAAACAAATCTTACATAGAAAACAGAGCAAAAATTTAATGTTATTTGAAACTCGAAAAATCCGTTTTAAATGAAAAATAAAAAGTTCAAACAATCCTTAAATATTTAAAATATTTTTTTTAAATATATGTGAGCTGCCTGATATCTACTATAAACATACTATATATAAGTTCGATCAGCAACAAGCAGACCGGAGTCCTCAATACCGCTGACAACTAATGAGCTTCAGCCATCTTTTTGCAGCAATTGCCATTGCGATCTATCAACAACTTGATTGACGACCAAATTCTGACGTAACAAGCCAGAACGGGGCGTTCGTTGCGGGACTGGGGGCGTGGCAATGCTAGTTGGCAACCCTGTTGACAGCTGGCAGCGCTTGCTGGCTTGTTGCTGGCAATGTAAACATGTTGTTGCAACGACGGCAGCTTGTTGCAGCGCAGCCTCGTTAAAAGTGTTTTGAAAATTGGAAAAGCAAAAAAAAAAAGAAAAACAAGAAGAGGCGAGGCAAGAACAACAACAACAACAGCAACAACGAGAAAAACGACACTCAAAGTGTGTTGGAAAAGTGAAGAAAATCCTGGGAAAAATAATGTATTCAGAGCTGACACGGAAATCCGCAGAGATACGCCAGCTTCGCCTCGTTTAATTTGCCTGATTGAACAATCTGTGCGAACGCTTTAAGTGCGAGGAAAGTATTCTGTTTTCTCTTTTTATACCATTTACCCATTGAAAATGGGTAAAAAATGGTATATTAACTTTGTGCAAATGTATGTAACAGGCAGAAGGAGGCGTGGCAGACCATACAAAGTATATATATTCTTGATCAGCATCAATAGCCGAGTCGATTTGGTCATGTCCGTCTGTCTGTCCGTCTGTCCGTCTGTCCGTCTGTCCGTCTGTCCGTCTGTCCGTCTGTCCGTCTGTCCGTCTGTATGAACACACAGATCTCAGCTATTAAAAGAGCTAGAGGCACCAGACTTGGTGGGAGTGTGCGTGTATTCAATACACACAAGAAGTTTATTTCAAACTTGATGTGCCACGCCCACCGCCTCCGCAAATCGATAAATGCGTATTTCGATTTTTTCTAAATAATTCAATAACGAAAAGAGATAAACGCACCAAATTTGGTAGGAGAGTGTCTTGCAACATTATGCAGAAGTTGGATTTTAGAATTTTGGATGCCACGCCCACCGCCTCTAAAAAACACATTTTTATAGTTTAAAAGAAAACTAGAAAAGCTAGAAGCGCCAAATTTGAAAGTAAGGTGCCTGGTAACATTACGAAGAATGTTTGATTTTCAACTTTTGGATGCCACGCCCACCGCCCCCAAACTATTGAATTTTAAGAAAAGTAGGGAAATAACAAAACATTTTTTTTAACACTCTTGTAGCTTACCATAGTACAGATCTACCCTATAAATTTCAATCCGATCGGACAATAAACAAAGAAGTTATAGGAGTTTGAATCTCCCATATAAAGTTGTGGGCGCTTAGAATTCCAACTAGAATGTTGAACTGACGCAGCAGAAGGCCGGCATCAATAAAAGTCTCATTTGCCGATCGCTCCGCGTAACTGTGTGTGGTCTAGATGGTTGCATGCAAGATTCTGGTGCGTGTGGTCGCGGGTTCGAATCCAGCAACGGGCAATTTTTTTTTTTTTTTTGCCGATCGCACTGCGTAACTGTGTATGGTCTTGATGGTTGGCTCGCAAGTTTCTGATGCGTGAGGTCGCGGGTTCGAATCCTGCGCTGGGCAATTTTTTTTTTTTTTTAATAATTTTGCGCTATATGAAAAATATATTATGCAAAAAAAATAAAAAAAACCAAAAACTTTTTCTAAGCAATACAAAAAAAAGAAGACTGCGTTTGGATTCGAACCGGGAACATTTAGTTAAAGAGCTGACAACTCTCACAACAAACCACTGAAGCACATGGTCTGTTCCTAGGCGCGAGAAGTTTTGCATACAGCAGCAGAGACGGAGCAGAGGCTCGGCGTCAATGCTTGTGCCGACTGCGCACGCACAATCGGCGTGCAGTCGGCATGTGCCATTAGCGTCAATGCATGTGTATTTAATTTCGGAAATATGCGATGCGTTGTTATTAATTCGAATAAAAGTAATTAATATTAAGAATTATTTTTAGCAGCCAAAGGTAAATTATAACTTACTGTCGAGTGCACTCGACTGTAGCTTTCTTCAATTTTTATTTTTTAATAACAAAGAAGTTATAGGAGTTCGAATTCCCCATACAAAGTTATGGGCGCTAGCGATTCCTAATCAAAACGTTAAATCGACGCAGTAGAGGGCCCGCGTCAATAAAAGCCTAATTTGCCGATCGCATGGCGTAAACTTGTGTGGTCTAGTGGTTAGAGGTCCGATTCGTAAGTTACAAAGTTCGTGAGAGTTCTTGTGTTCGAATCTGGCGCGGGGCGATTTTTTTTTCTTAATGTAAATTGCTTTTTTTTATATTTTTTTTTATATATTTTTATACCATTTATTTTATTTTGTATTATTTCTTCGAATAGGGTAAATGGTATCTTACAGTCGCGCGCGCTCGACTGTAGCTTTCCTTACTTGTTTTTATTTCTTTTCTTCTGCCAGAGATTTACTAGAGTTAACTAGCTTAGGCGCTGCGGAGTCTTCAGACCGGAGTTTTCCTCCCCTGATTAACTTGTCCGCGTGTTCTCGATTTCAGCATAGCAGCAATAGGGAATTATCCCGTTTTATTAAAGCACTTTCGAGTTGGGTATTAGAGAGAAAATTTATTGAATTTCAAGAGTTTTCTGTTTTTTCATTTTGTTAAAATATAAGATTTATCGAATTGATTGAACTGTTTGAGAAAAAGATAAATTGGTTTTACATCAAATTAATGGGAATGCGTTCAAACTATCTAATGTCTTGAACAATATATTTCACTTCAAGAAGTCTAAGAAAATTAAATAATTTATAGTTCTTAAGTAAAATCAATCATTTAAATATTTATTAAATAAGCTTGTATAGGAATGTATTCAAATTAATATAGTACATAATTTCAATACAATTATATTAAAATAAATATTTTATTATTCCAGAATTTGCTTAAATATGATAAACGATAAAGTTAATAGTGAATTTATAATATTTTTTTTTTATTTTATTTTTATTTAATAAAAATAAAATTATTCTTTCTATAAATAGATTATAGCTTTAGGTATTCTAATAATTAACCCATCTAAATATTTGATTAAATTGCCACTCTGGTAACAGTATACAAAGTTATAAGGGCTTTTAAACACATTTAAAAAGAAAAATAAAATAATCTTTCTATAACTTTTCCATGAAAATATTGATTGATTGCATATGTATTCATATTTAATCTAACTAAATAGATTTTTATGCTGTAATAAATTTAAATATTTTTTTTATATTAAAAGTCATTATAAATTCTAAGTCAAGTATACCTTTCGGATACCGTTTCGCTTTCTAAAAATTCCCTAATAAGCTCAGGTCAACAAACTATGCTGAAAAGCCTCGAAAACGTAAATTTCTCAATTCCCTTCCCCGTAAGTGTATTCCATCTTCAGTAAGATAAGACTGCCATACAGACACACACAAGGACGCAACCACACACACACACACACACAGTCACGCACATGATTGGCGGCAGGTTTTGTTAATTTACGTATTTTGGGCTAACCTTTCTCGTTTTTTCTGCTTTTCTTTGCCTTTTTTTCTTGCCAGAGAAGGGGCGAAGCAGGCCGAGGGAAGAGAGGAGCGTGGTTAACTTTGCATCTATCCACGATCTGCGCTGCGGCTCTATTTCGCTGCCTTTTTCGCATTGTGTCGTGCTGTTGCCACACAATGTTGCCCCACATAACAGGCAGGGGGTGCTTGGGCTTGACAGAGGGAGAGGAGGGCAGGTTGGTGGTTGGAGAAGGGGTGTAGTGCGTGTTAGATAAACTGACAGAGCGTCGGGGCTTGCGTGTTACTGGGAAACAGCCGAGGCCTGCGTCAGGAGTCAGTGTGCAGGATGAGGAGAGGGTTGGGCTTGTAAATGGGCTGGGAGCGGGCTGAGAGCGGGCTGGGGGCGAGGTCTGTTTAGGTGTGTGCCAGCGGAAGGAAGCGACAGGAAGCGCCGCAAGGGCAAACGGAAGTGTTGCCAGCCCTTGGCAATGTACCCAATTCTCAGCCCTGTTTCTCAACCCATCATGCCAAAACCCTCACCACTTTTTTAGCCAGTAACCCAAGCCCGTTAACTGCGCCTCTTTTGTTGCTGTAATTTTTGGCAAGCCTTTGACGTGCACAGTGACAGCAACAACAAGTGAAGGCAGTGGAGCAAACACAACTATAAAATACCATGCAGCTACAGCATGCGAAATATTATAGAACACGAAATAAAAAGTCTGTCGCTGAGTCGCTGTTTCGTTGTTTGTGCGATAACTTTTGTGTTTATTATTCGATCAAGCTAAAATTTGCAGTGAAGCTGTAGAATATAGTTGGCTGCATGTGTGCTCAAGAAAAATATTGTGACTAACAAACTTTATTAAATATTTATGTTTGAAATGCAAGATATAGTTTACTGGGTGCTATGCGCATGCCACTCAATATTTGAATTAACCTTGATAGTTCTAATCTACATAGAAATGTCCGTGTGAAATTTTACTTCTTTAACTTTTGTTATAGCTGAGTTCTTTAAGAGGCATAAGTAAAACCAAATCAACTAAGTATATACTAATACATTGTATAATATAGTCACAGCTCCCTTTGCCTTATACAAGTCTAATATGCCAATTGGAATGCTTGAAAGGTATAACTGGAGCAACAATGCCAAAGTCATTGGCGGCATTTTTGTGGTTTTCTTGTTGTGCGTGTGTGCAGGTTAGTTTATGCCTGTGTGTGTGTGCGTGTTTTTGCCGCTTTGATTTCATTTCTTTTGGCAACGTGGCATTTTTTTTACCTTTGTTTGTGGAATGTGTGTAACAATGCGGTCACTCAGTTCTCCAAAGACCCGAAAAGTCGGAATCAGCTGGAAAACAAAAACAACAACAAGAACAAGAAACTTTGCAGGTCATCGCTATCGATAGATTTGTGAGCTCGATAACAGTGGGTGTAGCTGGGCGAGAATAGTTTGTTGGGGCAATGGGAAGCTTATTATGGCCTGTCGGAGATATTTTTGCAGTCAGTGGCTTTATATTACTTTATAAATATATGTAATTTTATATATATATATATATATATTCCTGAACTATTCTATGAGCAGACACGATAGTGTTACTTTCCGCTCTCAATCTTATGCGATAAAACACTTTCCTAAGCACTTAGATAATAATTTGCACTAGAAATTTTAGTTACTCTATGATAAATATACATAGTAATATAGAAATATATCTCAGCATTCATAAGAATATATATTCATTATGACAAAAACTCCTGAACTTCCCCTTGCACATAATTTGTGCATATTCATAGTGAGCATAATTTAATTAGAACCTAAGAATTTTTAGTACTTTTATGGTAATTAAATATCGAGTTATGGCAGCATAAAAAACCTTTACAAAAATTTTAAAAATATAGTCTGCAAATTTAAACATATTTAAAATATTAATTCGACTTTAACAAACTCAAAATTACAACAAATTTAATATGGATAAATTCAAATTGCAATTCCTTGCTAAGCGATTTGTATTGAAAGCCGCTTAAAGTACTTAAGCATAAATCGCAAAAGTATATTTAAAGTTCAGCTCAATCTTTGCCATGAACATTTTCATAAAAAAATATTTTCGACGACATTTTCCAACATGAAAAGCGCAGAAACAGAAAAACTGCGACTGCGACTGCGGCGGCTGTGGCTGTGGCTGACGTGGACGAGCTAAACGGTATTTGTTGGTGCAACTGACAACAACAATGGCTGAGCGAATGAGCGAGTGAATGAGTGAATGAAAGAATGAATGAACGACTGAATGCATGAATGAATGACAGGGCGCATTTAATAAACATCATTTAATTACAGCCACACGAAAGGACGCCGCAGAAATGTGTAAGGGGGTGAGCAAGCAGAGAAACAAGACAGAAGAGAGAGTGAAAGAGAGAGAGAGAAGCAGCTAGCAGGCTAGCGAGTTAGTGTTAAGCATAAAAGGGGCGTGGCACATAGCTGCTGCACACAAAGCCCCTGGTAATTTGTGTAACTTTTTTAATTATTTACTTTTGTGCTCTCCATTCTTTTCATTTCTACCGCTTGCTCCGTGCTCCTTCTCTATCCTTCTCTACCGCTCTGGCAATCTTTGCCCCTTTTGGTTAATTTAGAAAGCAGAAAAAACTTCGCGTTTGATGCTGCTGAGCAGCTGTTAGGCAGCTGCCGCCACCGCTGGGAGGTTGTCAAGGTGTTGTCCAGTTGCTGTCAGACTCAACGATTAAACTAGTGACAAATGCGTTGAGAGTTTCCACAGAGAGGGAGAGAGAGAGGAGCGGAGCGAGTGTCGTGGCGAGATAACAAAACATCACCGCGTAGGAACTCTAAATGACCACAAAGGAAAGCAGAAGTCGAGAAGTCAAGGAAGGCATAAACAAAGACGCAGACAGGGATAGAGAGACTTAAGCCAGGCTATATTAGTGTTAGGGGCAAAGCATCTTCGCTTTGTCCATTTGCTGTGATAACTTTTAGTGTTATCTTTGCCGGGAGCTTTGACTGGGGAGTGCCAAATTTAAGAGTAATCTGAACTACATTTGCGCTGGGAGAAGATATATTTATCTGGAAGCGATATTTAAAGTTGTGGAATAAGTCAAATGCAGTAGAAAATAAAGCAGAGCTTTTAGTGACATACTGAAATACAATACGAATTTCCAGCTTTAATTTTCGTATTAATTTATAGTGCTTAAAAACTTAAAAATGTATTTTATGTTGAAAATCACTTCCTCAAAATGTCAACACAGTCTGCCGACTTTCATTATGAACAGACCTTTTTCTCACCCAAAATTAAAGATGTTCCCTATGACTTATGCCTGAATAAAAAAAGAAATTTACAAAATATGAGAAAAAAAGAAAAGAATAAAATTATTGTTTAAGAAATTTTAAGTTAAGTGAAGTAAAAATAAAAAACCCAAATTATTAATTTTTAGAACTTTTTTTAATTACCAGAGTAACTTATGATTCCTTCAAAAAAAAAAGTTACAAAAAACTAAAAGAAAATTTAAATAATAAAATGAATTCTTTTTTAATTTTTTCATTTTAATTTTTTTAAATTATTGAAAATTATTAAAATTATCTCAATATTTATTGAGCTATTTCAATTGTTACATTCAAATATTCAAATATGTTTGCTATGGAGAGCACTATATAGACCAGCAGACAATGGAACAGACTGTAAATAAAAAATGTCTCTATTGCAGTCGCAACAAGCTCATAACTCGCATTATATTTACTATTCAAATAATGTCAGTACATAATATGCAGTATATAATTATATACACACTTGTATTTGTATAATTTCAGACTACGTGACGTACATAGAGAATAGAATATAGCACTTCTGCACTTCGTACTGCTCTGGAGACTCTCTAGAGAAACGTTGGCAGCTGCCAACCAGTGCGACCCCCGCGGGAGACAATGCTAAAAACGCTGTTTGCATAGAAAACGTAATTCTCTCTCTCTCTCTCACACTCTCTCTGCACTCTTTCCCTCTCTAGTGCTCTGTCTCTCTGGAGAGCGAGAGAGAGCGTACATTTCGCTTTGTGCTTCATTCTGGAAGGTTTTAATTGGCAGCAGCAACGGGAAATCGAAATAATCCCAGGGAAAGCGAGCAAGCTCATATTTATTTAGGCCTCAAAGTTGTAAATAACTTTTGACTAATTGCACTGCAAGCTAAGAAGAAAGACAGAGAGAGAGAAAGAGAGAGAGAGCGAGAGAACGACAGCGCCTGCTATTGAGCTCATGCCCCTGAAATGAGTAGAGCGCATAGAAAACTCTTGGGCAGGCCATAAATTGCGATTGGGCGCCAATGTCAACATATAAATCACACACATAAACAGGGCAGGGTATGCGCGTGTGTGAGTGTGACCTAAACTTTAACTAAGCAGTATACAACTAGCGGTTGGGCTGTAGAAAATTATTCCAAATGCAACTGAAAAAATTAGCAAACTCGTAGTTAGAATTTTTATTTCTGAATATTTATAAATAACTAAAATATTATTTAAAAAATTATTAAAACTTATTTAAGTTGACATGTTATAATATAAACGATAACTGAACAATTATCTATAATATTTTCTAACTGAAATACTGCACTAAGAAACTCAATGCGAAAAAATGAGCATACTTTTCGCTGGCATTTTAGTTTCTGAATAATTATAAGTAATTGAAATAATACTTAAAAAATTATTACAATTTTTTTAAGCAGATATGCCATACCATAAACGATAATGGAACTATTTTGTTTAATATTTTCAAGCTGAAATATTGCACTAAGCATCTCAGTGCGAAAAAATGGACAAACATGAAGCTAAATTTTTTGTTTTTGAACAGTTTTAAATAATTGAAAAAATTCTTTAAAAAACTATTTAAATTTTTAATTTAATTTTTAAGCGAATATGCTACACTATATACGATAACTGAACGATTTTCTATAGTATTTTCCAGCTGAAATAACGCACTCGATTAGGTACAAACTTATGCTGCATATGGTAAATTCGAACAACTAATATACCCCAGCCAGTTGCAGGGTATGACCAGCTTAACAAGCTCGAACTAAACACTTTTCCCAGCTTATTCTCCTCCCTCTCACACTTCCTCTCTCGCTCTCGCTCTCTATAAAAATAATAATGAGCTTTTGCGGATGACCATTAAGTAACATTTAAAATGTCAAAGCAAAGGCGCGCGCGTGTGTGTGCGGTTATGGGTTTCCTTTTGTCAGTATAACTGGACACACACACACACACGCGCACACACATACACACTCGCACAAAGCTGCGCGTGTCTAATGTGAAAAGAAATTAAATGGAAAACCCAACAAAGCAGTAAATCTCCAAGCACAACAAACAACACTCAAAAGCAATTTAGATGGGCCATCTGCGCGTCGTCAGTTGGCCTGCAAGGCGAGCCGTAGCTGTGGGCGTGGCTAGTTGCAAGGACAACACAGCAGCAGCAGTAGCAAGGAGAAAGATAGAGAGAGAGAGCGAAGCAGAGCTTTAGTTTTCAATCAGGCCGCAACCAAATTACGCGCTCCGAGATTGTGTGTGTTGCACATAAACTTGAGTTGCAGTTGCTACTGCAGCACCAGCAGCAGCAGCAGCAGCACAGCAATTGCTCCCGCAGCAGTTGCAAGATAAATAATCAATTAAAGCGTTACAACGGCTGACGCGGCGTATGCGTAATGCGTGCGCGTAAATCAGCGACACGTCGCGCTGCGTCTCAACGGGCCGGCCTGCCCGCTTGCCACTCCCTTCCAGCTACTGCCCCTGCAGCATTCTGCTGCCTGCTTCATGCAATTGCACAAGCTCAATGCGTGACACCAACACCATCCCCCCACCTCTACTCCTATGACTCTCTGCCTGTTCCTGCTCCTGCACCCCAATGCTGTGTGTGCCAGTTCCTTTCTCGCTTGACTCTGGCATTTGTCTTGCTGTTGGGGGCGCGCCAACGCGCTGCCAACGCGCCACAAAAGCAACAAAATGGCTGACATTGTTAAAGTCAAAGGCAGCAGCAGCATGCAACAACAACGACAACAACAACAAGACGAAGCAGGCAAAACGTAATATAAACATGTTTATAACAAGCTGCCCATGCAGCAGCCCAGCAGCAGACACGGTGGCAGCCTGGCTAAAAAACGCTGCAAAATGCTGCGCATAATTTCTGGCATTTTCTGTAGTATTTTTTTACGTTTTTTTTTTTCATGCGGTTTTTTTTTCTTTAGAAAAACATATTTCTATAATCTCTGGTATTTTTTGTTACATTTCTAGTTATTTCATTAATTTGCTCTTAATGCAAGCGAGCAACTACAGTGATCACTTGCTTTAGTTGAAAAAAAAAAAATAAATAATGCACATTTCGTTATATAAAAAATTACAAATTTAAAAAAGCTAATTTCAGAATTTTTTAATGGAAAGTAAAAGGTGCTACTTTTTGCCAAAAGTTATAGTATATATATTTTGCATAAATATATTCAACATAAAAAAAATGGGTGTATAAGTTCATTTTATTTTATTAACTTCGCTTATGGCAGCAACAAAAGTTGCAGCTGCAAAGCTATATAAATTAAGCGTTCTTTAGCATTTTCTATAAATTTGCTCAATTTATACAGCATTTGTATTTTATTTATTTATTTTTTTATTATTTATTTACTGCCAATAGCTCTACTTGCTACAAAGATCTGCACATTAAAGTTTTGAAATTATTGTGAAAACTTCTAGTCACTTCTAGCATATTCCACTGTCTGTGCTTTATGCACACATTCACACTCACTCACACACGTGCACACACACACACACACACCCACTCTCATATGCATGCACCCACGTCGCTGCTATTCAAGCGCATAGCGAGCTTTTCCTTCTAGATGCACGCAAAGAAAAGTGCATTCAAGCGCGCGCCAACTCACGCCCACGCGCCAGTTTTTTTTTTCCATAATTTTCCTCGCTTTTCCTTTTTCTCTGCTGCCAGCAGGAGTGTCGCTGGCAGCCATGACGATCTTGCTGCCATATAATATGCACAGCCTGCGCTCAGTCATCCAGTCAGTCATTTATTCATACGACTCATACCACTCACACTCACTCATACTCACTCACACCTACTCACGCCGCCGGCGGGCACTCGCTCAGCCAGCGAGTGGGCCACCCACTCGGCCGCCTGCTCGTTCATTCATTGCAATGGCGCTGCTTTTGTTGGTCGCTCATTTTGGGTTCAGTTGACTAATGTTTGTAGTTGAACCTTGAGCATAAATACACTCACACTCACGCTCGCACCCGTTCGCACTCGCACTCACTTAGACATGGACGGAAGGCATCATCGAGTCGTCAGACACGGGCATGGAAGACTCCAAGTAGATTGTGAAAACTTAGCCAAAAAGGCAAAATCCTTAACATGGCCGACATAATGCCGAAGCACTACAATTATACATGCTGTACATGAATATATATATATATATCTATATATATATATATATATTTTTATGTGTATATACAACTATATGAGTGTAAGCTTACGTTTCATAAGTGAGCGTGCACTGCGACAAATAAAAACGACTTCAGCTGTTGAGCAGCACACACGACTATGGAATACCCTGCAGCTGATTAAGATAAAACAATTTGTATCAGAGCGTTAAGCGATTTGCAACTTGCGTATGGCTTTGCGGCTTTTAATTGTAAGCTCATGAAAATGAACTATTGAAAAAAAAAAGATTTTTTTTAATTCATGAAATTTATACCAATACCAATTCAACATACATAAATAAATCAAAGATACATTACTTTGAATTGCGAAGCAAAATGGAATAGGTTAAAAAAAAAAATATGAGACTCGGCTTAATTAATTCGCAGAAAGCCGAAAATTAATAAATTCAAAATAAATTTATTTAATTATTGACGGAGAAAATATTTTATTATAATAAATAAATATTCCCGAAAGAATTAATAAAAAATTAACAGTGACAATATTTTATGATAATTTAAAAAATCGAAATAAAATTATTAAATAATTGACAGAGAAAATATTTTATGATAATGAATAAAAATACTAAATATAATTATTAAATAATTGACAGACAAAATAATTTACGATAATGAATACAAATTCAAAAGAGAATTATTAAATAATTGACCGGGAAAATACTTTATGATATTGAATACAAATTCGAAATAAAGTTTTTAAATAATTCTCAGAGAAAATATTTGATACAAACAAATTTTGTTCAAAAAATATTTTTAACAAATGAAATTAGATTTCAATGGGCTTTAAGTAAGACTACTTGGCCAATGCAACATTTTCAATTTTTAAGAATAATTATATTATATTATGCAATTTTTTTATTCAAATAGTTCCTAAATTTTCAAAGAACTTAAGTTACACTTATTTCAAAATATATTTTACTTTTATTCCCCTGCAAATCCAATTGAACTTCTGCAGCTCCATGCTGAAATCGTTTCGAATTTATCTCAGTGTATTTAGTCAAGTGCCTAATGTGTCTCACACCAAAAATAAATGCGGTACTGTTTCGCCAGCACCTTCTGCCCTGCCCTGCCCAAGCAGTATTTGTGTGTGTGTCTTTAGTGCGCCTTTTTGTTATATAATAGAAAATCCTTAATAACATTTTCTTTACAATTGTGCAGGCGAGACAGAGACAGAGACAGAGAGAGGGCAGAAGAGCGAACAAGCGCACAGTAAAGAGGATAAGATTTGCGCTAGGCACACACACACACACATATACACTCACACACACACAAATCTCTTTACGAGGCAGCGCGCTGGCTCTTGAGTCGCCATCGTCATTCGCTCGTAAACATTTCACGCTTTGCCAAGCAATAACTTATTTTTTTTTTTGTACTTTTTGCTTTTTCCCCCTTTTATTGCGCTCTCCCTCAGCCACACACACACAGTGAGTAGAAGGAAATTTGTCGATCTCGTGCTGTGTTTGTTCTGTCAGTTTACTGTATTTGTTTTTGGCAGGACTTCTGGCTCCTGGCCTGACTTCGGCCGGCTGCCCGGGCTGCTGGTCAGGTGAGGTCCGGCCATAGTCAAAAGAAAAGTAACTGAAGTGGGCTAGAGAGCGGGAATGGTAGGAGCGGCAGCGCGGCCAAGACCGGACAAAAAGGGTGAAAGCCAAATTCCAAAGCAACTGATGCTTAAACGCATTTCTATAACCGGAACAAGGATGTTGCTAACTTGGTTATGGTTATGTCTGCAGCTCCCAAGCGAAGCACAAACATTTGTTCAAGCGAGTACCCACACACACACTCACTCACTCACACACTCACACACTCACGCACACTCGCAGTGGCGGAGCGCAGCGAGCGTGTCGGGGTTGAGACTCAAGTGAACGGTCAGTTGAATGTTTATTTACTTGCGACGAACTGCAGTTGCTTTAACGACTCGCTGTGTGTGTGCGTGTGCGTGTGAGTGTGAGTGTGACCGAGTGTGGGTGAGTGTATTCACGACTCTACTCATTGGCCGGGCACTTCAAAGGGCATTGAGAGTCGAGCATGAAAGTCGGCCATAATTGAATTTAAATATGCTTAACTCATGGGAATACCCACGATTCACTGGTTCACTCGTGCGTGCCGGCACTCATACGCAAGTTCATGAATACATTTGTGAGTACAATCGTAATTAAGTTAAGTTTGCTTAGCGTTATCGATATGTAAAGCATTTCGCTTGAGACGCTAATATCCAATCAATTATGCATGAGTACTCGCAAATGCACTGAATTCGCGCCAGTGAATATTGCTATGAATATATTGATTTTAAGGAGAATTTAAAAGTGACTCCATAGAGCTATCTAGAAGCTTGTGAGTGCATTTATGAATACTTGCATTTTAGTGAAAGTCCAAACAAGCAGCAGTTAGAGAAACTAGTTACTTATGAATACACTCAATAGCATATGCACTCATATGCACTCATTGACAAAATTAGACAGACATGAATACATTCATGTATATATATATTGATTTTAAGACGGACTTGCAGTTCCATACTGTACATGAATATTCATGTATGTATTCATGTATTCATGAATACACCCGTGAATACATTTAAACATACCATCATTAAAACATTCGTAGGTTCATGAGCACTCGAAGTTCATTGAAAGTTCAATCAAGCAGCAGTTAGAGAAACTAATTACTTATGAGTGCACTGAAGAGCATATAAATACACTCATGAATAGAAATGAATGTGCTCATTGTCAAGTTACAATACATTCAATACAATAAATTCATTTTTGAATGTATAATGATTTTAAGACGGACTTCAAGTTTATTGTGCACTGCTGTCAAAAATCATTTTCTGTGAATGCATTCATGAATACACAATTGAATACATTTATAAATATGTATATCAAATGATTTTAAGACGGACTTTCCGTACAATCAGTTAGCTGATAAAAACAGACAAGTCTGCGCATACATTCACGAATACACCTGTGAATACATTCATGAATACACTCATGAATGCATTCGAAACTACATTTCAAATTAAATATAGGCAACAGGTAGTGAAGCTAGAATAGACTATAATGAATGCACTCATTGCTCAGGTGCACACAAGTGAATACATTCATTTATATATCGCCGGACTTCATGATCTGCCAAAGAAAGCATAAACTGTGAATGCACTCATGATTACACCCATGCATGCAATTGTGAATATGTCCCTACAGTCACTACAGCCACAATCAAACATGAAACCGCAATTTTGCTATACGCACCCACACACATACACGCACACACACACGCACACGCATTTGAATGTCTCACTTTGAGCAGTCCTCGCATCGACCGCAATTGAGTCATTTGCTGTGAGGCTTATCAAATTTCGAGTGTACAAGTAATTGCATTTATAAATCCCCAGCTCCAGGCCCATTCCCATCCTCGTACCCATTCCGACCGCACCGCAACCACAAGTCCAGGGCCGGTTCAAGGCTCATCGGGCGAATAAATCACACTAAATGTGCGCTAAATTTGAGCTCAAATAGCCAAAATGAAGGCGCTGCCTTTGCCCCTTTGCCCCTTTCCCACTGCCAAACTCAATCTGAATCTCAATTCTTCAAGTGGGCAGCAGCATTGGGGCTGGGCGGGGCACTTAGTGGACGGCGCCTGTCATTGTTCGCCGTCATTAGGCGATAAATTGACCTTCACGCATGCTGCGATTGTGTGTGTGTGTGTGAGTGTATGGGCGAACTGCAGGGTCTTGGGGTTTGGGCTCAACTTGAAGCAGGCGTTGATTGCTTGCCGCATAAACCGGGCCACTTGCCTAAATATCCGCACACCCACACACACTCGCACACACACACACACACAGATAGCGCACGACGCGATGACGTCTTGAGCATGCCCACAAAATGTGGAATTGTGGCACAAGCGCAAGTTCCATGTGTGTGTGTGTGTGTTTGACTAGAGCAATATGCTTTCAATGCTGCAATGCCAGCCACGCCCCCATGCCCGTGCCCCGTTCCGCCACGGGTCACGCCCACTGCTTTAAGCCTTTGGCCCGGCGGCAACGTCGGCGCTTCGCCTAATGCTTATTTGATAATCTACCTGTTATTGACCTCGTTTTTCTATTTGCCATCTTACACGCACACACACACTTGCACACACACACACACAGACACACACACTTGGAAATTTGTTTACTTGCATGTGAGTTGCACTCGAAGCGCATTCACTACTCAAAGTCGCAGGCCCTGATTCACACTCGAGCAGCGCAATAGTCAATTGCAGCGTGTGTGTGTATGTGTGTGTGTGTGGTATGTGTGTCCAGCTGAAAGCAGCAGCTGCTTGTGTGTGCTTACAGGGTATGTAATTCGTTGCATATGATATTGACTGAGGCGAACTACGAGAGCAGTCGATTTTGAATAGGCAAAAGAGAAATTTCTTGTTGGAATTTCACTCAAGCTAAGCACAGTCTATATAGTATATAAGTTCTTGAACGCAAGTAGTCGATCAGCCGATCTGTGTTAACTGCTGGGTTTTTAGAGATTTCTTTTCATCGAGTATGTTTATTTTGTATACGTTCAAGCTGCAATTTACCCAAAACGATCTACAGAAAACACTTAGCACATTTTATTTACTATATGTATATATGTTCTTGTACGCAATGTGAAGATAAACCGATCTGAAGAAACTGCAAAATTTCTATGGCTACTAACAGACAGCTTTGAATAAGGTTTTACAAATTGAAATTTGTGCAGTATTTTCGGCAGAGAATGTCTAGCGTATTCTATATAGTATAATATATATTTTCTTAAGCACAAAGATGAAACTCTCCGATTTGGTGTATTGTTTTTTAAATTAAGAGGACTATATTTTTCAAGAAATGTACATTTAAAGTGCTGAACAGAAAGACAAGTCAATAGATTTATGGAAACCATACAAGGTTTGTGAATTCTTAGGCGGCTCTAGGAACTGAAGAATCCAAAAACAAGGGAAGCAATTAAAGCGTGCTTTTAAAATAACGAAAAACGCGCTAAAAATTGATTTTTCAATTAAAATAAATAAAATTGCTCAACCATTTAGCTATTATGATGAATATATCAAGATAAAATAAATTTTAAAAGTAGTAAGTCAACTTTATGCGTAAATCATGATTAGACTTAAGGAAAGTAGACTTAAGCTAGCGCATACCGCAGTCGCATACGTCTCAGTTATTACTAACTCAGAAAAAAGTCTCATTTCTGAAAAGGCCGATTGAACTACTACTCGTTCTCGTCAATCACAGCAAAAAGGCATAGTACCCCCTCGTACCACAAGCTTTAAGCTCCACCTGGACTTTTCGCATTAATTAATTAGTCTGAGCTCAATGCATTTCTACGTTTTCTTCATTTCTTCCACACTCTCTCCCTCTCTCTCTCTCTCTCTCTCTCTCTCTCTCTCTCTTCCGCTTCCGAACGTTCTGAATCTGAATATTGTTCAACTACCGATGAAAGATGAAATCTGGCTGGAATTCAATGTGTTCCCTTGAAATTTCCAATCTGAAAATGCATTTTCTAATTGATTTTTGAAACTTTTAGGAATTCATGCCCTTACGTACTGGAATTTAATCCTCGGGTTCGACATGTCTGCCTGCGACGTGTACGAGTCCAAGCAGGAGGCGTATAAAGCGTAGGGGTACGAATCAGGGACAGGATGTGGTCGAGGACGAGGACCAGGACGAGGACGAGGACAGTTGGAGGAGTTCATTTCAGTGAGTGGGCGAGCGTTTAATGCAATGAAGCTGGCGTGACCATATGCTCAATAATGGTGCTAAGAATGTCTGTGTGTGTGTGTGTGTATAGGGTGCGCCTGGCCGTGCGTGTGTGCGCCTTTTGTTCAACAAGGCTCGATTGCAACAATTACAACAACAATGCGCCCATTTCTGTGCCTATGTGTGTGTATGTGCGAGCAAGTTTATTGTTAACACTCTCTCACACACACACACACACACACACGCGCGCGCACTCAAAGTTACACCCATTGAATGTGCGTGTTCAATGGCAAGCACAATGGAGCCCAGGCAAGTAGCGTTACATTCCTCTGTTGAAATTGCATGTGGCAAATGTGCAACAACTCCTAAGCCAGATACCTTCACTCTGCCACTGCCGCTCTCACTCTCTCTTTCTGCAGCTCATCCATTTTCGGCTTTTCCCCTAAAATGACTAATTTCACTTTTTCTATGGCTTCAGCTAGTTACCTGCACAGTGTTTTTTTTTTTTTTTTTTTTTTGTACGGAAAATTCATTTTGTTACACGCTTCAGCTGCCTGCTTTCCCCCGCCTTATCCACCAGCATCCACACCTCTTGGGCCACACCCCCTTTGGTGGCCTTTGCCATTGTTTAACTGGCGGCACTCGAATTCTTCGCTTTTTTGTTCATTCCTCACTGATTGCTCGAGCTGTCGCTGTTTGTTGCCCAAACAAAATGTGCTGCATGCTTTTAGGAACTAACCTACATAGCCTCACTCACACACACACACACACACACACACACAGTACAGCCGTGCAAGTCGCATCTGTTTGACATGGAGAATCGCAGTGTGACTTATCGATTTTCATTTTAGTTCCACTTGAGTTTCCTTCCTAATTGAAATGTTCGCTTCGCATCGCAAAATATTTAAATTGCGTTTGCAAATCTCGCGCGAAATCGCGCGCATTTCCTGTCTCGATTTTCTACTTACGAGCGGCATTTGATTTGTGTTTGCGTCGCGAGTGGAACTTACCTGGAAAGAGCGAGAAGAATGTAGGAAAATTGAGTTAGTGAAAGTTGTAGGAAAATGCAATTTAAAATAGAACTGTCTGCTTTTAGTATATAAACATTTCACCATTATACTTATAAGTAAATTTAAGCTTATAATTAGAGAAAATCAAATTTATAAAATAAATTATATTTCTATTAAAACTATACGTATATAGTATTTACCATATCAATGTTATGGAATTTATAAATACCCTATTAAAAACATTGATTATCAACTATATCGCAAGCTTGTAAATATCGCATGTCCTAGTATACTATAGAAAATGAATTTTTCAACCGATTTTTCCTATGGCAGCTATATGCTATAGCTGAACAATTATATTGAAATTTTTCAAGACTGTTGAAAATACTAATAAAATAAAATGTGCAGAGTTTGGTTGTGATAACTTGAAAAATAACAAAAATCAGCCGATAGTTATACGATACATCGGTACGTTCTGGTTCTTTCCAACTTATATACAGCGTACAGTAAAGTGAAGTATGTATACCAAATTTCAACAGGCCAACTTCAAAACTGAGAGCCTACTGTAAGTTTCAACAGGCAAACGGACAAACGGACAAGCCTACATCGAAATTTTTCAATTCTATACTAGCATATGAAAAGCTAGAGCTATAATATACAACTACCGGCTTCTTGTACCACTCTGCGAGCCAATTAAATTGAACAAGTGTGGCCCAATGCCCAATAAATCAAACTATTCATCTGTTTGCTCTACGTTTTGCATATCGAACTGTTGAAATTACACGAGCATCAACTGAGAAAGAAATATCACTCGTAGCAGCCACTTGCGAACCGGTTAACATTTCCGTTTGCCATTCGCCGGTTGTCTGACAACAGGCCGAAACGCACTTTACACTTGAAACAAACACTCGACATGTTTCGACATGAATGTGCAAGTAATTTTCACATCGGGATTATGAGGCAAGTGCAGAACATATTCTCATTTACTTGCCGGCATCATATTCGGCTTATAAATTGCAACGAGTCGAGAGTGCAGAGTGAGGGAGACAGCGAGGGAGAGAGGGAGAGCGAGAGAGTTGCAGGAGCGAGCGAGAGCGTTAGAGAATTGCATAAGTTGTAGCAATGTAATTGAAAATATGTTTCAGCTCCGAGGGCATATCCTCCTTATCCTTATTCATTCATAGCCATGCCAGCACTTCCTGCTCCAGTTCTGCTTTCCTGCATGCCCTGCTCTCCCCCTCTCTCTCTCTCTCTTTACTGCCTGCCTCGCCCTCCCGGTGGCAAGGCCAGCACGACAATCTCTCGTTGTACTGTGAGTATATTGAACATTCCAATACAACAAACAATGGCAAGCGCCAGAGGCAGCTGCAACAGCCGCAACAATGCAAGCAATAAGTGTTGTAAACTAACGGCAGCAGTTTTACAACACGCACACACACTCGCACATATACACACACACACGCACACACACACACACACACACACACACACCCTTTGCACACATATTCATATGACAAAGTTGCGCATTGCTTGCGAAAAGAAAACTTTGATTTTCATGCAGTAAAACGTGCCCCCAAAAATGCTGCCACACAACATCCGCATTGACAATCCGCAAAAACATTATAATAAACTTGGCTATAAGCACCGAAATCCCCAAGATTGCTGCAGCTGACTGTGTGAACTTGGCTTTGCCTAAAGCGCAGTATACGAAAATTTGATAAAATTACGTCTCATTGCCTAAGCTGACATAGAAGTCAAAATTTAATGAATCGATCTACTATAGCTTATAGTTGGCATAGGAAAAGTGGTTAAATTTTTAGTTTTTGCTGGAAACTGTTTTTTTTTTTTTAAGAAAAACTCTATAAAAATAATTAGATACTATTTTTCTAGACTTAAACTACGTCTGAGCACTAGAAACATCTACAAATCTTTCATATCTTAGCGTATGCCTATAAAAACTCTGCTTGCCCTTTGACTAGGCTGCTGAAATTTGGTATACTTTCTGGTTAATGCTGCATATAGCTTATAATTGTGTAACAACTGATTTAAACTACTGTGGTATTATATATTCAAAGAACAAAAATAATGATGAGCCATATTTTTTTTGGAAAAACTCTTATCGCTCTAAAAAAATTCAAAAATAAAAAATATATAGACCGTACATATATTTTGTTGGTAACTTTTTTTCACTCCAAAAAGTTCTAAATATATCTATAGCCTATATATTGTGTTGATAACTTGTCTCTTTTAAAAATTTCAAAAATATCTATAGACTAGAAATTTTGTTGGTAACTAAACTAAAATTGTAAACATATATTACGTACAAAGTTTATATAATTTATATTGGAATGCGTTCATATATTGTTTTATATCAAGCATGGTAAACTTCATGATAAAGAAAAATATAAGAAAAAATATTAAACTGATTTAAAATATACCAAAATCAATAAAAGTTGCAGTGTAAATTTAAAAAATATATATATATTCAGTATATTTTATGATATCAATTCACAAAATACCATGGAAAATATGCATAAATTTTACCATGCTGTTTGGTATTATTTCTATTATTATTTCATGTGCAGAATTCTATATCTTTTTTCAAGAGTTCTTCTATAAGTTTTGTTTTTCGTCGAGTGTAGCTGCAACCTGAGCGTGTGCACAAGTGTGTGTTTTTGTGTGTGCTTTTTTCCACAAACTATTTTCAAGCCACATGGCAGCAGTTCTATTTGTGCTGTGTGGTTAGTTAGCTATGCATTGAGCGATTCGAAGCGTTTCGAAGTGGCTGCAAGTGGTTCGGCGAGTGGTTCGCAGCGTACTACAACGGGCTGAATCAATGGCTGCTGCGACTGGGGTACACGGGTGCAGCGCGGGTTTTTTTTTTTTTTTTTTTTTGGGCAGCTGCATCCGTTTGGCTTGTGAAATGTGCATAAACTTTGTGAAAAATCTGAGACTACGCAGGAAGCTGGCCAAATGGCTAAATGGCCAACTGGCTGGAGCTGCTGCTCTCCATTGTCGAGTTGTTTTTGGCAGAGCAGAGCGAGCTAGAGACAGAAGAAGAGAACATAAAAGACAAAGATAATAACAAAGTCGAAGCAGCAGAGACTCTGCTCCGGGTTGAGTTAAATTTTCCACGTTTTTTTTTTTATTTTTTTTTTTACTGCATAAAACTGAGGCATGTCTAACAATTTGTGAGTTGCATGCAACAGCATTTTGTTGCGGGCTTTTGTTTAAAGCAATTGCCACCGAGAATTGTCCAGCGAGCACGGCTGTCTGTCCAGCAGTCCAGCTGTCCCGCAGTCCCACAGCGACCGGGATTAGGGGGCCGAGCGCCTGAAACTGTGCTATAAAAATATGCTACAAAATATTTTCTCCGTATTTATTTTCATTTTTTTTTCTTTTGTGTGTGTGTGTGTGTGTTAGTGTGGTTTGTTTTCGCCACGCTCTCCAACTCCCCTCCCTTCTGCCCTACCTCTTTCTTTGCCCTTGGTTCATGAACTATTGCCAGTTCCGCATGCATTGCTCGGACATGGCAGCTGCACATTCCTGAAACTCCCCTGCAAATTCTTTGGATGATAATTTTCCACATTTTCCAACAGCCAGTGCTTAAGCTGAAAATCGCTGTAATGCAATTAGCTCAAATGAACTGGTTCATGCTGTTGAGATTTGTTAATTGCAATTACGCTTTCCAATTGTGTACAAAATTATTTCGAGTTGATTAAATTAAATTCTAGACACTCAAGTGAACTGGAATCAGCTCATTAACTTGTGCATTGTTCATGCGAGCAACTTGACTGAGAAAATTGAGCAAGTTGTAGCTCAGAACTAGTTCATTTCATCAATATTAAAAGTACACAAAGCACTTTAAACCTATAAATATTAAGCAACCTTCGAGTTGGCTCACTCGAACTAGTTCATGCTCTATCAATTTTTTACTTAAACATTTTTTTAAAGACATTCTTTTTGGTTCATTTAAAGCAGCTTTGGAAAAAACCAGCTCTGGATCGATTGCTCACTTTACTTTAGAACTTATGCAGAAGTTTCCTAGTTGATTCATTTGAACCACTTCATAAATAATTCATTTCCAACGAGTTCGCAACAAAATGACTTCAATCAACCAATCGAAAGAGTTTCTTCCCAAAGTATTTAGTTCACTTGAACTTACACAAACTAAGCGACCGGCTCAAGCTCTCGAGAGAACAAAAAGCCACATGACACCGAAAAGAACACCCTGTACTGCAGCCTGAGCTCAAAGTTTTACTCTTCCTCCATCGCTTTGCCTTTGAAAGTCGAGCCAACTTTTCAACTGTTGTCAATGCGACCCTAACGCTATCAATTGCACCACATACAGGGTATGGCCTCAAAACGAACCAACTATTTGAACATGCTGGGGCTAAAGTGACCAACTGCATTTGAATTCCTAATGAGTTTCGTTAGGTTGTGCCGAAAAATAAAATGAAACGGATAAAAAGCACAAAAAGCACTTGCTACAAGTTTCAACAGCAAAAAAATTTGTTATTTAAAATGTGCAGGGCGAAGAAAGAAAGTCGGGGGTGCTACGCTATAGTGTATACGTGTACGTATACATATTTTATGAGAGTGCTACGGACTGCGTGTACTACAGTGTGTATATGTGTGTGTGTGCGTGCCAGGTGAAATGGTTCTCTAGGGATTTTTGGCTGACAAATTCTAAAAAATTTCGAAAAAAGAAAATTTATTTATTTTCTTCGTTTTGCGCAAAATTTTCCGAGCAACAGGTTCATGTCCGTACGCCTGTCCGCCCGTCTACCCCACACGATAGTAAAGTTTCAATAATAGCAAAGTCCATTGTTCGGGGGATTTATCTAAGCTGAGCTGAGCGTCCTATCTCGACTTGCCTCTGTCTTACTCTGTCTCTCGCTGTCTGTTGCCTTGTCTCTATGGGGTGCCATTAAGTGCTCAAAAGTTGCGCCTAAGATACGCTTTAAAGCCGGCCAAAGTCGGAGGACTTTATGACCCCGAGTCATGGAGTTTTTAATAATTTATAAGAAACACACAAGAATAAACAAACGAACGAGGCAGGAAGCTAAGAAACAAGGAAGCACGAAACCAGGGAAGCGCAAAAGGCAACGGCAGCCAGCCTCAAATCAAGCGAACTAGATAGACAGATAGACAGACAGACAGATGGGCAGACAGACAGAGGGAAGAGATGGAGTCCACCCCAGCTGCGAAAACATACACAAAACTCAAATGAAAGTTCACATAACTTGGAGCATGTTCCGCCTATTTTATATGCCACGCACAGTTTACTTCTTTTTGGCCATCAAAGCGGGTAGCTTAACTTTGGGCGGCGTTGGCAAGCTGGCGAAGTTATCTCCCAACTTAAGTATAACTGTAAAGTTCTTGGCAATTGCTCAGCATAGATAGTACTGCAGTGCTGTTCGCTTAACAGTGACAATCACTTGAAAGTGCTATTACAAACCGAACTTGCACGGTTAACATTTGCTTAACATTTTGCTAACATTTGTCAGAGTGCTGCGGTCACAGTTTCTTCGATTTTAATTTAATTTAATTTAATTCTTGATTAAAAGCTATATTTTAAATTAGTAAAGATATAAAAAATATTTACAGTTATTTAACAGGCACTACAAAATTAAATTACGCATTTAAATGCTTAATAAAAAATAGGTACATATTATGCATCTCTGTGCATAATAAAATTTTGCTGGCTGTTAAAATAAAAATTAATATTTTAAATTATATTATTTTGTGTGTTTACTAAAATAAAACATAACTTTCAACTTGCAAGTCTTGTCTAAAAAACTATAATTAATGCAGCACTTAACATATGTTCTGTGTATGTTATTGAATACTAGGAATTTTGTAGGCTGTTAAAACACTGTTACATTTTTTTTTTTAAATTTACTAAAACCAAATTAAAAATAAATTAGAATAAAGTAGAATTTATAACTTTAATGCTCAGCGAAACTCACGGAACTAAAATAACTACAGCTGTTACTCAAATTCTGTTAAAAATACTATTTTACAATTTAACAGCGCCTCAACATTCTGTTACGAAGACTCAATCAGTTCTTTTACATATGCTAAGCAATTAACATTACTATACTTAATAAAAATACTAATACTATATTATAAAACATATTTTAAACTTTTTGACTATATCCTGTTATTTATCATATGTTAACAGTATGTTACTTCAATGCAGAACTTTAGCATTCACTTGCCACAAGACACAAGCTTACCGCAAGCTAAAACCCACAAATGGAACACAGTAGAAAACAGCTAAAAATTGTCCATTGAGCCTGTGCCTCAGCCGAGACAATCCCTTTGACTAATAACCGAAGTTATGGCCGAAAGCGAAGCGAAAAAAATATCGTTAAATTCTCTATAAATCCGTAAGTGCATTGCAACTATCGTAATCCCATTGCGAAAAGTTTTTGGCCATCGAGCGGGCCGGAGAGCTCATCCTTCTTGCGCATCGGCTCCTTTGCAGGCTTATCTATCGAACACACACACACACACACACACTGAGAGAAAGTTCGTTATTTTCGTTATATTACGAACTGTAGTCGCTCCGCAGAGTTCCCGGCATTCCCCTCGCCACTCTCGCTGGTCATTGTACTCTCTCTCTGTCTCTGAGCGACTACGCCCCTCACGTAGTCATAGTTTAAGAGGCAGCCCGAAAAACTACGGCATAAAATTTCCAATTTGCCGGCGTTGCTTGACTTTTCGGTTTTACCCGGAAAAACTTGGCCCGTGTCCGGCGTGTCTATGGCGCATATGGGTGCAGTTTCACCTACCGCCAACCAAAACACACTCCCTCCCCCCCCCCCTCAACTACCGCTACCATCATCCCTTCGTTTCGTTCGTTTGTGCTGCCATTTTTCTGTTCTCTTCGGAATTTTTTATATATTTTTCTGTGTTTTTGTCTTATGATCAGAAACGATGCGCTTTGCAGTCGCCTTTGTGGCCCTGCAGACGAGTTTGTCGTATTGAATTCTGAGCAGCCGTAAGGCTATACCCTATAGTCGGTGTGGGTGGGGTATGCGCGATTTGGCATGCAAATTGTTGGAAATTTCTTTTTAGCCATCAAAATTCACAAATGTATATAAAACAGCAAAATTTTTAGTCTCTACATGGGAAATTTCTTAGGACTCTGCCAGAAATCTATGTATGGTTTTCATATTTAGAGTTTACGGATCGAAATACTATAAAACATATATCAATATCAGATATATCAGAATCAATCGAATAATGCTGCGATGTCTTTGCAGTTCTTTAAGCAATTACAAATAAGCTAGAGTGCTTGTCTGCTAGTATAATTTTATTTTTTATATCTGAAAGTGTTATACTGTTATACATTTTTACAGTTATACTGCTGAATAATATTACTGTTACACAAATATTTTATTAAGTTGTAGCAGTTTTCCAGTACTTTGCTTTTATACTATTATACAGGCATACTGCTGAACTGTTATACATTTGTCTGTTATAACGTTGTATGAATAAATAATTATACCGTTTTACTGTAATACAGACATACTGCTTAATTATTATACTGCCAATCTGTTGCATTGTCAAACTGTTATACCGCCAAACTGTTATACTGTTAAACTGTTATACCGCCAAACTGTTATACTGCCAAACTGTTATACTGTTATTTGCACTTATAAAATATTTTATATATTTTTTTACGATTTTTTTTTTAGCCACATCTTTTCAGCTGTCAAACATGTCCGCAGCATTCCCTGAGACAGCATTTTGCAAGAGTATTAAATCTGCGACCGCAGATGGCTTTACTTTCGCTTTATGGCAGAGACATGCTGAGAGAGAGAGAGAGAAAGAGAGGAGGGTGGCATGAGGAGGCGGAGAGTTACAGGGGGCTCTGCTGCTAATTTTGCGCAAATAAAAACGCTGAAAACACAATTTTGGGCCACTTGAGCGTCTCATTTTGAATTCATGTGCCGCCGGGCTGCCGCCTGCCAGACTGCCTGACTGCCTGCCTGCCTGCCTGCTTGCCTGTGTGTGTGTATGTGTGTATTGCCCAGGGTTGCCAAGTCTAAGCAAATAACTTTGGCCATGTGCCTTGGCAACTGGTTTTCATCTTTTCAACTTGCTGTGTTCCTCCACGTTCTCCACTTGTTCATCTTGTTGTTGGCTCGGCCGCCTTTTCACCTTAACTTTGCAGCTGCCGCTGAGCCTGGCCGCTGGCCATGCAGCACAGCGTAATTGAAAGGCTGCCCCCGTCGCTGGCAACAGCCCAACTTGCTGCCACAGCTCCACACCTCTACTCCAACTCTGCCCCCTTACGGGCTGGCCAAAAGTTGCAGGAGTAACAGGCGCTCGCCGCCTGCTGCTTGGTAATTAAAAGTTCGCCCGCTCTGGCAGCATGGAGCTGAGCTGAGCTGAGGGCTGAGCTGTTGTGGCAACAATACGTCAGGCCAGTCAGCCTCTTGGCCTCTGTTGGTCAACGCAGTAGGGCCATGAAAGAAAGGGTATGTCAGGCAAAATCGTCATTCGCCACATTTGAAATTAGTTGAAGTTTGGCCAAAAAGTTGCCGCCGCCTTTGCCATTTTTCTTACTTTCCCGCCAGCAGCAAAAAAAAAAAAAAAAACCAAGAAAAGTTTAATTAGTGGGCGTGGCACGGTGGAAAATTAATTAAGACTCTGCTCATTATCAATTCAAGCAGCCTCCATCATCGTCTCCATCTCCAACTCCATCTCAGCCGGCGTCTCAGGCAATCGAGAGAAGCGTTCATTCATTGGCCTCGTCATTGCCACAATCCATTCTCGCCGCCATCCCCCCATGCAGTCAGCCATTCATTCAGTGCGCCCATTCATTCACTCATTCATTCATTCATCCATCCATCCATCATTGCGAGCATCATTCATCAATGTCATTTCTTTGTTTCTTTTTGGGGTTTGGGCTTTGATTTGCTGCGTCCTCTTTCCTTTTCTGCCTCCCTCTCTCTCTGGCCCGCCTGCTGTTGCTTGTTGCTTTGTGCAAATCAAGGCAAATGTTTTCCGTCTATATATAAATATTATCATTTCGCTTTTCTCACATTCAATTAAATTTATTAACAGACATTTCCCCCCAGCTCCGCCTGCTCTTTTGCGATTTTGACAGATTAATTTGTTACAAAATTGTTTTTTGGCAGTAAAGTTTTCCATATAACTACACACCTACCGAATGTCTATTTCCGAAAATTGCAAAATTCCGCATGTCAAAATTTTGCTTTCCCTCTCTTCTCTCTCTTTTTCTCTCGCTCTCGTTCTACCATGGCATGTCTGGGCATGCAGACTATTCGAACGATTTCTGTGGTATCTTGTGATAAATGATTGGGCTTTCTTTTGTAATTGATTATAATTGAATTGCGTGTGTATCGGGGTTTCAGATTATTGCTTTATTTAATGACAAGCAGACTAAAGGATATTTTTTTGTGTGTTTTTTTTAATGACAAGTATACTACAGGGTTTATTTTTGTGCCTAATCAATTACAAGTCTATTACAGGGTATGTGTTTGTGACCTATTTAATTACAAGTCTATTACAGGGTATATGTTTGTGGCCTATTTAATAACAAGTCTACAAGTGCGCCAAACTTAATCATTTAAAAGCAGGGTATCTTTTGGTCAGACAATGATTTTTTTTCAAATACAACTCTGAGTTTATTTTGAACTGTGAGAAACATACTAAATTTATAGGGTATGTTTAGGGTCTGAAATGCATTAATAAGCACTATGCCTCCACAGATTGAGAACAAATAAGTTTAATGTAAAATACTTGACTTACATAGTATTAATGCTGTTTTTAAAAATGTGCACGGTATTTCTGAGTCGGAAACTTGATAACTTTGCAATGACATGAAAGTATGGTCAATTTCTACTGTTTACTAACATCAAATTTTATACATGGTATTTTTAGATTTTCAGCATTATTACACGGAATATAAAAGACCCGTTCACCGACTACGCCTCTACAATTCTCATTTACCATCCTTAAGCTTGCCTTCCGGCACTGACTGTCTTGCATTGCATGCTCACATATAGTGCAGGGTATTTTCGAGTCGAGTGTTTGCAACCTCTACCCGCTTCAGAGCTAAGCCTGACACTCATAAACCCCAAAGCATTCCGCAGATAATAAACCATTGCCGAGCAATTTGGCTCCTCTCCCTACTGCAGGGTATTTTCGGGCCAATTGAAGACGCCCGCCGCGCTGCACTTAAGCTTCCACGAATTTATGTTATTTCAAATACTTTAGCGAAAAATTCGTCAACATTCCACGTTTTATGCGAAAAACCAATTTTCAGTTTTGCTTAAGTTTTGCAGCTTAAGCTCAATGTAAAGTTGTGCATCAAAAAAAAAAAAAAAAACACAAAAAAACACAAAAAACCAAAATTTGAATAAATTTTAAGCCAACTTAAGCCAGTGCCTCGGCATTTACACTCGCTCTCTCTGTCGCTCTCTCTCGAATGTTGCAAAAATGTATGCGAATTGCGTCTTCGTTCTCGGGCGAAAATGGAACGCGACGAGGACATTGGCATTGCCAGGATGTTGGCCGGACTTGTAGCCAGTTGTAGCCAGCTCCATGCGCTGACATCTCACTTGGCAGCGCCGAAAAAGCGCCAGCAAGCAGCCCTGAGGGTAGCTTGGCGACGACTCGACAACTTTGCTTCTGTCTATTTCAACTTCCTTCTTTATTTCCGTAATCATTTATATGCAAATCGTCTGGCTGCTGTTTCTTACACACACACACACACGCACACATACACAGACACAGCAGACCCGCACCCACACCAGCACAGTTACCCACTCAGTGAGTGAGCTGCCACGCCCATTTGTGCTGCTCCTTCGATTTGCCATCAAAATTCGTTGAACTTCTTTTTAGACTTTGTTTTTATTTGGTACTTTCTGCCAGCGTCGAGGTGTCTCTTTCCCTACCCCTCTCTGCCCTCATAAATATGTGAGGGTGTGTGTGAGTGTGTGTGTGTGTGTGCAAGTGTGTGCCTGCCATAGGATAAGCGCCCCACTGACACTTGCCGACTCAAATGCCTTTACACTTGCCGTTTTTATACTCTCTCCCTTTGTGCACACGGCCAAGTCACGTTTCGCATAGGAAATCTCAGATTTCAATATCGATTGGGGTGACCATTTTTTTTTTTTTTTTTTTTTTTGCTACCTTACTGCTTGCCAGAAACTAGCAGGCAATTGTAATGTGAAAAACAAGCCAGACAATGCAATAGATCAAATAGTGTTAAGCGAGCAAACAAGCTTCAAGTTAGAGAAATTAGGATGACCATTTGTTTCATTTCTTGCTTGCTCGGCAGTGGAATACAAGAAAAGAAGACTTTTGCAAGGAAATATAGGTGTAAGTAAAATCCTATCACATAGAAAAGCATCAGTGTTTTTCCAATATTTATTTCTCAAATACTATCGGTATTTTACGTCATACGTCTATTTTCTAAATTTTTAAGAAAAATTTGGAAAATCTGCATTAATCTATTAAGAAGCTTAAATTCAACTAAATTCCATAAATTTATAAATTGACACAATCCCAAAATATATCTATATGTATCAATATATATATTTTCGGCATTGCTCGTCATTCATTCCTTAAGTTTTCTATATTCTAAATTTTTAAAAACTGCTTTAAAACCAAAGCTGTCAAGGAACTTCATTCCAACTAAATTAAACAAGGCTTATAAATTAATACAATGTTAATATATTTTTTTAAGTACACTCGGTAAAGGTGAAAACTTTTATATTTGGATATTTTGGTATTTTTTACCCATTTGCATTAAAAAAATCTAACAAAATTCAATAAACATTTTAAAATTAACACGCTGATACAAAGTCTGCCAACCCCTCATACAACTCCAGGGTATTTGGAGTTCGTCAATGCTCTCGATAACAGTTCCATTTGCTCGCTCCGATAAAAGAGCAACAACCGTTGCATACTTTTTGGGGCGTATGTGCGAGATGTGAGCGAAACTTGTGAACTTGCCGTTCGTTTTGCAAGTTTCTCGTTGGGGCTGTCATTAAAATTGCACAACACTTTGATTTGCATACGTTGCCACGCCCCGCCTAACCTCCCACGCTGTAAAAACAGCGAAAGTTTCTTTTTCATTTTTTTTTTTTGTTGCGCCCCGATACGAAACGGAAGGGCGATCAAGCGAGAGACAGAGAGACAGAGAGACAGGGAGAGAGTGAGAGAGGGACAATGGCAAATGAGTAACTCCCTGGGGGCTGTTGTGCGTAATATTTTGGCAAATTCGAGCATTTTCGTGGCAATTTTGTGCTACAGCACAAGGTCATTATCATTATCATTATCATCATCATTAGAGCCGACGAGCTGCCCGGGTGCACATTATAAAAAATTTACATTCGCCCAAGCGAAAGCAAAAGCAAAAACAGCAACTGCTGAAAAATGTGTCCCTGACATGGGAGCCAGCGGCAGACAGAGGAGCGTGACTGCGAGAGAGAGCGAGGAGGACCCTGTGTCATTTTAACAGACTGAATCATAACTTGGCAAGTGTATTAGCAACAACTGTGCGTATTGCACAAGATGTTTTCATATGGAATATGCTAATCCTCCAAATAGGATTTTGCATCGGCAATCAACTAAAGTGGAGCGGAAGTGGGCAGAACAAGCTGTGAGTTATGAGGGAGCTGGAGATACATTTTTGACTAAATGAAGTCACTTAACTTAGGCAGCATAGGCTGTGTTAAATCTTGGAAAGATTGAAGAAGTTATACCTAAATGATGATGATGATAATGAAAGTGCTGTGATATGATGTTCAATATGCCAATTCGAAACGATCTCAAAACTCTGGATATTATAAGATGCGATAAAATTTAAAAAAAAAATTAAATAATAAAAATACCTAAATTATAATACAGAAAATATAAAAAGGCATTGAAGTTGTCTATTACAAATTTTCGATCCCAAGATCTCTGAGATAATAAAACATATATCAGTGATCTTTCGACAAAAAAAAAATTTCCCTTCTATTATTGTTTAATTTCTATATAATTTTCTCAGCAGTAACACAACAAATTTCATAAGTTTTTTTTTGCAAAGATCTTTGATCTCAGTGATGATAAAAAAAAAGGTTTCTTCTCTATCATTTAGCAGTTTTAATACAAAAAAAAAATTTTACAGAATTTTAAGATAATTGAAAAATTGCAAAGTAAAATATTTCTTATTACAATTTTGCATATAATACATTTTTTAGCTCTCTGCCAGAAACGCATAAATTTTACTGAGGAACTTAAAAATCAAACTGCATTTTAAAAACTGTTTTTCCTTGACTTATCCGCAAAACTAACCATTAAACTCAAGTCAAAACCACCACACGCAAAAACAAACAACTAAACTATCCAGCAAGTTTCAGTGGCAAATTTAAAAACTTTTACTATAAATTTCTCGAAATTTCTCAATCAAATGAAAGTCATAAATTAGCAGCCTCGTTTGGCTACCGATGCCGGGTTTCTGCTTCTAGCAAATCGAACAAAGCACATGTGTAAGGCAACTAAAAGGAAAGCTGGCTAAAAGGTTTTTTTAAAAACTGAGAGAGGGAGAGCGAGAGAGAGGGAGAGTGGGTTGGAGGGAGATAGCAGCAAAGGGAAACTGAAGCTCATAAAACATATTTGGTAATTGAATTTGTTATAATTTTATATGTACACCAGGTCAACAGCAGGAGAATTATGTGCACACACACATACACACATTGAGCTATGTGAATTTATGTGTGTGTGTGTGTGTGTGTGTGTGTGTGTGTGGCTGTGTTTGTGTATGTTTTCATTGTATTTTCTTTGACAACAGAACGTTAAATAAATAAAAATGGCGCACACAGAATTTTAGACACACACACACATATGCGAGTTGTTTTTCTTTTTGCTTAAATGACTTGTGGGCTTTAAAGCAACAGCAACAGCTACAGCGTTGGCGGAGGCGGAGGCGTGGCCCCGGGCAAAGTATCGCTTTTAAGCGCGCGGGTCGCACAAATTTCATTTGATTTATTTGCCAGTTTTCATTTCCTTTCCCTTTCGCTGCTGCCCCCCCCCCCCTCCCCCCTTTGGCGGGGCTTTAGCTTTTGTTTCTCTGTTTCCCGTTGCCAGCCCCAAAAACCCATTTGCCAATTTACTGTAAATCACATAAAAAACGCAGCGAGCGAAAAGAAAAGAATGTTGCATACTTCAAGGCGGTCGCCAGCACGAGCGTAGGTGTGCGTGTGCATGTGTGTGTGCATGTGTGTGTGCATGTGTGTGTGAGTGTCGGTGTGTCTGCTTGTGAAATTCCATTGAACTTTTCCGTTTTCAGCATTTCTCCAGCGTATTTTCATTGTAATCGCATCAGGCCACGTTTCCAGTTACTCGACTAAGACCGGCAGGCATTTTACCGGCTCGAAAGCGGAGGGGGGGTGAGAGGGGCAGCAGCTAATCTCTGAGCTAGTTTCGTAGCTTAATTCTTTTAGTCACCAAAGGGAATACCTCTGCTGGCTGAATCATTAAACTGATACGCTGCAGTAAGCGGGATATGGGCTTAAGCGATCCGATTACAGTCGCTGCCACTGAGCCATAAAACTTGGCTTATTCGGCACATGTGCGAGCACACTTATTGTCTTTGCAGCTATGGCAATAAAATTTCGCCAAGCTTAAGTTTAAGCTACTATGTATGAGTATGTCAAATTTTAGTTCAATCAAAGCGCTGACAAAAGTGGTAGAATTTTTTTAGATAAGTCAAAATTTTTTAGCAAGCTTTGAGTTCATTTCAGTAGCTTAATTTTTTTTGTTTTGTTTTTTTTTTATTATTAATAGTAGCTGCATATAAATAAATAATAGCTATACCCCACTTATTTAGCTATAACAAGTATATTTAAATTGTAAAAAAAAAGGCTAAAAATTAATTAATAACATAAAATAAAATAAAACTGCCCAAAATTGCAAGCTGAGAAAGCTGAAAAAATCTGGTATGAATAATTTTAAAAATATAAGCTAAAAATTAATTAATCCAATAAAATAAAATTGCCTGAAAAATGCAAGCTGAGAAAACTGCAAAGTTCTAGTATGAAATATTGCAAAAAATATGCTAAAAATTAATTAATAAAATGGATTAAAATAAAATAAATAAAATAAAACTGCGCAATTCTTTCAACATGATTCTCATTAGTTTACCGTTAGGCGCTTCCAAAAACCAATACCAATTGAACCCAGATGTAATCACATTTGGGCTTAATATACACACACAAACACAGCAACACACACACACACACATGTGCATTGATTTCTAACTCAATTTCCATATGCTAAATTCACTAATTGTTCGCATTACTTTTGTTGTTGTCTTTTGTTTTGTTGATTAAGTTTGCGCTTTTGGGCCTGAGCTCATTATAATTAACCAATCAATGGGGGAGCGTGAGTGTGTGTGTGTGTGTGTGTAGGGGATTTGCTGTACGTGTGTGAGTGGCGAGTGCAACGGAAACACAAGCCCCGAACGACAAGCGGACAAAAGCCACTCGGGGGCAGCTGTGGGTAAAAGTTACTTTGCCCGCGGCTGATTTATTTACTGAAAACAAAACAAAGCAAAAAAAAAAAAGAAAAAAATAAGAAGAATGAAAGAAAAAGCAGCAGAAGAAAAAGAAGAAACACACGTTGTCCGGGCGGAATGGCGGAGAGAGAGAGAGAGAGAGAGTCATAATAATACGTAATAATGAAGAGCTCGCTGCGTGGAGAGGCCCGCGGGCGAAACAGCAACAATAACAAGAGGACAGAAGGCACGTAAGGAGAGAGAGAGAGAGAGGGAGCGAGAGAGGGAGGGGGGCGCGCCATGCACGGAAACGGAAGTGAGCTCAACAAGCAATGGCCAAACGGAAAGCGACGCCAGCGACGGCGACGGCGACGGCGACGGCAACTTGCCCGACTGGCAAAAGTTCTCAGGTAATTATGGCCTAAAAGCGCCATTTTTTCTGCTCCAACTCGCACACACACACGCACACGCACGCACACAGCTGCATATTTGAGTACGCTGTGCGTTTATTGACACACGCACGAGACGCGCACAACTTTGTCTTGTTGTTGTTGTTGTTGTTATTGTTGTTATACTTAATGTAATTAGACTAAATTGCTTTTTAAGTGCGCCAAAAGGCGGCGCAAAAGCAGCACAGCAACAACAAAGATATTTGCGCAATGTCTGCAGGTAAGAAAAACACACACACCCACACACACACCCTCACACTCACAACAGCAACTGTTGCAAAGTTGTTCAAGCAAAAGTTACATTGTCAAGTCTCTTAAAGCGAATGAGTGTCTCGCACAGTTCACCATTCACTCGCAGTCTATCTATGTGTGTGCGAGTGTGCGTGTGTGTGTGTTTGCTTGTGAAATTATAAAAGGTCAAACAAAGAGAAAATGTGAGCAAAAATATTGTAGATGTCCTTGCTTAGTCATAGAGCATAATGCAAGTGCAGCGACAAAGTACACTGCGCGAAGAAATGCAAGTACTTTGCGACAAAGTCTCAACAATACTTCAGGCAGTTTTCAGGCATTTTCATTTAGCTGGAATTTTTCAATTTTGTCAGTCATGCACTGAAAACTTCCGTATAAATTAATTTTATTTCGAATATATCTTAAGAATAATTATTAATAATTAAGAATGCATAAGAAACTGATAATTAATAAATATGCACATCAGATCAAACAATCGTGGCTATAAATTGTTCTAGAACAAAAATAATTTTAATAATTAATAAATTCTTTATTTTAATTTAAACTAAAAAAAATTATAAAAAGTAATGATCCGTAAATGATCTAATAATCGGGGCACTCAATTTTCCAGAACATACGAAATTTCAAAACTAATGAAACTAAAAATCAATAGTTTAATTTAATTCTTTTTAAATTAATAAGCAAAACGAAAATATTTGCAAAAATTCTAGAAACTGAGAATTAATCATTTATTTCAATTTAAATTTAAATAATAATTTAATTGCTTAGGACTAAAATAAATCTAAAATAAAAAAATAAATAGATTTAATTGAAATTGCTAACAATGCTAAATTTAAATGTTTTGACAATAAATAATTTGTTGGTTCAGGAAAAATTATATAAATTAAAGGTACGGCAGAGTACAGCAAAGAAAAATAATTATGAATGTATGTTTGCCAAATTAGAAGTTTAACAAAAACATAGGAAAATCTAAATCCCAAATTGAAATATAAATTGATGTAAATTTCGATTTTTTTAAAAAACTTTTGAAACTGCAATTTCAAGCTGCAGCAACTTTCGAAACAGAACAAAATCGAGCAAAAGAAAGTTTCAGAAAACTAAAATGCAACCATAAAATTCCGCAAAATCAAAGACCACAGCGCAATACCCTTTTTACCAAATACATGTATATTTAATGATCATGCCAATGGCCGCACCTTATGCGACCTCAGACTCCGTTCAATGTTGCAAACGCTATAAAAATCTGTTGAAACAAATCAATCAATATGGCACACTCACACGCCCAAACACTCGCCCACACACGCACACACGAGCCACTTAAAACTGTGTCGCTGTACAAAATGGTAGCAACACCCGCTCGCACTACACCAACAGAAAGAGAAAGAGAGAGCGAGAGGAATAGAGAAAGGGCAAAAACTATGAAAAAACATTTTCGTCCAACTTTTTGTGTTTTTTTTTTTTATTTTTTCTTTCTTTTATACATTTCGTTTTTTTTTTTTTTTTTTTGCCTTGTGTTTTGGCGCCATCTGACGGCAACTGTTGCCTGGCACTAATCCCTATTCTTACCCTGCCTCTCCCCTGCCACGCCCACGTCGATGTACGTAATTTGCTTTAGTTGCGAGTCCGAGTCCGAGTCGAAACTTTGTAATTAACAACGCAGCGCGTCGTCGACCTTTGCGCAACAATATTTCCATGACAATTAGCTCGCCGGCGAGGCGACTTACTGAAAAGTGGTTCACGACTGGTTCCACGCTGCTTCAGCGCCGGTTCAGCAGTAAAGGCTCACGGCGACAGCCATGAAACTGATGGAATATTGCAGCTTAAAATTGACGCTAACATAGACACTGCAACTCTGTTCATTTTTTAGCTATTGCTTTTAGAAAGGTTCAAAAGAACTAGTTCTGAAAAAGCTTAAATTCAAACTAAAAAACTTTTTTTCACTACTGAAAATTCGTTGAAAAGAATATATAAAATGGAATGAGCAACTGCAAATATATATGAAATAAAAAAAGAGGAGCTAAAAATGTAGCTGGAACTAGAACTAGAACTGGAACTGGAACCAATAGTAACCGAAAATCTTCATATGAAACTAATAATGAAAATAAAAGCGGAGCTGAAGAATTAACTGAAACTGGAACTAGAACTAGAGTTAGAACTGGAACTGGAACTGGTATTGGAACTAATAGTAACCAAAAATCTGCATATGAAACTAATAATGAATGCGAAAACTATTTGTTTCTCTTGACCTCAACACAAACCAGTTACATTCGCTCAAGAATGGTTCAAAAGAACCAGTTCAGCTCAAAATGTTGAACCATGCGTTTGGACTTTCAACAGGAATGTGTGGTATTAATTTGAGAATAGACGCAACTCAGTGAATAGAATTTTAGTTATTTTAGCAGAAAGAGAGAGAGAGAGAAAAATAGAGAGAGAGACAGAGATAGAGCGAGTTAAGCATTTCAAAAGTTGACAAATTGCTGGCGATTGTCAAAAGTCATAACTCGGCAATTGAGGCGACGCCACCGCCACACACTTTCGGGGCAGTGCAGTGTACAGCATTGGCAGCATGCCACATGCCACATGCCGCTTGCCACATGCCGGCTGCCAGCCAGAGTCGACAGACACAGAGCAAGAGAGCGAAGCAGCAGGACGAGCGAGTGCCAAGATGAAGCTATGCGTTAAGCACACAGCAAATGCAACAGATACAAAAGCGAACGAACGGACAGGCCAAGCAGCAGGCCAACAGACGGACAGGCAGAGCGACAGACAAGCAGGCAAGCGACTGTCTGTCTGACCGACAGCAGCAGAACCTGGGCAGAGCCACAGCCCAAGCAGGACGTAACATTGGAGGCAAGTGAAGCGACGCTTAGCAAAACAGACGCAGCAACAGCAGCTGCAACGGCAGCAACAACAACAGCAGATAACAACAGACAACAACAACAGACAACAGCAGCAACCACAACAACAGCAATTGGCGCAACAATGCCCAACACTGGACACGAGACAATGGAGGAATGGTCAACCGACAGCAATGGAAAATGAAAAGAAAGAAAATGCCACTCTCTCGCGCTCACTCTCTCCAACTCCAACTCCCTCTCTCTCTCTCGCTCTCGCAGTCCCTGTGTCTGATTTTTTGCTTTATTCGGCAAGCGTCGAAGCGCAAGGCACAACAAAAGCAGCAACCAAAGTGAGATGACAACATGACATTGACGCCACAGTTGCAGCTCGCGCTAAAGGGATAAAGCGTAAATGAGTTGCCAACCACAAAACAGCGACAACAACGAACTGAAATAGCAATGGCAGTGGCAATGGCAACCCTAGAAAAACAATTTAGTTAGCTGACAGACGGGCCGAGCAACAACTCGAGCAACAACTCGAACAACGTGCAGCTTCCCCACTCGCGCTGTCAGCTGCACTTAATTGATAGTCTTCACAGCCGCGTGTTCAAAACATTCGCTCTATTTCGAAGTAATTTAACAAATTTTGCATTGCGAAAGTTGATTAAACTGCTGACAGCCTACGCGGCGTCGGCGGCAATTAAAACGCTTTAAAGAGCTTTCGCAAGTCGCTTAAAAGCTTTAAAACAATGCAACGAGCGCCTTAATTCAATTTTCCAAAACTGTTTAATTTGAAATTATTTAAAACTGATTTTATAAATACGTAGCATTTTTATAAAGAGCTTCAAGAAGCTTTCGAAACTAATTAAGTGAGTGTAGAGCTTAAGCGGGCATTCTTTCTTATTAGTTTTAGAAAGGTCTAAATAATTCATAAACAATAAGAGATAAAAGCAACAAATTTGGTAGGAGGGTTCCTTGCTACATTATGCAGAAGTTGGATTTTAGATTTTTGGATGCCACCTTCACCGCCCCCATAAAATGAATTTTTTTGAATTATAGGAACACTAAAAAAGCTAGAAACACAAAGTTTGGTAGCAAGGTTCCTGGTAACATTTCACAGAATGCGGATTTTCAACTTTTGGATGCCACGCCCACCGCCCCCAGAAATCGATTTTGCAAATCGATAAATCGAATTATAGGAAAAGTAGAAAAGTTCGTTGTTAACAGCCAAATTTAGATGGTATCTTAGCCTTCTTCATTTGTTTTAGGTAGAAGTCAAACAAAAAACTGATCAATTTTAAATTATCTAAAATTGCTGCATGATTGAAGCTATGGTGAAAAATATAGTTCCGAGAAAAATGTGTTAAAAGTTTGTAGCATATTCGAGGCGTCCAAAATCGATTAATATCAGCTTTTAACTTTAATACATTTACATAATTTTACAGAGAACGGGAATATATCACTAAAATTATAGTCAAGCCACATATACTTGAAAACTATATGAAAAAGCTTTGCAAATTGCATACAGTTTTCATGAATTTTCCCGTCAATTATAAATTGGAATTAGACTAGCAAAGCGCTGAGTGTACACACAGCCTAATTACGGTACGAGTTCTAATCTTTAATGGCATTTTGAGTGCGTAAATTAGAAGCTGCCAAAGCAAACAAGAAGATTCCCAATGTAATTTCAAATCAATTAGAACGATAAATTTGCAAGGGGCGAGCACAAATCTGAGGTAAAGGCAGCCACAATTGGGTTATAATATTTTACGCTCACCCGAGCAAAGCTTCGTGCGAGTGTGAGTGTGTGTGCGAGTTTCTGTGTGTGTGAAACCTGCACTGAACTATTAATTGCCGAGTGCTGAAGCATTTTATCAGGGCGATAAATAATGCTAGCAAAAAACTGAATTCAGTTCAATTAAAAGTGTAAATAATGCACAAAGCACAATTAGAAGAACAGTAGAAAGCCGAAAACTAATGAGAGATAGAACAAAAGGTGCAGCTACTATCGACTGCAGTTATCGATAACTAAAATCTAAATTGAGTTTAATTAAATGTGCAAAGAAGAATAGCAGAAACAATCGAAAGTAGGGAAAAACAGTAGCAGAATCGATGGAACAGCTGCAGCTGATATCAACTAGGCTGTTCGATCACAAAATGCAGCTATTAATTGCGGGCCAACATGGCGTATGCGATATAAATCTCGATGTATCTGGACTTAATATAGGCAAGCCCATGCTCTTGCTCTTGTTCATGCTGTTGCTGTTGCTGTTGCTGTTGCTGTTATTGCTACTGTTGTGGTTGTGGCCATGTTGCCCTTTGTGGACGCACCCAGAGTAACGTGCCACCCCCTGTGGCAGGCGAATGGACAGTTGCGAACACTGAGGGGGCCCCTGGACACATACACACACACACACACCTTTTTTGCCTGACATCGTGCTGTTGTTGTTGTTGTTGTTGTTGTTCTTGTGCATGCGGCCAGCTGACAACAGCGTTCGGCCCATGTCTGACAAACGGAAATGTACAGCGGATATATTGATTGTCAAGCCTTGTGTGAGAGCTGCCCGGCCACCAGACTGGCGTGTATTTGAGCGTCTAGTCAGCATGTGTGTGTTTGTGCCTAGAGGTGTGTATGTCTGCGTGTGCAGGGGTGCATGAGTGTACCATAGTGTAGTGCACCAGCGACCCCTTGCATAAACACAGCAAATTGTCCTGACCAAGCCCAAAATAATTTGATATTTATTCTGATATTATGCTAGCCTTGCTTTGCCTTCTCCCTCTCTCTCTTTCTTTCTCTCCCTCTCTCTCTTATTCCCGCCCTTCGGCCTGCAGCTGACAGCAGCCTGTTCTCGGCATTGCTTTAAAGTCCAGCAAATATTTTGCGCACAATTTCAATTGACGCACAATTTGCGTGCAAATTGACAGACAATTTTCGAGCAGTTGACAGGCAATTAAGACCCGATTGTCTGTTCGTCTATCCGTCTGTCCGTTTGTCTGCCTGACGGCCAGACAAACGCTCTGACGAACTGTTGGCATAATTAAGCTGCAATTTTGCTGCCCTAACGCTTTTTGTTGGCCTCCCCCGTTCGACTTGATTAACTCTTTCATATGATAATTTCTCTGTTTCCCATTGGTCCCTTTTTCGGTGTCGGTTGAAGCCGTGTCAAATTTTATTACTAAATACTACGTCATATTTTCGATGGCACTAGTCGCACATACCATAGATACATCATGCTTGCACTTTTTGGCAGTGATTTCTTTTTTTTTTTTTATTTGTTTTCGAGTGCCCAGATGATGTAATATGGCCTCATAGGGCGAGAGATTTATGATTTGGCAACCTCGTTGTGCACATTTAGTGTTTTAGTGAAGTTGTAGGGAGACAAATTTATGAGTTTGTGCAAAAACTCGCTCTTTAATGGCGTCATACTACATACAACAGCATGCGCTGGCAAACGACATTATTTGCCGTCATACATATATGTTCGAATTTACTTTTTGACATATGCCAGCACTTTTTTAAGCCCAAAGTAAGGCCAAATAGATTTTTATAATATTTAATATTTTTGACATATTATATCTTAGTTAAACTAGCTGTCAATTAGTGTCATACGAGCTCAAATTTGAGTGCATATAATATTATGACTTTGCCATTTGTTCACGCAATTTGGCTTACATTCTTAAATGACATATCAGGTCATTGTGTGTCAAGAAAGGAGTCAAGGTGTCATATTTTATTTACACATTAATTAAAACAGTTCAAGTTCAAGCAGCCGTATAGACCGTCTGGCAGATGCTACATGTCATATTCAAACTTTAGTAAAATTTTGAGAATTGTCAAATAAGCTCTGATTGCTTATGTCATACAATATGTTACTTATTTGCCATATAGCTGGCATACTTTCCCATGTGCGTCATATCTAACAGCCTATCATATATAGTTCTATGCCATACATATAAGTCATGCTTGTCTTATGCCATGAAACGTCATATGCTGCCATATTGAGCGTCTGACAGCTGATAGACAAAAGCAAGAAGAGACATACAGCCTCAAACAGAATCTGATGGCTAAGTCATACTAAAAATTACTTATTTGCCATATAACTGGCCTGCTTTTTCATATGTGTCCTATCTAACAAAGTGTCATATATAGTTTTATTCTATATACACAAGAGATGCTTGTCATATGCATATGGTACGGTCTGACCACAAGCATCCAATTTGCCTTCCATCAAATAGGACCAAATGCATGTACGAACATGCACGATAAGTACTTAATCTGACAAGCCAAAAGTCAACTTTTTTTGCCTCTCACACGATTCATATTCGCACACACACACACACACATACACGCTGGCGTTTTCGTGGTTCTCACTGTACATTGCGATGACATTCGTAAACGTTTTGTCCGCCGCTCATTGCAATTGCGAAAATCCCGTAAAACTCGCATTTTCCGCATTTCAAATATGCAAATTAAAGTTTTTTGCTCACTCGGAATTTTTTGCCATAGACAAGCTAGATATGGTCCCTCGCTCTGTCCATATACAGTTTGTATGACGTTGATAATCCAGCAGGGAGAGAGATAGAGAGAGAGTGTAGAAGGGAGCTGGCAAATCAACAGACGAAATTTGTAAGCATTAAAGCTCTCAGAAATAAATTATGTTCCTCGTAGTGTTCGCATTCATATTTGATTTTATTCCAAATTAGTTTTGTTTTTACGACACAAATCCCCTGAAAGGGAGCGGGGGAGCGGGGTGGTAGGGTGTGTAGTATGGGGAAGGTAATGGTTTAGTTTTTGTAGGGATTGCTGGTCGGACTGTCGGTTCGTCGGTTGCTTTTGTCGTGCTGGGATAGCTTTGGTGCCTGTGCATGAACTCTGGATTATTATTAAATTTACAATGTTATCCCCAAAAGTGTTGTCGAGCTTTTTGTGTCCCTTCTGTCGAGTACCCTTTACCCGCCCTTATGGACGGGTGGGTCCTTCACCCATCCCTGTCATATTTCGCATATTAATGCTGTTCATTAAAGTTGTATAAATTATAAATGATACGACAAGGTTTTTCGGTCACACGAGACTCGAGAGAGGTGTGCGCGACAGAGATGGCAATAGTAACAGTCACGTACACACATACACATACATATATAGATATTTGTGTGACTGTGTGTGTGTGTGTACGATATGTGTATGTCCGTGTGTCCGGCTATGTTGTATTTTGTTATGTGTTTTTTCGCTCCGCTTTAATTATCCCAACTATTCGCAGTTGCTTAAAAACGTTCATAAACTTGAGTTTCATAGCATCTGAGATGACATAATCAAGTTGTCGGGATGCTGCTATAAACTATGAAAGTGAATTGACAGCTAAAGGAGTGACTGGAGCGGAGACTAAGGCCGATAAGAGACTAAGCTGGAGTCTGCGGAAATGAGAGTGTGTAATGGGGGAGAGGCAAACGTTAATGGCAATGGAAATGGGAAAATATGAACGATGTGGAAGAGTGAAGAAAACGTAAATGGGAAGAAAAGCTAATAGCGCAAATGGCAGAGAGCAGAGAAGAGAATCTTCCGCTTTTTCTTATTGTCTAGCTGAAGAGAATTACGTCAAAATCCAAGGATAATTCAGAGTGCATAGCAAAAAAAATAGCAATCAAGAGTTAAAAAGAGTTGAAGATTGCGGAAGAAAGTCTAAGAGAAACAACAAAAATCAAAAAGTGAAGAACCCTTTAAAAAGGACATTAAGATATAAGCAAGAACACTGAAGATAAGAATCAGCTTTAATGGAAAACTAAGAAATATTAAAAAAAAAATACAGGAAAGTATTAATATTATATTATAATAATTATAAGAAAGAGCTATAATGAAAAACTATGAAAAATATATATGGAAACAATAAAAAAAAACTTTAAATACCTAAATAAATTAAATTTAGAAAATATTTGAAATGAAAAGTCAAGAATCTCAATCAAGAAAAAAGTATAAATAATTTTTAAGAGAAGATATAATATCGTATGTTAAGTAAGGGTATTTTGCAGTGTGTACAAAGCGTTTGCCTGCCACTTCGGTTTTCGGCAGCCCTATTCCCATGCCCATTTTTCCTTCTACCCTATTCCCTGTCCCTATCATAATTCACTTTATAAATGATGTTCATTACATTTACATGCAGCGAGCGTTAGTTTCATTCCTCTTGCTACTCCTCCAGTCTCCTTCTGCTCTCTGCACTCCCTCTTCGCACATATTGATTACCCTTCAACCTCGAGCTGATAACTAAATGAACTCAATGTGCTGTTAACTTTTCTTCAGCTTTTGTTTTTGTTATTCTTGTTGTTTTGGTCAACTGTTTTTGCTGGGGTTGCAGCATTCACGATTACTTAGACAAAACGCTACGGAAATTGGTATTGAAAGGTTTGAGAGTTTTAGATACAGATACGAGGAAATTTTATTTTGAAAAGCCAACTATGGTATTTTCGGGAATAAATGCAGATGCTGCTGAAGAAATTTAATTTTGCTGGGAATTCAGACTAAGTTTTCTTAAGAAGAACTAAATGAAAAAATTTCTATATATTAATCGAAAATAGAGAACTGAAAAAAAGAAAATTCGTATACCACAAAAAAATTAAAAAAAAAACAAGGAAAATTCCTGAAAAGTATTATATCCCATCAATTTCAAACTTTGCCCTTAATCCACCTACGACTCCATCACATTTACATATTTTATAGCTTAGACATTTATTTGATGTGTTTTAAAGCCCTTATTATTCATATTGATTTGCAATTAAATGATTAATTTTTATGCCAAAATCCGGGGAAAAAAACGTGGGATTGTAAACTGCGACCAGCACGAAAAACGGCATTAAATCAAAATGTCCGCAGTGCGCAGAAAATGGCGAAATGGAAATGTGAACAATGACAGACGACAGGGCGACAGACCGACGCAGACCGAGAGGCAGAGAAACCGATTGAGATACAGCCAGATATAAAGAGGAAGAGCCAGCAGGGCATGTGAGGGAAAAGATATGCAAATAGACGGTCAGGCAGACAGAAGAACAGAGCCACATATGGCTGAAAGACATATAGACTGACAGACCAAGAGACAAGCTGACAGACTCTCACCGACAACATGCCATATAAACATGAGTACTGTGAACAGATTTACTTTACTGATTTCTACTAATACCAAATCGACAGAATACCAGAGCTACATAGTGACAGACAGAACGACTGACAGAGTGACAGACAGAACGGCAGACAGACAGATAAACAAACAGTGGACTAAGAGACAAGCGGGGCAAAAAGGATTGACCAGAAGTCAGGCTGACAGACAGCTGAAGCTAAGTAGCCGACAGACAGTCTTACAGGTTGTCAATCTGACAAGCTGGCCACATGCCATACAAACATAAGTCTTGTATAAAAAAACACTATTTACTTTTTAATACCAAGTCGATTTAAAACACACAGCAAAGAATTCGGTAAAGTATTTGAAGTGTTCGGGGAACTCCCCAAATATTCCGGGTATTTGCAGCAATTGGACTTATTGTGTCAGTGTATGTGTGTGTGTGTGTGTGTGTCATCATTAAATCCGGACTAAGCAATTTCGGCCGGAAAATGGCCCGTTGTGAGTGTTTACCCCCCGCCTCTTGCCCAATTTTGTATTTTTTGCTTCATTTTATTTTTCTTCTTTTTTTTTTTTTGCTTAGTTCGCTTGGTGCTCCCTCCTCAGTTTATCCGCTTTTCCGTTTTGTCACTCCTCCTGCTGCTGCTGCTTCTTGTCTCAATTGGCGAGATTTTTCGCTTTTATTTGCGCTCAATCGCCACGAGTTCGCATTTACGTTCGCATTTTTATTTGAAATGCCATCAAAGGACGTCAAATCGCCATGTCCTTGCCGCGGCTTAGTCCCCGCAGGGATGGTAGAAGGAGGGGAGCGGGAGTGGGGAAGCGTTGCAACAACTTGAAATGCGTCCTAATGCGTCCCAGTTCGATGGAAAGTGTCGTAAACTGAATAAGTATTGCATAATCAATTAGGTTGTCCCTCGCTTTCAGCGAGGCAAGTGCTTAAGCAAATTCTGCGCGCTGTGTGGCGTTGCCAGACAGAGAAAGGGAGAGAGAGAGAGAGAACCAGACAGCGAGAGACATATGTATGGCATTGCAATCGATTTATGATACACATATAATATATGCGATCTATCAGCGGGAGCGCAACTAAGCTTAACTGATTTTACAGAGATTCTGTGAGCGCATTGAAAAAAACGTTGTTAACTAGAAAATAATACTGTCTATAATGATATCGATAACAAATCGATAGCATAAACAAATATAATATAGTCATCCTTTATACTAACGATAACGATGGACTATCGAAGCTTATGACTATAATCGATAATGTTGTCTATAATAACAAATCGATAGTTAGCGACAACGATGCACTATCGAACAGTGGTGTCATATCAGCTTTTTTCCCGTCAGATCTGGCTTTTTTTGAAGTGTGATTGCGGGAAAAATATGAAAACAGCGGGCAGCGGGAATTCTGGCTTTTTGAGCAAATTTACGCAGCTTTTTTTTTAGTTTACTTTTATTAAAATGTTATAGATGTTTTAATTGAATTTAACGGCTGAAATGTTAAAAATGTATTTCTCTCGACAAAATATCGATATTTACTTGTATCGAATAACTTCCCTCAAAAGTTCATACCTAAATTGAAGCGTCTTGCATCACTAATATTGTGAAATTGGCTTGCGCTATATCAAGTTAACGATGCCAAAGGAAACTTATAAACAAAAAGTGAGAGATGTCTGGCTGCAGAGCACAGAATTCAAGGAGTGGATGAGGAAAGATCCTACAGACCTCACGCGGGTGTTTTGCAGCTATTGCAAGTGCAGCATAACTGCAAAATTAAGCGACTTGCGTGCACATGCTTCAGTTGCTCTGCAAATGCAGTCCCTGCCTTGGTCAAATGCCGACGTCGAGCGGGTATTCAGCCAAGTAAATTTAATAAAAACTAAAATTCGAAATAGCATGAGCGTTAAAACGTTAAACGCTATACTGAGTATAAGGTCCTTATTTTAATTTATTTGTATTTTCAAATTAGAAATTAATTTACTTAAAATTTTAGGTACGGGCTGCGTCGACACAATAAGTGCTGCTTCAATTACAAGCTACCACCCAGCTGCCTATCTACATCTAGATCTTAATTTTTGTACACATTACTTATTTTTAAAATTGTTTCAGTTGATGTTTTTTTTCACTGTAAAGAGTATTACCCATATATTTTATGTTAAGTTAAGTGGAACTGAGGGTTTATCATTCAAAAACATACGTCACATTGCCTTATAAAAATCAGCTTGTTTCTTAACTTTTTTTCTCTGGTATTCAGCTTTTTTCAGCTTTTTTTTTTCATTGATTCAGCTTTTTTGGCTCAGAAAAAAATGACACCACTGCTATCGAAGCCAATGTATATTTACTCGATAAGAAACAAAAACAAGAAGCGGGCAAAGTGTGACCCCCATTCGGGTCACATCTATAACTTCCCGATGCGAGCGTGTCGCGATTTTTCAACTTTTTCCTACTTTTAAAACACCATTATCTCGTTAAGGGTTGAGAATTTTGAAAAATATCATATTACCTTTTTTGTAGAGAATTTAATTTCGGCTCGAAAAGTTTCTTACGACTTTCTTCAAAACCCCGTCGTTTACGAGATAGAGCCGAAAAAAGCAAAAAATACCCAAAAAATCGTGCTTTTTGGCGAATTATTAAAAAACTATAACATATAACCCTCTTAAACTCCTTTCAGACCTAGATGGCGGTGAAACGAATCTTTCAAAAAAAAAAAAGTTCAAATCGGTTCAGTAGTTTATGAGAAACCGCTGACACAAAAAAATCTCACATACGAACATACGCACATACACACACACACACACACACACACACACAGAACCCTCATTGAAAATGGGTCAGGGGGATGTGAAACGTCGAGAAACGTGAAAATTTCAAGGATCTGACACTCTTCAAAATCGGGGTCGTTACAATAACTTCCCTAGATCGGGAAGTTAAAAATAACAAAAATATGTATGTGTGTGTGTGTGTGTGTGTGTGTGTGTGTGTGTGTGGGTGGACGGGTGGGTGTGTGTGGGTGGACGGGTGGGTGTGTGTGGGTGGACAGGTGGGTGGGTGAGTGTGTTGTTGGGGGGGGGGGGGGGGCGATGTGAGCGAGCGTGTCGCGATTTTTCAACTTTTTCCTACTTTTAAAACACCATTATCTCGTTAAGGGTTGAGAATTTTGAAAAATATCATTTTACCTTTTTTGTAGAGAATTCAATTTCGGCTCGAAAAGTTTCTTACGACTTTCTTCAAAACCCCGTCGTTTACGAGATAGAGCCGAAAAAAGCAAAAAATACCCAAAAAATCGTGCTTTTTGGCGAATTATTAAAAAACTATAACATATAACCCTCTTAAACTCCTTTCAGACCTAGATGGCGGTGAAACGAATCTTTCAAAAAAAAAAAGTTCAAATCGGTTCAGTAGTTTATGAGAAACCGCTGACACAAAAAAATCTCACATACGAACATACGCACATACACACATGTGAGCGAGCGTGTCGCGATTTTTCAACTTTTTCCTACTTTAAAACACCATTATCTCGTTAAGGGTTGAGAATTTTGAAAAATATCATTTTACCTTTTTTGTAGAGAATTCAATTTCGGCTCGAAAAGTTTCTTACGACTTTCTTCAAAACCCCGTCGTTTACGAGATAGAGCCGAAAAAAGCAAAAAATACCCGAAAAATCGTGCTTTTTGGCGAATTATTAAAAAACTATAACATATAACCCTCTTAAACTCCTTTCAGACCTAGATGGCGGTGAAACGAATCTTTCAAAAAAAAAAAAGTTCAAATCGGTTCAGTAGTTTATGAGAAACCGCTGACACAAAAAAATCTCACATACGAACATACTCTCATACACACACACACACACACACACACACACACAGAACCCTCATTGAAAATGGGTCAGGGGGATGTGAAACGTCGAGAAACGTGAAAATTTCAAGGATCTGACACTCTTCAAAATCGGGGTCGTTACAATAACTTCCCTAAATCGGGAAGTTAATAATATAGACATTGTTTGTACTATCGGCGTTGGTGGACTATTAAAGCTAATGGCTATAATCGATAATGTTGTCCATAATGATATCGATAACAACTCGATAGCTAGCATAAACATTGTTAATACCATCGATAATGGATAAGACTGTCTGCAATAATATCGATAACAAATCGATAACTAAGGCTGTCTGTAATAGTATAAATAATTCTTGTAATATTAATAATAGTATAAATTATATCCATTGAGTATCGAGTACTATTACATGTTATCGATACAACCACTGTCAATGAACATCGAGGCATATGGAATTTTGTGTAGCTTAATTCCAGCGCCCAATGCTATCGACTTATCATGCAGCTGTTATCGATAGCACAGCCGCTAAATAAAGCTGTCAGCAAGAAATACCCAAAACCAAGAGGGGAAAGAGGGAAGTAAGCCGAAGAAAAGCAACTAGAAGAGAGAGTTAGGGCAAGCGATAGATATTCAGGTTCGATGGGCTTTGCGTTGACCCAATCATCGCAACGAGTTAAAGCCGAGGGATAGAGCAGCGAGCAGGGAGCAGGAAAAGCAATGGGCTTTCCGACGACGCCAAATGGCAACTAATGCCCGAAAAGGGGAAGGATGTCGCAGCTAGAGTCGAGTATCCAATTGCCAGAATTCCCTTTTTCGGGGTAGCGAGACAACCCTTGCGTATCGAAGGCAATCGCCGGGCGTGCGGATTAACGCACACAGCGTAACGCAGGCAACACGAGGCGCGAGAGAGAGAGAGAGACAGAGAGAGGGGGACAGAGCGGGCTACACACAAGGGATGCCGAGGTGGCAGCAGATACTTTGGGAAAAGGCGATGACAACAACGGACCAAAAAAAAAAAAAATTGTTTCACTATTGACCTTGGCGTTTTGTGGCGCCCCCTGTCAACGCCCCGAGTTCGACTGACTCCTACCCAACACCTTCGCTTGCCGCACCCCTCCCCCCTCTCTCTCTTTACCTACTCGTCACGAAACCCACGTAGCTGCGTAACGACCTATTGCCACATAAATAAGTCAGGCACACACACACATATAGAGCCATATCCAAGACATAGCGCTCACTATATATATATATATATCTGTATCTGTAGCTGTAGCCGTAGCTGTATCTGCCCTGTATATAGTATATATATAAATAAATAAAAAGCCGTCAAGCAGCTAGAATTAAAACAGATTTCACTCCAACTGTCAAGCAACGTAACACGCCTTCTTGCCCCTCTGCCGTTTGCCTGCCACGCCCCCCCCCCCGCCGGCTCGTCGGCAAGTGCCAGCCATAAAAACGTTTGGCGCTTTCGCCTTCAATTCAATTTTATTGATTTTCATTTTATTATACCCTACGCACATTAAAACCCTCTAAACAGGGTATCATAAAGTTGGGCTTGCGTGCTGTGCTAGTTCTACGTTTCTGCATAAATATATATATATATATATATATATGCCTAAGGATCAGCGAAATTCATTTTTAAGCGTTTTGAAAAGTCTGAAACTTTTTTAGTTTTGCAATTTTAGCGTAAATTTTTGACATGATTGTAGAACTATATTTCTATTTTGTGTGCCTAAAATTTAAGCTTAATTCTTACATAAATAATAGAGTTATTTAAATAAAGAGAGTAAGACTAGGCTTGAGGCAGTAAAAGAAAACAGATGAGGGTGTTAAGCTAGCTAATCGCACTCTTCGAACTTCTATAAGTTTCGGTCTGTTCTTCTGTCAGCTATCTCCTTTTATTATATCTATTGTGTATCCTTTTCTATCATTCTCTCTTTCTCTCTCTCTCTCTCTCTCTGTCGCTCTTAATAAATACCATATATTTTTTCCTAAAATCGTAAAATTGTATTTTGCGTGTTTTATGTTTTTTCCATCATTTTTTTTTTAAGTTTTTGTCAATCTACCTTTTCATCTCGCAGTCTCTCTCTTTCTGTCTCTCTTTCTCTTTTCTTATTTAAGCTCTCTCTTTCTCTCTTTGGTACATTTTTATCTAATAATATCTATTTTGCTTTTTTTCTTTTCTTTTTCGTACTTGTTTCAAATTATTTTTGTAAATTTATATCTTTATGTGCAGCTCTCTTATTTTTTCTCTTTCGTTCAATCATTTTCTCTCTCTCACTCTCTCTATCTCTCTTTCTTTTTTATACTCTCTCTTAATTTTTTACGTCTCTTCTTCTTGTTCTCGCCTCTTTCTCTGTCTTTCTTTCTCTATCTGTATTTCTCTATATTTACGTTTCCTCTCTACCTTTCTTTTTTCTGTCAGTCTCTCTTGTTCTTCCCATCTCTCTCTTTCTCTTTCTCTATCTCAATTTTTCTCTTTTTTTTTTGCTTTTCATCCATTTTCTCAATATTTCCATCGTCTCACTATTTACCCTTTACGCTTTTCATCTCTCTCACCTTCCGCTTATTTTCTCTATTACACTTATTTATCACAGCTCTTTCTTGCCCTCAGTCACCGTTTACAGGGCATCTGCTCGTCGCGTCTACCAATTTACTTTCTCCCCATTTCTGCTGCTCTTCTTTTTCTGCTGCTTCGACATTTGTCGTCAACGTAATTTGCCGTTACACGCCCCGCACAGCTGCTCCCATTAGGCGCCATATAACATCGAAAGGCAAACTCATCCCTAACATCGTCTCCCCCCCCCCATACCCACTCGCTTCGATGAGTCCCAAAAAAAAAAAAAAAAAAAAAGTTGAATTTCTTTTTTGCATTCACAACAAAAAATTTGATTAGAAGTTGCAGTTGCAGTTGGAGATGCAGAGAGGGGAAAGGGGAACTACCAGAGGGTTGGCTTAATGATGTTAATGAAGTTGCGCTTGACAGATAGAGTGAGAGAGAGGGAGAGGGGGGGGGGGGGGAGAAAGTTGTTCTTCTGTTGTTTGCCACGTAACGGACAAAACGTGGCAATGTCCATAAATGTGTCACGCCTCCTGCCGCAACCGGTCACGCGTGCCGCCCCCCAGCCACTCCCACACAGACACACACACACACACACACTGGCCACGCACAGTGAGGCCACGCAATCAAACAGCCGTTGAAATGGCTACCGGTTACACATAATGCGTCCGGCGTCGACATTGACTGCGACTGCTGCAACAGCGACGCTGGCGTTGGCTGCGACGTCGCCGTCGGCGTCGACGCCTCGCATGCGAATCCCTTCAGCGTCCTTAAATAACATTGCGTTCTTCTTTATTGCTCGTTAAATCTCTTGCGGTTGTCGAGGGGCTGACGAGCGACATGCCGAGGGGGGGCGGGGAGCAGAGGGAGAAGGCAGAGACACGGGCAGTGGGACTCGAGACAGCGAGACACCCCCCTGGCAGCAGAAGCACCACCAGGGAGGCAGGCGGAAGGCGGCGGTAACTACCCCTGCCCGCTTCTGGCGCCAGCGTCAGCGCATGCCGCATGCCGCACACCCCTCGCGCGGCGCACCCTCGCGGGCCGCAGGCGAACTGAATTTACAGTTGCACACTGGTACGCATGCGATGAAATTTACTGTTGGAAATATTAACAAATTATGAGAAATAATTTATAATGTTTATAATTCTATATTGTATTTACATTCAATACGATATATTATATAATATGGTCGAGGTCTAAAAGTATCCAACCTGATTTTAAATCTTGTTTTACCAAAATCTAAAGTTTGAGAAATTTTCAGACTACCGCTGGCGCCAAAAATAATTGCAGTTTGGATACTTTTCGGACAGACCTCGTATATAAAAAATATATGCCGCGAGAAAAAATCCAAGTAATTATTTGGCATAAATAGATTTAGAAGATATATTTTATAGATCCCATTTATGAGATATGTAGAATATCTTATATGCATTGAATATGCATATTATGTGGAAAAATTATGAAATAAGTATAAAAACTTATTGTTTTTACATAAAAATGTAGAGACGCTACACAAATAGAGAATCTATAGGTCTCATTAGTGTCATATTCTCATTGATATGTGCACATAGATTTTCTATAAATTATATACAATTTTATGAAATGATATCGAAAATGGAAAATAAACTTACACAGCTTGCAGGGTATTGCCAGTAAGGCTAAAGAAATAAATATTTTTAACATATAATATGCAAGGTCTTTTAAGTAGATATTGAAAACATAAGAAATATGTTTAGGGTTGTTTAAAATATGTACTGAAAATGTTTAATGATATGGTATATATAGAGTACATTGTCTATGTAGAATGCACAGTTACAAGCTATGTACAAACTTTGCAAAGAAACTACTTGCTAATTTTGAGTAATTTTTTTATGTGGAATTCCTGAAATGGAAAATTTTATAAATGTTTTGTCTTGCTTATTTTTGAAATTTTGTCTATCAAAATATATCCATAATGTGCTCATAAATTTATCTCAACGTCTTTCATTAGAGGGTATTTATTATACGCGATGTTAATCTGAATAATATGTTGAAAAAATCATATAATATGTTTTGAATAAATATGTCCAACCTTGGCAACATGTTATTTAGATTAAATTCACTTAAAATACTGTTTATCCAGGTATATTATATTCTACTAAAATATATTCATTATATTATTCCAACACATTTAAAGAGTATCTAAGCTTCAAGTCAACGAGCGACTTTTCAGTTTTCTCTTCAATCTTATTAAGCTTTGACTAAGTTTCTGGATAAGCAGAGACAGTTGGAAACTTTTGCAATGCAATTAGCCCACTGTGCAACAGTAGCAGCCACTGTATGACGCCCCCTCTGGTTTTGTTGTTGTTGCTTTTGCTGCTGTTGTCGCTTGTCCTGAGGCAAAGAACGCGCAGGCAGGCGCAACCAATTCGATTCCATTGGCGAGGCAGACGAAGCAGACGGGACAGACTGACGCCAGCGCTGGCAGCGGCGCTGGCAGCGACGTCGACGTTAACGTTGGTGACGGCGACGTCATCGTTTTGTTGTTGCTTCATTTAGGGTTGCAGAGGAAGAGAAGAAGAAGCAGCAGCAGGAGGCACATACAGTCACACACAGACACATGCATACACGTACAAGGACACACACACACACACACACAGATCGAGATAAGATACGCACACACACAACCTGCGTTTGTTTTTGCATTAATCTAATTTTTTCTTCGTTCTTTCTCTTCTCCTGCCTTCAGCACGCATTTTCCCTGTGAGTTTTCCTTTTGCTGCAGTTCCATGCGCCAAGTTAAGGCTCCTATTTGACGTCCAGTCTCCCCTTTTCCCACTCTCTTGCAGTCTACACTTTACCCTGTACTCCTCTCAGAATCTCTCTCTTTCTCCCTGCTTCTCTAGCTTTCCCTCCATGTTAGTCCGCGCTCCACGCCAACTTCATCTCCTACTCACTCTCCCACTGTCTCTCACTCTCCTTCCTATCATTCTGCCTCTTTCTTTCCTCTTCTTTTTCCTTTCCTCTTCTCTCTTCCCTCTCCCTCTTTTCTCCTCATATTTTTCTTTTCCTCCTCGTTGTGATCCCTCCACTTCCACTTTAGGTTCATCATCTCTCCTCACGTTCCATTCGCCTTTCTTCCTCCACACTTTCTTCTCCCACAATCTCCTCCTTCTAATCCTTCCGTTTTTTTACTATCATCCATTAGCCTATATTTCCAGCCACCTCTTCCGTTTCTCTCAACTCCCTCTTACCACTCCTTTTCTCTTTTTTCCTCTCTCTCTCTCACTTGTATCTCTTCATTCTCCCTGTTTTCTTTCATTCTATTCTCTCTTTCCATTCCCTCTCTTCTCATTTATTCTCTTCACTCTCTCTCTTTTCTCTCTCCTATCACTCTCATCTTTTATTCTCTTTTCTCTCTTTTTTCTCCCTCTGTTTTCTCTCTCTACTTCTCTCTCTATCTTCTGTATAACGCTCTTTTCTCTTTTGCCTCCCTCTCTTCTCTCTCTCTTCTCTCTCTCTTCTCTCTCTCTCTTCTCTCTCTTCTCTCTCTCTCTTCTCTCTCTTTTCTCTCTCTTTTCTCTCTTCTCTCTCTCTCTCTTTTCTCTCTCTCTGATTTTTCTCTTCCCTTTCCCTTTAATGTTTCTCTTCTCTCTCTCTCTCCCTGATCTTTCTCTACGCTCTCTTACTTTCGTTTCAGTCTACTTTCTCTTCATTCTTTTCCACCCAACTACTAGTTATATCCACTCTCTACGCTCTTTCTTCCTATCTCTCTCACTCTCCACTCCCAATCTCTCTCTATCTACTCCCTTCTCACCTCCACTCCCTTCCCTAGGGAAGCGCACAGTAAAGCGTATTTTTTTATTATTTCCTTTCTGCCACTTGAACAGCTGACGGCAGCCGGCGGCGTTGCAGTCGCTGCTTCAGTCGACGCCAGCGTCGCCGTCAGCGTTGCGGCGTTGCGTGGCAAAGCGCGTTAATTAAATTAAGTAAAAGTAGCTAAATATGTTTGCATTTTGTTCGAGCGCTCTCTCGCTCTCTCTCTCTCGCTCGCTCTCTCTTTCTTTCTCACTCTGTCTGCAGTTGCCAGCGGCCAGCTCAAGGTGGCGAGCAGAGGCGGCGGCCGCGTGGGCAGCCAACTAAACGTTAATAAGCTGCAACACTTCACAGCGGCGATGCTGGTGTGAAACGAAACAACAACAACAAGGCCAGAAACGTAAACAAGCTAAATAATTAGCCAAAATTGTGGCTACTTTTGCGCGACAAGTGGCTGGGCATGCCCGCTCTGATGACTCACATTGAGGGGTATGCGAAGTTTAATTTCTTAAAAGTATGAGAGGAAATTCTTCGTGGAGAAGAAAAGCAAAGCAGACGAAATGTGAAGAAGAAAAACAAAGCAGAAAAGCAACAAAAATAAAGTTCGAAAATTAAAAAATAAAGCATATTTTTTAAATAATTAAAAACAATTATTGGGGACTTCGTAATAAGTAAAAAAAGACAATATACAGTTTTTAGAAGAATCTATTTAAATTATGTGAAATTAGGGAGAACAAATTTTAGAAAATTAAGTAACTCAATAGAAAACACGAATTTTAAAATATTTTAAAAACAAAAAAAGTTAAAAAAAAAAAAAAGAATAATTCGATAGAAAACCTAAATTTTAAAATACTTGAAAACACATTTTGAAACCAAGAATTCAAATACAGTACAAAAGTAAGTACAGAAGAAACGGAGACAACTTTTTTTCAAATTAAGAGTAGTTCAAACAAAATATGAGAAAAAATTGAAAAACCCCAATCAAAATTTGGAAAAGGCATAAATTTAAAAAAACCTAATTTTAAAAAACTTTCACTATAAAAGAAAAAGAAGCGAAAAAACTTTATGCAACTCTGTTTTAAGTTCTAAATCATTACAATATTTTAAGCTTTTAATTAAGAATTTTAATTAAGAAACGTTTACGAAAAATGCGAAAATCTTCACAAAAAAAATTACAAGAAAGACGCTGTAAAAGCTTTGAAAAACATAAATAAAAGCTAAAAAGCCTGCAATGAAAAAGTTCCAACAACAAGCAGAAAGAAACACTGAAAACTCCAAGAAAATACGAAGAAGCTGAAGAAGCTTGCGTTACCCTTTCTGCCAACCAATTAAGTCAAATAGAATATCCCAGCATCGTGCCAGATATACGCGACAGATAAGAAACCCCCAAGAAGTACAACGCAACTGGCAAATGGGCGTACGGCCGCCCACTTTTATGTAAAGTTATTAAAATTATATATATGTCTATATAGATCTGTATCTTACGGTCTGTTTGCTTCTCTCTTTGTTTGTTTGTTTGTTTGCTTGTGCTGTAATGGCAAAGGCAAACAACGGCTCAAAGGCAGACAACACCAATACACACACGTACATACACATACAGGCACACACACACACACACACACACTCAGCAGACACTCGCAAATTGAAAATTTGTAGGGCTCCGCCTGTTGTTGACTTCAGTTTGGAATCGTTTTGAAAATCGTTAAATTGTTCTCATTTTTGTTGTTACTGTAGTCTGAGTTATTGTTGTTTCTGTTGTTGTTGTTGTTGTTGCCGATTTGCATTAAGCGTTTATTTTTAGTATCGAAACATTTTTAGCTAACGACGAAGAAGGCAAATCGATTAAAGGCTTTGCCTCTTTGCACGTGACACGGCTTTGAGCATGGCAAGAGACTGAGCGGACTGGGGCAGGGTTGGAGTGTTCGAGGGGGGCCCCGCTATGGGTTAAGGGTGGGCCAAATGGGCCGAGTGTACCACATGGCAAATGACCATAATTGAGCTGTATAACAAGGCCCAATGACCGATTAAGCGGCCAACTGGAGTTGCCAGCTGACCTACAACCCCATGTAAAGGGCGTACTAAAGGGTCACTGAGAGCGGAGGCAAAAGCCTGTGCTGAAGGTGCTGTATGGTCGTATACAAGGCGAAGGCGACTGCTGCTCAGCTACGTATCAATCAACGGCAAACATATTGAGAGAGGCAGCAGGAAGAGAGAGAGAGAGAGAGAAAGCAGAGAAGTACAAAAAGGAAAAAGAGTAGCAAAATAAAAAATTGTGTGAAACGCAGTCCTGGGCCAATGCAAATTGATAAGAAATGTGCGAATCTTTCAGCTGAGATAAATGACAAAAAGAAAAGCTGAAAAAAGAAGAGTGGGGGGAGTGCGGAAAGAAGGGAGAGACAACTTGATAAATTGATAACTAAGTGAAGCGACAACTTGCCTAATTGACAAAGCAGAAACTTGTCGCGCTGATGAGTAAAATTAATTGATGAACTTTTTCTTTGCACTGCAATTCGAAATTGATTAGTTCGATGTATCGATAAGTTATCTACATATCTGCATGTATCGATAGCTTAATTGAATATTTTAAATTTATATATTTTGTAGTTGGATAAACACAATCGATCACAATCTTTTATTTGCTCTGAAATTCGAAATCGATTAATTTGTTGTATCGATAATTTATTTGAATGTATCGATAACTTAATTTAATATTTACATAAAATATATTTGTTAGTTTAATAAGCATAATCGATAAGTATTACTTAGTCGTATACGCTGTAGTCAGACATTTTCTAGTTCGATAAGCTCTCACGATAAGTGCAATCGATTATTTTTAGTACTTGTTTAAAATACACCAAGTTTCTACTTGCTACTAAGAATGTATAATCAGAAATAGAAATACTTAAGGCAATATAATTTGTTACATATCGATAACTTGTCGTATCGATATATTATGCAGTTGAAAAAAATAATGAAAAATTGTGCAATATCATTAAAATTTGTTTATAGATTTAGATTTTTCTAACAGGTTTTATCGATACCTAAAATCTATAAAATCGATAGCTGGATTTGTTGTCTAACCTTGGCTTGAATTATTTGATTTGCCACCGATGCGCTCTGCATACCCCCATTGATTAGCTCCCACGACAACCTTCCCCTCACCTATCTCCCTCGATACAGATACTAACTAGTTACTGCGTGTGGTTTTACTGCTGCAGCAACAACAACGATTTATGGCCGCAATCATAAATCATATTTGATTATAGTTTGCACTATCTAAGCGTGCAAATATATAGTCACAGTTAATGGATGGACTCCATTAAAGTTTTCAAAGTGCTGGGGAAAAAAAATGTTGAACAAAATTGACGCACTCTTCCCGCACCACTGTCAAAATTGACGATACACCGCAAGGAAATAGCACTTTGTGGATTTCTGTGAGTTTTACAGTTTTTTTTTTTTAGAAATTCACAGCAAATTAAGTTTGAAAATGTTGTGGGTATAGCGTATTTAATGGCTTCCTTGATTTTGTTTTTTTTTTCGTCAATTGTAGCTCAGTTTTTAATTATTTTGGTAGCTCTTCAGGTATTTCCATTTCGTAAAAAATAAAAAAATAATAAAATAAAGTATCTCACAGGGAGTTTTTCTTTTTTTGTGAATTTCACAGTAAATGAAGTCGGAAAATGTAACGGGTATAGCATTTTTTTTTTAATTTTTAGCCCAGTCTTTATTTATTTTTGTAGCCCTTCAGGTATTTTGATATAGTACAAAATAAAATAAATAATAAGATAAAGTATCTCAAGTAAAACCTCATGACACAGTCACAGGAACTTTATCATTAATATAATCATTATTATTATAACTCATTATTATCGTTAAGATAATTACAATTTAAATTACAAGAAATTTCCCCCTACGTAATCCACTTTTTTTTTGCTTTATCGCACTCTTTTGCTTTGCTGCTAGCATATGTTTCTCGTTGGCAAAGATATGGGACTATGTGTGTGTGTGTGGTTGAGTGTGTAACTGCATTATGTTTATTATCGCTTAAGCATATATATATATATATACATATATATACCTTTTTTTTGAACACGTCAACGCACAAAATTTTTGGTTCACGCTTATCAGATTGTCGTATAATCAGAGTGCCAGAGAGAGAGAGAGAGCGGGGGGAAACCGTAAAAGTGAGCAACGGGTATATATGGCACACATATCTCTACTCTATACTGCTCACTCTCTCTCTCTCTCTCTCTCTGCCTTGCATTTGCCATCTCGCTCGCCTGCTTTCTGCACACTTGCCTATCTTATCTTACAAGAGGAATGAGAGCGAAGACGACGAACTTCAATTCAATTTCTTTTCAATTTCTCGCACACACACACACACTCACACACACGCACACACACCTGTCAGGCTGTAGCAGTCACTTCTCCCTCACTTGCCTGTTCTGTCAGTTTTTTTTTTTTTTTTTTTTTTTTTTTTTTTGGAGGGGGAACCTGAGCTTGAATCTCGACTCGTAACGATGAGCGACGGTGTCGTGTTTTCATTAAGCACCTTTTGCAGCACACACATACACACACACACACGCAGACACCTAGATACCACTGCCACGCCTACTCTAGTCAAGCTGCCCGCCCCTGCGAAAAATGTAAATTTGAAAATCTTCTCTAATAATAATGTCGTGTAATAATACAATATGTATGCAGGCATATTGTCTTCGGGGCAGGCCTCAAGAAGTGGCTCTGGCCTTTGATCTAATCACAGCACACACACACACACACACACACACACACACACACACACAGAGACACACACTAGGTATCAGCCGCCTGTGCCGCCCCCTTGGAGATGTTTCGCTCTGCGGCTTTCACGAAATGTTAATTTTGTGCTAATGAAAGAGGCGTCTTTTTTGGCTCTGCCTGCGCGCGTGTGTGTGTGTGTGTGTGTCAGTCTATATGTCACTGTATGTGTGTGTGTGCTTGGCGTTTAGACGCCATTTTGTCAGCTTGTCTAATGAAATTGCGCTGTCTAAGTAAAAGATTTTCGTACATATCCGAATTTCGACACGCTGAGATTTAGCCCGGCGCAGGGGCGGCATCTAGCGGTCGATTTGGGCGTTACGCAAAGTTCTTTGTTGCTTGTTGTTGCAATTAAGCTGCGGGTTAAGCAAGGTGACCCCTTAGCTATATTCCTTGCAACTATTCATCGATAGATATAGCGATATTTATCGATTAATCATGGCTCAAGCTCAATGTAATCGAATATAAGGTATACCCTATTAGTAAATTATCCAGATAATTATAAAATATATGCTATCGCTCAACAAGTAATTTATTTTAAACTTATCGATATATTATATATCGGCACTATTTGTTATCGATACATACACGAACAGAAACATATTGCAGGCTTTGCTCTCGACTTGTTAAATATGACAAGTAATTAAATACTTCATTAAAATATTGTTATCGATATATGTGAAATCGATAAATAAGTGCTAACAATGAGCATGAACAGATATGCACGTTTTTAGCAGCCCAAATGATTGTTTAGCTAAGCAATCAAGACCCTGTTAGTTATCGATAATTATCAAATGTTATCGATAGCAAAGTAAAAGCAGTTATAAGCTTAAAAATTAACTAATCGTATTTTAAACTAAGCTAAGTATTTATTATACATTTGTTATCGATATCGATAACGATTCACTTACCAAGTGCAGAACTGTGTTGACCACCTCCCGATTGGTCACCTGGCCCACCTCGATGAGGCCGATGAGGACGGCGAACTTCAGATTGTCGGCGGTCGTCATGCGGACGATTTCGTCGGGCCGCTTGATCTCACTGTACGGCGGACGCATGATGTCCGCCATTTTGTAATCGATTGTTGTTATCGGTTGTGGTTGTAATTGTTGTGATTGTAAATTGTCGTGTTGTTGTTGTTGATGTTGTTTTTACCAACAAAGTAGTTGTTGTTGTTGTTGTTGCATTGAACAAATTGCAATTGGATTAATCGATGTCATCAGATCGAGTTATATATGCGAATTAATGGATGGAATGCACACGTAGGGAGAGCTACACAACACACACGCACACGTACGCACATTGAGGCACACACACACACAAGCACATTAATAGAGATATAAAGAGACTATATAAATCGGGCTGAAGATGCTATGGAAATAGAACAGAAGATTTCTCTCGATACTCTCGAATTTATTTTAATTTTATTTTTTTATTTCTTTTGGGGAAATAACAACAAAAAAATTTATTAGCGAATTAAATTTGATTTTATGGCTGGATTTTGTTGTAATTGATTTTTTTATGATTTTTTAGATTTTTTTATATTTTTTTGATATTATTTTTTTCTATATTAGAAATTTGCACTTTGCAACACTTTTGTTGTTGTCGTGTTAGTTGTTGTTATTGTTGGGCAGCATGTTGTTGTTGTTGTTGGTGTTGTTGCTGCTGCTGCAGTTGTTGTTGTTTTTGCTCATTTTGAGCCACTTTTGTTGTTGTTTTCATTCATTTTTACTGATTTTTTTTGGATTTTGGAAGGATTTTTGCGTTTTTTTTTTTTATATTTGGTTTTGTTTTTGTTTTATTTTTGGTGTCATACAAAAAGAGAAAGAGAAAAAAGAGAGAGGCACATGAGTCAAAAATGCAAACAAAAGAAAAACATATAGACATTCGATATATATATATACGATATACAAATATGGTTTACATACTACAATTTATGCATGGAAAATTTCGGGGCAGAAAAAAAATGTTTTCAATAAATTTCAAACGAATTTTTGTCAAAGGATTCGCAAATAAATATTCATAAATACTCGCTGTATGATGCGGGCAGGGAGGGGGCAGGGCAACTTGTCACTGGCACACACAGGCAAAATGTTGCAGTTAATATTTACATGGCCCCGAGACAATTTTTCTGCTATTTACAGCTAGGAAATCGCATTTCGAATGCAGAGAATTCAAACCATGAAAAATAAAATACGAAAAATGATGCAACTCGAATTGAAAATTGGCTCATTCCTTCCCGCTGACGCTCTGAATGCAGCAAAAAAAAAATTTACAAAAATAAGACATTTTAAAGGAAATTGAAATTTATTTTCTTTAAAATATACCAATCGGGAAAAAACCATAGATATATGAGAAATTCAAAACGGAAACGCTATGAAATTCCAAAGAACTGAACGAAATCCGTATAGATATTTGGGGAAACGTATGAAATTTCTTTCTTTCTCAAAGTGTCACTGAACTTAAAAACTAAACAAATTTGTGGAAAATCACAGAAATTTTACAACAAAAAGTTAAAAAAAAAAAACATTGAGAGATAAACGATATGAAAGTTCGAAAATTCTAAATTTTTTGAATTTTTTACAGCTTAGAAAGATTGAAATAAAATAAAATGCAAAGGCCTGCATATTTTTAATAAAAACACGCTTTAAAAATCTGTAAAATATTAAAATAAATGAGAATATGTATTTTGTAGTTCTAAGAAAAAGTCTTAAAAATATTCAAAAATTAAAAGATAATGTGATTATCTGAATTAAAAAACCTTTAAAGGAATCGCAGAAACAATTAAAGAATTCTAGATACAGCAGAATTTTTCCATTAAAAAATGTTTAAAAACTGAAAATAAGTGTGAAAATCAGAAATACAAAAGCCTAAATTAATCTCGCATAAACTAGGAAACTTTAGAAACTATTTTGGTATTCCAGGTAGAACAAAATTCGAATATTCGCAGATTTTTTCCACCACAAACAGATTTTGTTGAAAACGGTCACTTTTTTTAATATCATCGAAAAATTTCACCGAAATTGTATTGAGTTTGTTTTTCACTTTTTCCAAAGATTTCGTGTGCTTATTTTCTTGAAGCGACGCGACTAAAAAAGTACCGAAAACTTCAGCATAACGTTAAGTCGCATCTGAAAACTTTTTAAGACTTTTTGCGTCCTCAGTTGACCAATTGACCAGGCTGAAAAGTTTATCAAGTTAACCTCTTTAATCTTCAGGCCAACAATTGGGGGAGCGAGCGTACGATAGGCAGGCAGGGGGAGAAGGAAGGCAGACGTCAGTCTGCTCGAAGGGGAGATATGCTGTAAGTTGAGGAGTTTTGTTGTCTTAAGTCTGTTTGAAGTTTCAGAAGTCTTAAGAGATTTCAGTTTGGATCATGCCAGTCTGATAACTTGTTGAGGAAGTTTTTTTTGTAAGAACTTTTTATATAGTCTGCAGATATTTTCTTGATTTCTACCACAATTCTTATCCAAGTTGTAGAACCTATCAGATATTTGTGCGGAGCTTTGCTTTTACTAAGAATGTTCCAAATTCTATCAACTTATAGAGTTTTTAAAACATAATAAAATTATTTAATAAAATATAAAAAACCTAATATGAACCGATTTAAAATCTTTGAAAAATATATTTTCTTGTTTCATGTAAATTTACCTCAGTCTACCTATAGTAAACTTCTTCCCATTGGGATCATCAGCTCAAACTAGAACTGTTCTTTCTAGACTTTTTCTAGATCTCGTACACCTCTGTTTCCAGTTAGTTTTTTTTTTAGCTTTCTTGCTTATTACTGTTCTCCAGTTTCCCCCGTTTTTCCATGTATAAAATGCTTATCAAGAACTTTATGTCGACCTAGTGTAACTGTCCGATAATGCAGGCCCAGAGTTCTGCTCTCTGCCGCTCTTCTCCTCCACCTTCCTTCCGTTCTCTCTCTCTCTCTCTATCTCACCACTCTTTTACCTTTTCCATTTTCCCTTAAGTGCTTCTCGAGGGTTTCTATTTGTTTCTCTGCTTCGTTTGCGACGCATGCAATGAATAAATAAAAAAAAGGAAAAAAAAACTAACGTAGTTCGTCACGCACCGACGATAAAGTTGCAAGCGCACAGAACCAGCAGTTCCCAGTATTTGTAAAAAATTATAACCGGTATTTAATACTCGCTCAGATCTTGACCGAAATCGGAGGAAGTTCATTTGGAACCAAACAAATTTCTTATATAACTATTACAAGATTTGACAAGACACAGAAGCTACAGCGGAACTCGTCTTTGAAGAGCGCAATGCAGATTCAAGAATTATGGAATCTATTTGAAAGTGATGTAACTCGACTAGTACTTGCTTCGAATTAATGAAACTCGGCATAGCGTTAGTTTAGATATGCAGTTATATGCCTGTACAATTTTAACATTACAGCTTGCCTAGACACTGAGTTATACAAGGATGAAAATTGCTAAAATATGTTTTATTGGAAAGTTCGCACTTTTTTTGTGAGAAGCCTATTTGAAACTTTCTTCTTCTAGCTATGTGTGTATATACTGCAGAACTGCAGCATTTGATTTTTATAGCCACGTAGCTTTGAGCGTTATAACCTGATTTTTAGATATATTTATGTACAAGTACAATTTTCAGTAAGAAAACAAAGATTTTTAATTTTGCTGATAATTGAAGAAAAATATACTTCATATTTATATGCTTAAGCATCTGCTATATATACTATGCAACTGGAAAATCGCATTTATATAGCAACGACGCTTTAAGCATGGTAAATTATTTTTTTTTATGACTTTTGTAAGAAACACCAGTTTTAAGCTCCTTTCTGCTGTTCTTTAAGAATATATATAGTCTGTACTATAAAACTGAAAAACCGTGTTTATATAGCAACGATGCTTTGAGCATTAATATGATTTTTTTTGCCGACTTTTGTAAGAAACAATAGTTTTAAGCTCGCGTCTGCTATTGTTTAAGAACATATATAGTCTCTAAAATGTGCTATATCCATATATACTGAGAAACTAAAAAATCTAATTTTTGCAAAATTTCTATAGATAGTTTATGGCATTTGCTATATATGCTATGGAACTGAATTATCTAAATTATACAGAAACTATATAAATATTGTATGACATTTGCTATATAAATGTTGTAAAACTGAATAATGGAATTCCATATATATTTTATGGCATTTGTTATATATACTGTAAAACTGAATGATCCAAGTCACACAGAAACTCCATAGATATTTAATAGCATTTTCTATATATAGATATTTTATGACATTTGCTATATACTACGAAACTGAATAATTTAAGTTATAAAAAACTCCATAGATATTTTATGGCATTTACTATATATACTGTTAAACTGAATAATCTAAGTTCTACTGAAACTCCATAGATATTTTATGGCATTTACTATATATACTGTTAAACTGAATAATCTAAGTTCTACTGAAACTCCATAGATATTTTTTGGCATTTGCTATATATATACTCGGAATCTGAATAATCAAATTTTTATAGAAACAATACTTTGAGAAATCCGATATTTTTTTGGTATATATTTTTCCACCTGCATTGCGATCGCATTTATATAATATAATAAATATATATTAAATATATATTTTTTTCTATATCATTTACTATTTAGTAACATATATATATAATATGATATATATATACATATATAACGCTATAGTGTTAGCTAGTTCATAGCTTATTCAGCATATCGTCACCTCAGCGCCCCCGCATATAACTATAAAAAAAAGTCCGGGCCTTTGCACTCGCGCTCTGCCCACATTTTCGATATTTACTTTAAGCTCAAATGCGGGCGCTGTGATAAATTCAAAAATAAACAGAAGTTTTTCAAAAATCAAATTTCGAACTACAATCGAAAGTTAACACCTGCGGCAGAGCGAGAGAGCAAGAGAGACAGGAAGAAAAATCCAGCGGCGTGGCATAAATTGCGACAAAGACGTCGCCGTCGCCGTCGAACGTAATTAGCGCAGCACGCAACGTAAATGAAGTGCGCTGGCGCTTTACGTGCGACACGTAAGCGGCCGGTTTTTGTCGTGTCAGTGTGTGTGTGCGTGTGTGTGAGAGAGGCCAAAACAAGCAAACGACCTGCAGAGAGGGAGTAGGCAGCGGGAGAGAGCAGTAGCAGCAGCAGCAGCAGCGCGAGAGAGCGAAGGCGAAGAGCTGTGGTGCCCTATGGGCGCATTGCATATTTCTGATTGGGAAAGGGCTGCGCGGCCGATCGCTCCAACTTGAACTTGAAACTGAGCAGAGCAGAGCTGAGAGCAGAGCTGAGAGCAGAGCTGAGAGCAGAGCGCAGAGCAGAGCTGAGAGCAGAGCTATCATTGGGCTGTTATCTAAGCGTTTATCTTAACATGGCAACAAAGAGAACGCGCGAAATGTGATAAATAAATGTTATCCGTGTGCGCTTTGCTGCGCTGTTCGCTGCCAGCAGCAAAAACAACAACAACGACTACGTTTTTTGGGCAGCAAAGCGAAGTCGCAGTCGACGTCGGCGTCGCTGAGAGGCTCGCCTTCGCTCTCGCTCTCGCGCGCTCTCTTTGACAGTTGTTTGCGTTGTTGTTGTTTGCTGCTGCTGCTGCTGTTGTTGTTGGTGGTGGCGGCGTTTCGGTGGTTGCGCCGCTTGAAAAAATTATTTCGTAAAAAAAAGAAAAAAAAAAAAAAAAAACTGCTGCTAGCCAGATTCCAATTGCCAAGTTATTTACACTTTGGCCCAACATAACCTACAACACAAAGCGCGCTCTGCCGCAATTCACCTTGGCGTAGTATTCACCTCAACTCACAGCACTACACTCACCAGCCCCCCCCCCCCCCCTTAACTGCGTTACGTTTTACCACGGAAAAATCAATGAATGTCAGTGCGTAACAGTGAGAGAGAGCGAGAGCGAGAGAGCGTGCAGAGCGCGAGAGAGCGCGCCGCGTCACGTCCTGCTGGCTGCCCCCACTGCTCCCACACACACACACGCACACGCACACGTTGTCAGTTTGTTAACTTATTCTTATTCGCCTTGCGCCTGCTACCACGTTCTACCACACACACAGCGGCACATGGGCGCTCTCTCAGCACAGACACACACACACACGCACACACACACGTGCGCGCTCGCTCTCTCACGGCAACTGGATGTCAACGTCAGCGTTGCGGCTTTTCTGCTTCTTCGCTGCTTTTGCTTTTGCTTTTTTTTTTTGCTTGCTGCTTTTTATCTTTTTACGCCTTTGTTGTTGTATTTGTGTTATATTCTGTTTTTTTCTTTGTTTTTGCATTCTTATAAGCATGCTAATTGGCATTGCCGAAACTACGCGAATTGGATAATTGTACGACAGAGCGAGAGCGAGAGAGCGAGCGAGTGGGAGTGCGTGCGTGAGCGTGAGCGCGAGCGAGAGAGCGCGACTAACAGCGGGAGAGCAGCGAGCAAAAACAAACAAAACACAACAAAATGAAACATGTAAATTTACAACAAAAAAATGCCGACAAAAATATTTATCATATTTACGTTGCGTTGTTGTTGTTGTTGTTGTTACGGCTCCTGCTGCTGCTGTTGTTGTTGTTGTTGTTGCTGCTGCAATTAATTATCTTTTGTAATTTTCGATAAACACAAAACGCCGCGGCACATGTTGTTGTTGTTGTTGTCGTTGTTGTTGTTGTTGTTGGTTAAATTGTTTATTTTTTGTTGTTTGGACACAGAAAAAAAATTGAGGCAAAAAAATTGTAGTTGTATTTGCATGTGGCGATTATTACGATTATTACGCTTATTACGCTTCTTACGATTATTATTTATGTGGCAATAATACAGCGTTCACGTAACAACAGAAAAACACAACCATTTTCGCTTACGTCTCGCTGCCAACTGACGTTAACTCTTACGCCGTCGAACTGGCAATGAGAACGCACCGCACCGCATGGACAACAATCCCAATCAGACTGCCTGCTTAGCGGCCATGTTCTCGTTTACGGCGCCCTGCAGCAGCGCAGTTGCAGCGACGCTCGCTGCGACTGTTATTTGTGCTGCACTCACTGTTGTGACGTTTCGCTTGCGCAGCTGCAATTGCATTGCATTTGCCTAGATTTATATAATTATTGCAATTGCTTCAGTTAATTGCCATTTGTGGGCATTTTAATTGTGTGCTGTGCCGCGGAATCGAGAACGTCACTGTTAAAGGATAATAACAGCTGTTGGCCGCTTAACTGCCACTGTTCATGTTACTTAACAGCCGTGCGCTCTCTCCCTCGCTCTGAGCGCGCAGCTGAGCGACGTCCTGGCGCAGTGCTGCCCATGTATGGCGCGCGTATAACAGTTTTTGAAACCGAACACAAAAAATTACTGCTGGCTAAATTTCAAAACGCTGTAAATATTTGTTTTGCGCTGCATTTCTCTACGCGCTGCTGTTAAACTACCACTTAGCACTTTACAGTCTGCTGTTAACACTAGCTTAGCGCGCGCATTCAAAACGCAAACTTTTGCGCTTTACAACACTGCTGCGTGGCACTTGCAGCACTGCTGACTTAACAGTGCGCTGTTAACGCAGCGTGCGTTAAGTGTTGCTGCAATTCAAAAATTTGCCAGCTAATTAATTAACTGGCACTTGTTTTGAGCGCGCTTGAAATTTCTTGCAGCTAAAAACTTTGTTTTACATCAAAAACTTGCTGTTAACAGCTGCTATTGCGTCATACGTAATCAGCACTGCTCGAAATGCGCATAACAGCTGTGGCGCAGCTGCGTTAACAGTGCGCTAACAGTGCGCAGACACACAATCGATAGTTAGCGCTATCGCTCTCGCTTTGCACTCGCATACGTTGCTAATGCGAGAAAAGGAATTGGCAGAATTGCATAAATTACATAAAAATTGCCAAGAATTTCAATAGAATTGTAATCTAATTGTAATTAGGGTTTTAGGCATTTCTAGCTGCCGCGCTTGAAAAGTGCGCCAAGGCCATCGATAACAGCTGTTGCGCACGCAGCCCAACGATACTATCGATAGCCAGCGACGACCCTGGACTCACGGGCCCTGCGCTGCGACGGACGCTCGGGCTCGGGCAGAGCAATAGCAACAGCAGCGACAGCGACAGCGACAGCGCCACAACACAACACAACACAAACAACAACACAACAGCACAACACAATCAATTTTGTGTGTGCGAGCGAGTGTGCAGAATATATAACAAAATAACAATACGAACGCAAGTCGCAAGCGGAAAAGGCAAACCAAAAACGAAAACGAAAAAATAAACAAAATTACAATTTTTTTTTTTTAATTGTTATTGTGCTCGACGACGGTTAAAACGTTTTGTTTTTTTTTTTGTTGTTTTTGGCAACTCCTCCCCCAACCCCCCGACACGCGCAACCCGTTGTTGTTGTTTTTCGTGTTGCACGGGCAGCAGCAAAGTGAAATCGATTAATAAACGCAATTGGCAGCAGCAGCAGCAACATCAGCAGAAACGACAATAACAACAAATTGGTGCTAAAAGGAGACGAGGAGAAACGCAACAGCAAAGCAAAGATTTCATTTTAATGTCGCAGTTAATTTGTGTGCTAGCAAGAAGCAGCAGCAGCAGCAACAACAACAACAACATCAACAGCAGCAGCAGCAGCAGCAGCAGCTGAGGCAGAAGCTGAGCGCAAAACAGAGAGCGCAAGCAACGAACGCAAACGAACGAGCGTAGGCAAGGAAACGCAAAAAGAACATACGACGCAGCCGTCACTCTCTCGAGCGCTCTCTCTCTCTCTCTCTCTGTGTGTCTGTGTCTGTGTGCGTGCGTGGGAGCGAGCGAGCCAGCAGCAGCAGCAGCGAGAGTTTTGCTGTTGTTGTTTTTGTTTTTTTTTTGTCAAACAAACGCAGAGCTTTGCACTTGAAAGTTTGTTTCTAAGCTCGGCTCTGTGTGCGTGCGTGCGTGTGTGTGTGTGTGTTTGCAGCTGCAGCGCCGCACTCTCTGTGTGTGTGACTCTTTCGCTGTGTGGGCGTCGACAGCAGTAGTTGCTTGTAGTTGTAGTGGAGCGCGCTGCGCAGCGACAGCGGCAGCGCAGTCAGCGAAAACGCAAGACGCAGTTTGTTTGTTGCCAGCCGAAAACAATTTACTGTTGCTGCTGCTGCCGAGTGCAACAACACAGCAACGCGAGCAAAAGCAATAGCAAAAGCAAAGCGAACGCAGCAGAACGGCGTACACAACAACAGCTGAAAACATATGATTTTTGTTTGTGTTGTTGGCTTGCTGCGCTGCGACTCCAGCCACCGCACCAATACCAATACCAATACCAGCAACTTCGCTCTGCATTCACAGTGTGCGACAACAACAACAACAACAATATCAGCAGCAGCAAACAAAGTGTGCTGTGCGGAACGCGCGGAACGGGAACGAGTTAAACGAGTCGCGTGTGCGTGTGTGTGTGTGCGCGCCTGCCTGCTGTTTGTTGTTGTTGTTGCTGCTGCTGCCTACCAATTCTCAAACGTTTCGTCGACGTCGTAACAACAACGCCAGCAGCAGCAGCAGCAGCGCCAGCGTCAAGTGGTAAGTTTGTTGTTTTTCTGTCTACACACACACACATACGCACGTATGTGCTGTGTATGTAATATTTATGCAATTTACTTTGTTTATCTGACGTGCGTTTTCGAAACTATTTCAAGCACAAACATGCACAGACGTGCAAGCATGTGCGTGTGTGTGTGATTCGATTTCATAATTTATTTGTTGCATTTTGCATAATACTTTTGTTTAAAGCCCGTGTATATTTTGTTATTGTGTCTCCGTTTTGCTTTGCTTTCAAAAATACACAAACACACACACACACACTGGCGCGCTCTAATACATATCGTCGCCATCAATGCGCACACAGATACACACATACAGGCGCATTAGACAGACAACGCAGCGCAGGGAATTGAGACGACGTGAAACGAACTGATAGTGAAACACAGTGGGGCAAAGGCGTGCAATTAGTGCGTTGAAATAGAGCAGCTAAATAAAATATAAATTCAAAGCCAAAGAACTACAAATAAAAATAATAAAAGTAAAAAAAAAAACATATATTTATTAATTAAAAAACAAAATCCAATTAATTAATGTAAAGTAAAAGTTAATTAAATGAATGCATTAATAAGTACAATAAATGCTGCTAGTTAAACTCATTGTGTGCTTAACGTAAAAAAAAAAACGCTTATAAAAATCATAAATAAAAAATAAATATATAAATCGCTTTATTTACTATATTTAATGCACAATTTGCATATATAAGTACATAAAATGCTGCTAGTTAAAGCTATTGTGCGCTCAAAATTAAAAAATAAACGCTTATAAAAATCATAAATGAAGAAATTATATAAATCGCTCTATTTACTATATTTAATGCACAATTTGCACTATAAAGCAAAAAATGTCCATAATTTCTGAAATCTCAGCCTATTCAAGTCGATTAAAATATGTGCTAGTTGCTCATATCAAACGGAACATATACTAACTACGCTACGTGCTCAGAGCAATATAGACAATGACCTAATGCTAAGTACGTGCATGTGTATACGTATGTATACAAAAATATACAAATTCGCCCGTGTATTTGTGTGTGTGGACACAAAAATATTTGCATATCATGAAATTGTTTATTTTTGTAGTTGTGCTGCCAGCACTTGTTCCACTATGCGCTGTCGCTGTCGCTGTCAGCGACAAAGAGCGAGAGCACGACTGCGAGCGAGAGAGATAGACATGGGGGAGAGAGAGCGAGCGAGCGAAGTAGAAGCAGTGGCAAAGAGCAGAAAACAACATTTCGTTGCAGCTGATTGTTGTTTTGTTTTCTGTTATTCTTCGTATTCTATTTCGACGTTTTGTTTTAAATTTTTGATAATTGCCTTTTGGCTGTGTTGGGGGAGCGGAAAGAGGGTCGCTATGAAGAAGCGTCTTTGTTTCCAAAACGAAAATGAAGAAGAAGAAGCATAGAATTATTAACAGCAGCAACTAAAAATAAAGCAATCAAAGTAGAAAAACAAGCGAAAGAGCAACAAAGAAAGACATCCAAATGCATTGACACAATTTTCGCTTAAATATTTCAAATTTCGCCCCCCCTTGAATATTTTTTGATTGAATTGTTAAACATTTAAATTGAACGCATAGAAGAACCTTCAATTCCCCCATTGCATTGCATCCTTCTACTTTGTATTGTTGCACGTCTCATCGCTAAGCCCCACTGTGCCTGTGTACGTGTTCAGACAGGAATTGCGAAATCGCTTGCAATCGCAGGATTTCAAAATAATCCCAGCTGAAAGCGGACAGCAAAAAAAAAAAAAAAAAAAAAAAAACCTGCCTGTCTCTGGCTATTTGCAATTGAAAACAGACAATTCCCAGTCAGGTTAAAAGCGATACATGGTACGATATATAGTTAAAGCTCTTCAGTTCATTAGCTTTTGATTCCCAGCAAAAAAAATTTCCCCATTAAAAACTGTTCTAAAATTTAATATTCTCGCAGTTTTTCCATTTTTTTTTTCTAGTTAAATCGCTTAACTCTAAATTCCAGTAGAAATCTCTTTACTATGCACTTACTAGCTAGTTATTGACCGATATCATGTCTAAGTTCTTGCAAAAAAAACACGCCCCATTTGTCCGTCTTATCTGAAAACAGCATTTAACCGATTAGAACCGAATTTACTGGGGTTATCGTGTGATTTGATGCAATTAACACCAATTTGTTAGTTTTTTGCGACGAAAAAACGTGGAAAAGTTACTATTTGCCACTAACAAAACTTTCAAAAATGTACGGCTTGCTTCCCGAAGTAGGAAACAGTTGTAACTCGTTAAAAATTGAACTGTTTATTCAAATTGTTGATTGCATTTTGTTTGTTTATGTTATGCTGTAGAAGGTGCTTAGTTTGTGCTTCACTTTGCAAGTAGAACACTTCGATTTTTATATTGTTGCTATTCTTAAAAAATATTTTATATTAAAACATCTTGCAAAATCGTACGTAAAATAACATTGTACTTCAGGCTGATATTTCAGTTTCTCTCTCTCTCTAGCTTTCACCAAAAAAAAACAGGATTTTTATGTTTTTCACAAATATTTTTCTGTTGCTATAAATTTAAAAACTCTATTTTATGATTATTTAATAAATTTCATAAATTACCTTTTTAAGCTAAGATCCGCACTCTATTTCTATCTCTCTCTCTCTCAATCCTGACTTTAGTTTTTATTACTTAGTTTCCAAATTTTTTAAACTTTCTTTCTGTTTAATTTTTTTTTTTATTCTTTATTGATTTTAAGGTATTCCAAATTAGTAATTTTGTTTGTTTGCTTGTTAATGTGGCTTTATTTATATTTTTTTCTCAAACTAACTACTATAAAAAAGTTAATTTTAATTTTTGCGCATTTTGTCAATTTAAAAAAATTAATTTTTTAATTTGTAGTTCTTATTCAAATCTGTGGTCCTCTCTCACAATATGTCTCTCTTTCCCTGACTCTCTCTTGATTGCATCTTATTATTGTTTTTGAAACTAAATACTTAAAAAAAAAGTTTTAAATTTTTATTTAATTTAAACAATTCCAAAAAACTATTTTTTTTATATTTTATCATAGTAAATTTATTATTGTATCTCATTTGTAGTAGAAATCTGTGATTCTCTCTCACAATCCAACTCTCTTCCGCGCTTTCTCTCTCTCTCTCTGTCTCGCGCTTTTTTATTTTTGTCTCTCTCTTTCTCTCTATCTTTTTTTCTCTCTCTCTCTCTCTCTCTATCTGTTGCCTCTCTCACAATCCCACTCTTCCGCTCTCTCTTTCTCTCTTCGTCTCTCTCTCACTCTTTTTCTCTCTTTAGTTTTTCGAAAACTAACTACGCATAACTGTAACTGAGCTCCCCTTTTCTCCCCTCCGCCCCTTGCATTACATCCATTAACAAGCCTCTCCACTGTGCACCCTTCACCTTCGGGTTCAATTGAATTTCGCGTCGATTATGACTGAGTCACACATGCATGGCTCTATGTGTGTGTGTGTGGGTGCTTGGCTCTAGCGTGCGTGTATAGAGTATATAGGGTATATATAGTATATAGTGGACTGCATAGTGCGAGTGCCGACTAAATTAGCCGCGCACACGTGCAGCGCAATTATCGCCGTCGATTGGCGATTAACTCAGTTCTGCTCAGCAGCTGCAAGAGAAATTGTTGTAGGGGTTGGGAGGGGTGTTAGGGGGAGAGAAGAGTGTAAAAGGGGGCGCTGCAGCGTGTGTTGTAAATGGAAAATTGCTTAATTTTCTTACGGTAATTTTCTGCGCTTTTATTGAGCGCAATTTGCACTCAGCTGTTTTCTCTGCGTGTCTCTCTCGCGCTCTCTGTCTCTCCTCTCTCACTCTCCCTGTTTCTCCTCTCTCGCTCTCGCTCTTTCTGTCTCTCTTTCGTGTATTGATTACAACTGCTGCGATTTGCCTGTCGCGATGACGCACAGCAGCGCAACTTCACGCAACGCTTTGGTCGCCCCTCGCACTTTGCTTTTCGCGACTGCTCGCTCTACTCTTTTTCTCTCCTGCTACGTACTCCTGCTTGCTCGCTGCGTCTGGGTGCTCCTCACTGTCTTGTTGTAGTTGCTTTGCCAGCCTCGCGCTCTTCTGACTGCTCTCACTCCTGCTCTCTCTCTGTCCCACTCTCACTAGCAGATTGCCTTAGCCTGTCTCCCTCTCTCTCTCCTGCTCACACTCCTTACTCTCTCTGAACTCTTTGCTTTGCTCTCACTCAACTAATTTCTTGCTTCTCTTTTCTCTTCCCTCTTTTCTCTTTTCGCTTCCCTCTTCTATCTTCTCTCTTATACTCTCTATCTTCTCTTTTCCCTCTTCTTCCTTCTTACTTCCCTCTTCTCTATTCTCTCTACTATCTACTCTATAGTCTCTTTCCTCTTCTCTTTTCCCTCTTCTTTCTTCCTTCTTCTATCTTCCCTCTTCTTTCTTTTATCTTCTCTCTTGTATCTTCTATCTACTCTCTTCCCTCTTCTATTTTCTCTCTTCCCTCTTCTACCTTCCCTCTTCTCTCTTCTCTATTCTCTCTACTTTTTACACTCTACTCTATACTCTCTTTCCTCTTCTCTCTTTTCTCTTCCCTTTTCTCTTATCTCTCTTCTATCTTCCCTCTTCTATCTTCCCTCTTCTCTCTTCCCTTTTCTCTCTGCTCTCTTCCCTTTTCTCTCTTCTCTCATCCCATTTTCTTTCTTCTCTCTTTTCTCTTCCCTTTCTCTCTTCTCCATTCCCTCTTCTCTCTTTCCTCTTCTATCTTCCCTCTTGTATCTTCTATCTACTCTCTTCTATTTTCTTTCTTCCCTCTTCCATCTTCCCTTTTCTATTTTCTCTCTTCCCTCTTCTCTTTTCACTCTTCTCACCTCACTCTTCTCTCTTTCTCTCTATTCTCTCATCTACTTTTACTTTCTTTTTATCTACCTGCACTTCTCTTAGCTTCTACACACTCTTATGCTCTTCTACTCCATCTACAACTACTCTCACTCTCTCTCTCTCCTTCTCTCTCTTTCTCTCTCTCTCCTTCTCTCTCTTTCTCTCTCTCCTTCTCTCTCTTTCTCTCTCTCTCCTTCTCTCTTTCTCTCTCTCCTCTCTCTCTCTCTCTCCTTCTTTCTCTCCCTCTTTCTCTCTCTCTCTCTCTCACTCGCCCTACTTCCCCTCTCTCTCTATTTATAGCTCACACCTGTTTTATTCCAATTTGCGTTTTGCCATGCCTTATTTTTCTTTGTCCAGTTCAAATGCTTTGCGTAGATTTTGTCAAGTGGCTTTGGCAATGAGCACAGCATAAACAATCACACGCACACACACACACACACAACCGCACACACACACACATACACGCTCAGCTGAGCTGCTCGCACAAAGAAATCGAACGACGACCGCGCGATACGTCTAGCTGGCTTATTAACATTGACACACACACACACACACTAGCAAAAGCACACGCTCTCTCTCTCTCATCGCACACACACACACACACATACAGCGCGCGCTCTCTTGTTGCTCTTTGCCTATTGTAAAACAAAGACAAAATGCGTTGCGCTTGCATTAGTTCTGCCTGGGCTCAGTTGTAGTTGCGAGTGTGTGTGTGTGTAGGTGTGTTTGTGTGTGTAGTTGTGACATTGCTTTCAGCTGCTATTGTTGTTGCTGTTGCGCGTGTGCGCAAGTCAATTGAGGAATGCAACAACGTTTCGTTCGCCCTCGTCCCTTGTGCCGTGCTTCCTGCCCCCCCTCCCCTCCATCCCACCCCTGCAGCGTTACGCTGCCCACACAAAGGAACACCACACCCCCCTGCCTCCGTCGCGCTTCTGCACTGTTGCGACTGAAATCAACTTAACATGCGTCATGCGCTTTGTGAAATAGTTTTGTTGTTGTTTATTGTTGTTGTTGCTGTTGTTGTTGTCGCTTTTGGCTTAACTTTAACCCATTGCTGGGCGCGTCCAAGTTTTCTATTACGTCTTGAGCGTGCGTTCTGGATACCCTGTCATTGGGAAATGCACAATTGCAATTATTTGAAATAACACTTTTGAAAATTGCTTGAGAATACCCTGTAAAACTCGTTAAAAGTATTTTTTTTATTTGCTTTTGTTTTCTTTTTTTTTAGCTTTAACTCGTATTCGCTTGAAACTTAATACTATACAATTACAATTAAAAATTGTAGTGCGCATTGAAATCTTTTAAGAAAGTTGTGGCTTGTGGATTTTTTTAATTGTAAAATTTCTAGTTTCCTTAACTCATACCCTGCACTCGCTTTTTTCTATGACACAACGATTGTGTTTTGTTCTATTCGAATACAGACAATTGTTTTTTTTGTCTTAAAAATACACTTTAAAATTAGTTTTATATCATGTTAAAAAAAAAACAAATTCACATTTTAATGAAAATGTTTGAAAACAATTTTGTTTTGTCGCCATTTTACCATGCAATGTTTCAGTTTTCTCTTACTTGTGAATAAAATAAAAAATGTTTTATACTGCTGCACTAAAAATGTACCACTGAACATTTTGCATATTCCTTCGCATGTAGCTACTTTTAAGTTAAATAAAATGTTATACTGCCTTACATTGCTACAAAATCAGTTATTGCGGCTTTTTCTTTATCATAACTTTAACTATACCAGAATAATTTAGAAAATTTTAGTTTTTTCTTGGTTATACCCTGTAAATTTAGTTGTTTCTCATCAAGTTTCTGAAGTTAAAGATTGAAGATCGTTATCGCAAGACGTTTGTTTTTTCACAACTTTTTGCAAGCCCCATCGATATGTATCGTGGCGCAAAAAAAAAACAGTTATTAGCTATGCGCATATATTGCGAAAACCTGATCTTTGGCCTGTTGAATTAGCTCATAGCGAGGCGGGGAACAATATGACAAATACGTCACAGACGCTTATCAAATGCAGCCTGCATTTGCTCAAGCATGGAAATTTTAGGCCTGACTGAGAACATACAATGTAATTGTACCATACATGTGTGTGTGTGTGTTTGTAGGGTATTTATTATATATTTCGGATGCCACTTTATCGGGCTGATAAGCTGGCGTGGCGATAAGCGCAAACGAATCAGTTCATCTGTCGAAGAAACAATAACAAGAACAACAACAGCCTCGAGCTGAAATTTGTCAGATTGTTTACAATTTGACAACAAGCGCTTGAACCCTTAACCTTTGTGTGCTATCAGACTGGAAGATATGCACGTGGCATGCACATGGGTTAAGTCAGCAGAGAAACACATTGTGGCACACGGGTTAATTCACTTTGCGAGGCAGTCTTACAGCTGAGCTGGCCAGAAAAACGCTGACAAAAGCTTTTAATTTGTACTGATGATTCAATGGAGTGAACTTAGAATTTATACTAGTTAATTATATCTAAAATTGTAAAATTTAAGCTATTCGAAAACTCAATTTTTTGCCCTAGAGTTCCTATCGAAGCAGTTTTTCATTAAATTTTGATTCAAGCACCTTACAAGTAAGATAGAGAGAATTTAGCGAGATTACTTGAAAAGTAGCAGAAAAATGAAGTAGGAATACCAAGTTGCAGCATGATAGCTGCAAAACTAAGAGAACAGCTTAAATTGCAAGACACTAACGGACATACGGACACGCGTATATCGACTCAGATGTTGATGTAAATCGAAAATGTATATCATTTATAGGGTTGCCTTCTGTGCGTTATTATACTCGCTATAGGAGTATCAATAAAAATAATAACAATTTATTTCTATAAGAGTGTAAATAAATTGTTTTACTCCCTATAAGAGTATAAATAAAAAAATGAATAGAAGAAAAAATAATAATAATAAGTATTAATAAAAATATGCATAATATGTACTATATTTAAACATTTTGCGTTGCCAACAGCTGACCAAGTTGAATAGACCCTCCCTAAGTCAATCATAGTCCATTTCGTGTCTGTCATCAAAAAGTGCACGTGGACCACACATGGGTTAAGCACAATTTCCGTTTGCTTGCGGACAGCTGTTGCTGCCTCGCGTGCGCTCTCTCGGTCTCCCACTCTCTCTCTCGCTCTCTTGCGCTGTCCGCTGAAAGCTTGGCTCATGTCGCTTTGCGAATGTTTCGTGTGTCTTCGTTTTGTTGTTTCTGCTGCTGCTGCTTCGCCTTCGTTTTTGGCTGTTTCTCTTCCGCCTCTGCTTCTTCGCGCTGCTGTTGGCCTGATAATGCCAACTATTGCTGGCCCGCTGCAATGGCCGCGTTTACAGTTAATAACGCAAGCGAAACGCGTTATACAAACAATTTGTTTACCAATTCGCTGAGTTCGCGTTTCTCGCTCTTCTTGTTATTGTTTTTCTTCGTTCGTCTTCTGCGTTTTTTATGTTATTTATTTTTTGTTTTTTTTTTTTTTTTCGTTTGTTTTTGTTTTCGTTTTGTTAACTTGCGTGTTGTTATTTACGTAGTTTAGTTAACTCAATCTGTTTGTGTCCAATTGCGTACCTGTGCACACACACACACACACATGCAGACCTGTAAGCACGTATTTGTTTTATTGCACTTAATTTACGCCCCATGGCATCGCCATGTCGCCCCAATGTGCACGTATCTGCATCTGCATACTATGTGCGGCTGTTTGTGTGTGTGTGGGAGAGCAAAGGCGTTGTTTGTGCAGCCGTAGGGGGGTAGGTTATGCTAAGGCATGCTAAAGTTGGAGTTTAATTTGCATAAAATGATGAGAGATATTATTGGGAAATGTTCTAATGTTTATTTTTTCAAAAGTCGAAAAAAATATTTTGATTTATCATATTTTAATTAGTTAATCTTATTTTTTGCATAAATAATATATTATTATTTTATTTTTTAAAATTTCTTTGAAAAATATTTATAGGAAAATTGTATAAGATACTTTAAAAAATACTTTAAATTTTCATACATGTACTTCAATTATTTTAATATATTATAATTATTTCAATTTCTTATGAAAACTATTTTTCTCAAGAAAAAACAGAAAATGTTTTTCTTAAATTTATACGGTTATTTCTACGCAACTATAGATCTACGTATATAAATAGTAATAATGATAGTATTAATATATAGTAATAGCTGTAATACCCTTTTTATCAGAGAAAATAAAATTATAATCGATATCAAGACTGTTTTCGATAGTTCCCATGACAGTTTTAGGGTATAGTGAATCATTTTTTTTTCAAATGCAAGCATGATATAGACTATAGCCAGTAATATACTAAGCCATAGCTTGTCTAGCTGCGATATCTGTAGAAATTATTGAAGTTTTTATACAAAAACTTGCAAATTATTATGACAGCAATTTATATATAATTATTTATATATCATTTCTATAGAATGTTGAAAGCATGTTAAAAAAAATGTCACGAGCTTAATTGCAATACTTAAAAAACCAAGCAAAATATGCAATATATACCATAACGATATATACTTTCGATCTGACCCGTTTCAAATTGCTGTAGAGCAACATATGATCACATTAATAAGTCCCCTATAAATATTAAAAAAAAAAAAATTTTAAGTTATAAAAATTAACAATTACACTTCATTTTCTCGCAGTGTAGCTGCTTGTAATTTCCCACTAAAGAGCAATAATAAAAGCAAAATTAGCGAATTTTATGAACATTTTTATGACGCAATAAACCAAATTTTACAAATTGCTCTATAGATAGAAGTAATATATATACATATATAACTTTATTCCATGCATACTTTTGACATATAACGAATTAGTCAGATTCCATAACGTGCAGCGGGGGTGGGGATACACACAGCTAACCCCCTCAGCGACGACCATGCGAAAAAATAAATACACGTAATGCGCTAATAAAACTTAACAGGGGTGCCACCAGGGGGGGAGAGGGTGTGTGTGGGGGGTTGGGGCAAGGGCCTGGCACGAGTGTGCAAAGATTAATTGAGACAAAGCGAACGCAACGAATGGAATTGGAATGCGCGAGAGAGCAGCGAGAGAGAGAGAGAGCAAAGAGAGAGAGAGAGAGCGAATGAGCGCTTGAACTTGCAGTTTGTTTATTTATTTATTTTGCTTTCTATTTGCAGTTGACAACAGCTGGCTGCGGCAGCGCAGCAGCAGCAGCAGCAGCAGCGACAGCGACAGCGGCAGCGGCGTCGCGACAGACTGTCTACGTGCGCAGCGACTGAGGCAGCGCGCGTGAGAGAGAGAGCGAGAACGAGCTCGAGTTAGCGCTGTGCGCCAGATAATGTCAGCGGACTCATCGCAGCGCCAACAACAACAACAGCAACAGCAGCAGAGACAGCAGCAGCAACAGCTACAGCAGCAGCAGCAGCCCCCACAGCAACATCTCCAGCAACAGCAGCAACAACACTACCAGCAGCAGCAGCAACAGCTTCTACAGCAGCAGCAGCACTTCCTGCAGCAACACACCCACACCCACGCCCAGTCCCACTCCCCGCAGCAGCAGTTGCTGTCATCTGGCGCTGGCGTGGTCGCAGGCAGCGGCAGCAGCTCGGGCAGCATGGGTTTGCGCGGCGGCATGGCCATGCCGGCAATTGTGCCGCCACAGTCGGTGAGCGATCGCTCGATCTTGGACTCGGCGATTGGCTTCATCAACGATGTGACGCTGGTGCATCAGCCGCAGCAGGATCCCAAGGACACGATCACCTGGGCGCGCTTCGAGACGTGCGCGGATGTGAGTGATCCGCGCTTCGGCGACGATTGGGAGCTGGAGGGGAATGCGGCGCCGCCGCTGCTGCTCATACTGGGCTATGGCCTGGGCGCACAGGTCTGGGCCATTCCCGCCAATGGCGAGGCCGTCGAGGTGCTCTCCTGGCTGCATGGCGTCGTCACAGCGCTGCGTATTCTGCCCACGCCCACCATGACGGCCAGCGCATTGGACGACACCGGACGTGCCGATGAGCCTGTCGATGTGTTTGCCGACAAGCGGCCGCTGGTCGCCATTGTCGATGGCGGCAGCGCTGCAGCCAGTCATGTGATGTCCGGTGGCGGTGGTGGTATGGGCGGCGGCGGCGCTGCCTCAGCGCATACCTCTGGCGGTGCGGGTGGCGGCCTCAGCGGCGGATTTGGTCAACATTCCACGCATCCGGCCACACACTTCAGTGCCGTCAATTTCGTGTCGCTGAAGACGGGCGCGCAGGTGAAGACCATCAAGTTCAAGAATCCCGTGCTGGACATTCAGGCCAATCGCTCGTCGGTCGTCATTAGCTTCCATGAGCGTTTCGCCGTCTTCGATGCACGCACGCTGGAGGATCGACTGACAATCACCACCTGCTTTCCCAGTCCGGGGTGAGTTAAGCGCATATTTAGTGCCTTTTAGCGGAGCATCATTGAGGGAATATAGCAAACATAAAGCTTTTAATTTACATCAACTCTAGAAAGTGTTTTAAGCAGCTTTAAGCTCAAATAGAAATTTTAAAAGCACATTAAACCAATTTAAACTTTACTGGAAAGCTTTTAATATGTCTTAAAAGTACTTGAAATATGCATTGGTATTTCTCAAACTATAGCATGTTTTTTGAAAGCGCATTAAAGTCGATTACACAGCTTTAAGCTCAAATAGAAATTTTCGAAACACATTAAATCAAATTTGAGTTGACTGAAAAGCTTTAATTGTGTCTTAAAAGTACTAGAAATTTGTATATATTTTAACTTAAGATTCGCAAATGTTTTAAATCAAACTTTAAGCATAGTTAATCTAAGACCTACCAAAGAGCAAGATCAATAGATTTAATGCCGTGAGAAATATTTAATATGAAATAAAATACGTTTTTACATATCATTTTGAAGCTTCCAGTCAAAGCTTCAGCTAGAAATAAATTTATAAGAAATCAAGTATAATTTAAAGCCTTTTAACATATAATTTGAAAGGCTTCAACGTTTTCGATGCAGCTTAAATTTAATCGAAAGCTTTCTGCGTTTACTATCCTCAAGTTCAATACAGTTTGAAAGCTTAATTGCTTAAAGCTTCTGCTGCAGCTTTCGTTACAAACTGAAGCTCGTTTTAAAGCTTCCAATAAATTAAGTCTCGGTTCTTTAAACTCGATTCAATGAAAGCTCTAAGCTCAAAGTTTATCACCATCTCCAGCTGAATTCAATTTTCTAATACTCTTCTTTTTTTCTTTTCCCTACACAGCATCAATCCGAATCCCATTGCGCTCGGACCGCGCTGGCTGGCGTACGCGGAGCACAAGCTGCTGCACTCGAAGCGCAGCGGCGGCGGCTGTGACGGCGAGGGCGTGCCCAGCTACACGGCGACGGTGCTGAACGTGGCCAAGTCCTTCAGCAAGGGGCTGCTCGAGCTGGGCGGTCAGATGGCCGCCGGCCTGACGGGCACCACGGCGGGCAGCGGCAACAGCTCGAAGAGCAGCAGCTTCGATTCGGCCACGGGCGGAGCAGATGCGCGTCAATCGGGCGTGGTGACCATCATCGATGTGAAGGTGAGTGGGAGGAATCAAAATATTATATATAAAAACATATATATCATTCTATACGTCGATCTAACCTTGTCCGTATCTGTCCGTTCAACGGTAGTAACGCTAATTAGTCTCTCAATTTTGAAGTTATCTATATGAAACTTGCTAAACATATTTCTCTACTCTGCACGTTGCAAATTAGGTCGGAGCGCGCCAGATTGCAGCGATATATCGTATAACTATCGGCCGATTTTTGTTTTTTTTTTCGAGCTATCGTATGCAAACTCGCCACATGTTATTTTACTAATGTCGCTAATATGCTATTTGAATTAATCCAATATCGTAGCACTATAACATATAGCTGCCATAGGAATAATCGGTCGAAAAAATAGTTTTCGCCTGAAAACACAAATAACTTGGTCAATTTGGTTCGAATGCGAAAAATATTAATATTAAATATTGATAAGGGTATGCAATCTTCGTTACGGCGAAGGCAATATTTTCCTCTAGTTACTAATCTTCCACTCTCTTTCTCTCCTGCAGCACCCCATGAAGGACTATAGCCCATCGTCGGGCGCGCCGGTGGGCGGCAGCGGTGGACCCATCATCGCGCACTTTGTGGCTCATAGCGAGGCGGTGGTCGCCCTGGAGTTCGATAGCTCCGGCATGCTGCTGCTGACAGCGGATCGACGCGGCCACGACTTCCATGTGTTTCGCATCCAGCCGCATCCGGTGGGCCCCAGCCTGGCGGCTGTGCATCATCTGTATGTGCTGCATCGCGGCGATACGAGCGCCAAGGTGCAGCACATCGCCTTCTCGCTGGACTCGCGCTGGGCGGCCGTCTCGACGCTGCGCGGCACCACCCACGTCTTCCCCATAACGCCCTATGGCGGCGCGATGGGCGTGCGCACGCACACCTCGCTGCATGTGGTCAACAAGCTGTCGCGCTTCCATCGCAGCGCCGGCCTGAGCGCCGACGGACGCTCCAGTTCACCCATCTCGCACTCGGAGAGCACGACGTTCGTGCAGTCGCTGCAGCCGTATCACAATCCCACGCTGCCGCCGTTTCCACGGCCCGTCGTCGTGCAGCCGCTGGCGCAGTTGCGGCAACCCTTTACGCTCGGCTCGCCGCCAGGTGCCGGCGCCCCGGGCATGGGCGGTGGTTTGTCCGGTGTTCACATGGGCGTCGGCAGCGGCGGCGGCATCGGTGGCGTTGGCGGCGGCGGTGTGAGCTCACATCAGCAGCGCCAGCGCTTGTCCTCGCTGTCGGATGATAGCGGCAAACCGCTGAGCGTTTGCGCCACATTCGCCAAGCCGCGCTCCTGGCTGCTGGAGCCGGCGACGGCGACACGCGAGGCACCGCATCGTGTGCAGCGCAAGGCCGTCGATTCGCTCTTCGTGATGGCCGGACACGGCGCGCTCATACAGTACGATCTGGACACGAAGCTAGCCTCACGTAAGTGACAGTTTTTCGATTTTTCAAATTTTTTGTAATTTTTTTTTATATTTTTTTATATTTTTTGTTTTTTATTTTTTTTAATTTTCTAAGCCATTACCCATAGAACATAGTTCAAAATAGTGAATTAGTTTTATGCAAGTGTATTTAAGAGGCAGAAGCAGGCGTGGAGCAGCCTCAATAGCCAATTCGATTTAGGCCTGTCCGTCAGTTTGTCCGTTTGTCTGTAGGATTGCATAGAACTCAGTTATTACAAGAGCTAGAGACACCAAATTTGGCATGAAGGCTGGTGTATAGCATACGCAGAGCAAGTTTACTTCAAACTTTAAGTGCCACGCCCACCGCCTACGAAAATCTATATTTGTTGTTTTTAGCTTCAATAAATTTGTTATTTGGCACATGAGAGTAGCTGATTATAATGTTAACATTCGCTGTATATTGCAGCCCGATCCGGCAATAAACACAGAAGTTATAATTATATGGAGAAATGAGCATCAATGCTTGAGTGTATTTGTGAGATCAGCATGTGCGTGTAGCGTCAATGCATGCGTGTTTGACTTAAGCAATGTGAGATCATAAAATCAATGAAATTTAAACATTTAATAATAATATTTTATGTATAGGAATATTTATTATTGAGATTTATTTGTTAATGCTAAAATTGGGTAAAGGGTATCTTTCAGTTGGTTCCTTTTTTTTGTTGGAATCATTTTGTTAAGAGTTTTACATATAGTAATAATACTCAATCTGCATTCTTCCTGCAGACGTTGCCAAAGAGAAGATTTGTGATGACACGCCCATCGAACTGGAGGTGGAGGCGAAGGCGCAGTGGAATCTGGGCCGACGCAAGGATGGATCTCACGAAATCATACCACCGCTGGCGCTGGACAATTGGCTGATCAAGGATCGCCATGCCAGCTCGTTGCTGGACAGCGCCCATCAATTCGATGAGGCCGACGAGCGCACCGACAGCTGGTTGGCCCAGGTCGAGATCATCACGCACGCTGGGCCGCATCGCCGGCTCTGGATGGGGCCGCAGTTCGTTTTCAAGAACTACAATACGCCCAGCGGGTAGGTCGAAACACACAAACAAAAAAAAAATAAATTCTGAGAGAGAAAGAATGCAATTCTAATTGTCTCTACTCGTGCAGCTCGAATCTGAACCACATGGACGCCGAGGCTGTGGAGATTGGCGTGACCAAGACGACGACAACGGCGCTGCCCTCGACGAGCATTGGCGGCGGCCCCGCAGCGGGTGCTCTAACGCCCACGGGCGCCATCATTGCCAACGTGGAGCGCTCCAGTCCGCTGAATATGCCATTGGGTGCACCTGTTGGCGCCACGCTCACCACAACGGGCCGTTCCGGCGTTCCAGTGCTCATCGAATCGGGTTCGTATAGTAAGTGCAGAGAGGGACAGAGTGTGGCAGAGTTACCTTCCAATGTTTTCCAATTACTAACCGCCAATTTGTACTTGCTTCCATCGCAGGCAGCATTGAGCAGAGTCCCAAGCTTATGGATCGCTTCCGTCACGGGCATTTGGACTCGGATTACGGGCATGGGGATATGCGCCTCAAGGAGGATCTGGCCGATGCCATGCGAGAGTCGCCATCAACGGCCGCCGCGCGTCGTGAGACCGGTGAGTTGCAAGTTCAGACATGACTTGAGACTTTCTTTCTGTGTAACGAAACTGCATTGAAGCGATTTGCGAGGCATTCGAATGTGATAGCACCAAGTATTCTCTTTGTATTCGGCGATATCTAGAATTATTTGGAAATCGGAATTATATTATATTCGGAATTTTCAAAGAGCTTGCAGTACAAAAATTATTGAATGAGCTGAAGACCATTTTTGCTAAGATCTCTGTTGCTATTAAAGCTGCAGTTGTCAAATTTGGTATACAAGTTCGCAAATATTCTATAATGCTTAGGATTATACTGTCGTATTATAGTTTTTGAGTTAAAACCTAAAAATCAAAAAACAAATTAAAAAAATTTTAAAAAGAAACTTGTATTGTAATTCAAGAAAGACTTTCAAATAACAAATGAAATAAAAAAATCATGTTTATTAAATTAATATTAATGAATTAATAAATGTATGTATAGTTAAATATTAAATTCCATTAATTTTCCGTCCCTTGATCAAATTATACAGAGTATAAGTAAAAAAAAAAAAATATAAATTGTACTGCTCTCTCTTCAGCTCAATCACATTTCGAACACGCCCTCAAATGGTTTTTTAAACGGTTTCCAAATTTGTTTTTATTTTGTTCTGTTGAAGTTTTTTTTTTTTTTTTAATTTTGTTTTGTTATTGCAAAATGCATCTTTGATTTTGGTGCACGGTTACGTTTTTTGTATTTGCTTTGATTTTCACTCTAATTTCATTTGGAATTGTTATTTTAAGAGTTTACCGTACGTTCTTTTCCAAAATGGTGAACTTTATTGAAGAGTGCAAACTACAACAAAAAAAAAAAAAAAATATATGAAGAAAACAATAAAAAAACACCACGAAATTGGCATTGGTTCTTGAGTTGTGTACGGCGGCAATTGCAGTGATTTTTAACCGTTATCTCTACCCCAAAACGAATCATCACACTACGCTAACCCCCTCATTGCACCACCCACTCCACCCCCTAGATCACCCCACTCATTAGAGATATATCTACCCACTCATTGTGTGTGTCTTACGTGTGTGTGTGTCTGTGTGTGTCATCTTAAATTTCTAGTACAAAAAAAAAAAAAAAAACAAAAAGAAAATATTTACGTTCTTTTTCTGGTGTTTTGTCTATCTTAGATTGATATTGATAATACGGTCACCCTTATTCATATATATATATTATTCAAATACATATATGTGTACAAAGATAATTCTATATTCTTCTATAACTAAATTTAAGCTAATCCAAAATTTTTATCACAGCAAAACAAAAGCGAAAAGAACCGAAAATTATCACGACACACACGCTCACACGACAACCACACACTCACTCACACACACACACACATACACGCATCAATTGGCTTTGTACTAGTGCAGCGAAACTATCGGCTAAACTATCGTTTGTCTATTTGTCCATTGTCTTTCACTAGACGCGAACGTAAAGTGAGAATCTTGCTGGTTCTCTATGCTTTAGTTCGTGCGATAGTTTTACCGATAGTTTTCGTCATTTCTGCTGTTTTTCTAGAGTAAATCTCCCTCCCCCCCTCTAGTTTATCATTTTGCACTTTTCGGCTTTAAAGTGTGAAATTGTCTTATATCCCTAACCAAACACACACACGCTCTCACACACACACACACACACACACCATACACACGCACACACACCCCTCGCATGTGCCCCTCGAGGAAAATTTGTGCTTCTCTTTCAGCAAAGAAACCAAATTCCAAAATCCTTTAACAACTTTCCCCACCACAAACCCCCAACTGCAATTGCCTTTGTTCCCTTCCCAAAACAATCAAAAAAAAAAAAAACCTGAAAAAAATAAACTTTACTTCTCTGCTGCTTCCTTCTTCATCATCTTATCTTGGTCTGCTTCTTCTCCCGCCTCACGCGACAAAATATAATTGGGCTTTTCCCCTGCTGCGCGATTTGTACGTACGTTCTATCAAAATTCGAATGCTTTATACGAGTGCGAGTGAAACCGAGAGTGAGAAAGTGAGAAAAAAAATATGAAAATAAAAAAAGGGAGCGATGCGTTGCGAAATCGAGAGAGACAGATTGACAGGGAAGAGAGCGAGAGAGAGACAGAGAACAGTTGAGAAGAAAGAGCACATAAAAACTTACATGAATCCCTAAAATAAAAAGCCAAAGCCAAAAAATTTCGTTAAAAAATGAGACTGAAATTCCATTCAATTTGTTTTTATATATAAATCTACATATATATATATATATATATAAATATATATTATATTTTTTTTAATTTTTTCACTTTGTTGCTTTTACTTTTTTTGAACTTCCAAAAAGCGCTGTTACTTTTTACGCTTAACTCACGAATGCAAAAATCAACAAAAAAAAAAAAAAAAAAAACACGAAAAAAACAATTTTCACGTAGCAAAAATAAAATACAAATTAAATTCCATTAAAAAAAAAAAGAAAACTTTTAACAATACAAAAATGAGAACATTTCAAAAAGAAAAAAATTCTCCCAAAAAAAGTATAAAATTAAAAATTTGCAAAAGTAGAAAAAAAAAAAAAACATTTCTAACGCATTTTGCCTAAAACACTTTCCACTGTTGCCGCATTTCAATTAGTTACCGTTACCGTTAACAGTTACAGTTGCAAGTTTCGCCTTTGGCTTTTTGTTTAGCACGAAAATAAAAAAAAAAAAAAAAACTATCGAAAGTTAAAACTATCGAAACGAAAATGCGCTTTTCTCATAATTTGTTTTCTCTTCTCTTCTCTGTCCAAACCGATTGCCCGCTCGCCCTTTGTCACGCCCACCACCACCACTACCACCACAACAACTACAACAACAACAACTCGACAACAACAACAATTTTACGACAACAACAACAGCGTACGAGGCAGCAACTGTTGCTGGCGGCAGCGTCGCGGCAACAACAACAACGACGACGGCAACCTGCGACAACGCTTGCTACTACGATGCGCTGGCGGAGCACGATGCCGAGCTGGAACTGGAGCTGGACACAGCAGCAGCAGCAGCAGCACGCCAAGAGGAGCTGCCGGCAGCTGGCACAAGCTCAGCGGCGGCGCTGGCACTGGCTTCGGTGTTGCCGAACATCTGCAGCTACGAGTTGCCCGCAGCAACGTCAACGACGACGACAACGACGCGCATCGAGAAGATCGTGAATCCGCTGGGCACCGTGACCGACGTGCATGCGGGCATCAGCGGTGAGCTGCAGACGGACATGCTGGACGAGGTGGTGGGCCAGCTGACCGCCGAGGATCTGGTGATACATGAGAATTGCGACGAGGCGCTCTTCCGGCCCGTCGTCGCCATCTTCTGCGATGAGCTGGTGGAGCAGCGCAAGCATGAGGAGGCCGTGGCCAAGGCGCGACGCGATGGTGGCTGCGATGCGGCCGCAACGCAGCAGCAGAAGCCGGCGGCGCTGCTGGGCAACAAGCTGATTGTGCCGGTCATTGCCAAGGAGGACGACGAGGTCATCGTGCAGAAGGAGAAGCAGCTGAAGCGCAAGTCGCTCAAGTCGCAGGCCGCCGCCGAGGATGCGGCGCAGGCGTTGCGCTTTGCACAGCTCTCGCATCTGAATAAGCCGGGCAAGGCAACGGTTGCTGCGGTGCCAGCAGCAGCAACAGTTGCTGCGGTGCCTGCTGCAGTGCCTGCTGTGGTGCCTGCTGCGGTGCCTGCTGCTGCTGCGCTCAGCGAGGAGGAGGCCGCCTCCGTGGAGGAGGATGTAATGCAGGCATCCATAAGCTCCACGCTGTCGGCGGGCAAACTGCCCAACAAGAAGGCCAAGGCGGCCAAGCACAAGGCCAAGCAGAGCAATAAGAAAGATGGCAATAAGCAGCGGCTGGCGGCCAAGGAGGAGCGGGAGCAGGAGCAGCAGCAGGAAAAGCTGAAGCAGCAGCAGAGGGAGCAGCAGCAGGAGCAGCTGCAAGAGCGCAAGCAGGCAAGGCCTGTGCAAGTGGAAAGGGAAATGAAAGTGCAGCAGAAAGCGGAAGCGGAAGTGGAAGCTGAAGCGGAAACGGAAGCTGATGCTGCAGACAGTCTGCTGGCGCAGCAGCAGCTGCAGCCTAAGCCTGCGAGCAGCGTGTGGCAGAGTCTGGAGAGCAGCGCCAAGGCACTGCCCAGCCTGAGCCTGGCCAGCAGCAGCAGCAGCACGCCGAAACTGCAGCAGGGGAAGAAGCAGCAGCAGCAGGAGGAGGAGGAGAAGGAGCAGCAGCAGGAGGAGGAGGAGCAGCAGCAGCAGGAAGAGAAGGAGCCGCCGTCGCGGCAACTGCACTTTGATGACTTTCTGCTGAGCTCGCTGCCGCGACTGGAGCTGCTGCCGGTGCTGCCGCCGCTGGAGCCGCTGCCGGCGCTGGACGATGTGCTGCAGCAGCAGAGCGCAAAGCAGGAGCAGCAGCAGCAGGCAGCAGAGCCAGAGCCAGAGCCAGAGCCACTGGAGCCGCCGGCGACAAGCCTCATCAACTTTGAGTCGCCGCTGCAGGAGTGCGCCGAGGCAAAGATTACGCCGCCGCCGCGTGGCTTCACCGAGCAGAATCTGATACTGGCGCTCTGCGGCTCGCTGCACTACGAGCAGCAGGAGGCGACGGCAGCAACAGCAACAACAACAACAGCAACAACAACAACAGCAACAACAACAACAACAACTGCCGCGTTGACAGACGCAATGCACAAATCGACAACAACAACCACAACCACAACCACAGCATCCACATCGAACAACTCGAGCGGCTCCGAGGAGCTGCTGCTGCTGGAGCCGGCCAAGAAGCCGCTGAGCAAGAAGCACAAGCGTGCGGCCAAGCAGCAGCAGCAGCATGAGGATGAGGAGCTGCGTCCGCTCATCAGCATCAGCATGTGCGAGCAGCTGCACGACGAGGAGGAGGAGGAGGAGCAGGACGCGGACTTGGACGCAGATGCAGACGTGGAGGAGCACGGGCTGGAGCACGAGGAGGAGTTTGAGGATGACGATGATGATGATGATGATGATGTTGCTGGCGCTGGCGCTGGCGCTGCCAGTCGCACACTGCCCGTCGAGGATCTGCTGCACTTCGGCAGCAGCTGCAGCAGGCGCTCGCCGCTGAGCCTTGCGCCCGGCGCCAGGCTGTCGTACACCACGAGCAGCGCGGACGACAGCGAGGGTCCCATGCCGGCGACCACATCCGATGATCTGCTGACCGATGTTGCTCGCAAGCCGGCAACTGTTGCCGGCGGTGGTGGTGCCGGTGCTGCTGGTGCCGCTGCCGGCGCCGGCAAACTGAAGACCAAAAAGCTCGAGCACAAAATCAATTTGATTGCTGCCATCGAGGCGGCCACCTCGTCGTCCACCTCATCCGCTGAGGAGAGCAGCGTCGAGGCGGCAACAGGCAACACAACAACGGCAGCAACTGTTGCTACTGCCACAGCAGCAGCAGCAGCGGCAACAACAGCAGTTGCCTCGGCTGCAAGTGTGGCGGCAGCGGCTGCTACAGCGCCGGCGGGCGGCGGCTCGTGCGTGGGCGTGGCCATGTCCGGCGCACAACCGAGTGGACAGAAGAAGAAGACGAAGCGGCGCAAGAGATAAGAATTAGCAATCTGTTTGTTGTGCGTCTTCGGCCTCGTTGTGCTCTGGCATCTCTATGCGGCGACGCCGCCGCCCACGCCGGAGGCAGCGGCGCTCAAGCAGCAGCAGCAGCAGCGCCAGCTGGCGCAACAACAAACAAGCTACAACAGCAAAAGCAACAGCAACAACAACCACAACAATAACAACAACTTCTAAAATGCACACACACACACACACACCGTATACACCACTATAGCCCAATTTCTTTAAAAACAACTACAAAAAAAAAAAATTAAAAATTATATAATTTAAAAAAATATGTGATTTATCAGCAAAAAAACAAAAAAGGCTTAAACAAAAAAAAAAACAACAAAAAAGAAAATGAATGCAAAAAAAAAAACAAAATATTATTGCTAACAATTTTTAAGTGCAACGTTATATGATTAGCTATAAAAAAAAAAACTCAACACACACACACACGACACGTACACTCGTCTATGTATAAAAATACATTTGTAAGGGCAAAAACAAAAACCAGAAAAAAAAAACAAAAACTCAAAAATCTAATTTTAATTAAATAATGTAAATAAAGCAAAAACAACAACAATTTGACAAGCGAAATTCAGCAGAAAAATAAGAAAAAACAACAAAATTGATTGCTCACACAGACACACACACACACACACACACACGCGCGAACAGTCTCCCTCTCTCTCTGTATCTGTCTCCCTTCCGCACAAAAAAAAAAAAAACAGCTTGAAGAAAAAATAATTTTTAAAATAATAGAACAAGGCTGCAAAATCAAAACTGGTTCACAATGCGACTCGAACCGGTTCACACACAACAACTGGCAAGAAAATTTGAATCGGAACCAGTTCTCTAAGCCTGAGCAGTACCAGCAGAAAACCAAATCCCAATCGAATTTAAGCCGAACCGAAACTCCAGCCCAACTTTTGTTAGTATTCTGTAAATTCTGTAAAATACTTTATCAGGCGCCTCGAACTCGAACCACTCCGAACCTTGCACCACTTGTACCCGAAAAAAGAACCACAAAAAAAAAAATAACATGAATACTGTCCAATGCCACAATCGTTCTCTATGTAATACACGCTAAGACCTGCTTTCGTTAAGTTTCGTTAAGTTTTATAACGCCAGAACAACAACAAGAACTACAACAACAACAACAACAACTGATGCACCGAACCGCTCTCAAAACGACAAAAAAAAAACATAAACCGCAAGAAACTCAAAAAAAAAAAACTTGTTAAAAACAACTTTTGTACTTTTCTTTTTATTTTGTTCGTTAATTTATTAAAAAAAAACACAAAAACATGATCTATAAAATTAAATTCATTTTTTTTCGTCGTTTTAAGAATTTTTGTAATTATATATTAAATATTCTTTTACAAACTTTGGCAAAGCTTTCGAAATGTAAAGAGAAGAAAAAAAAAAACAAAACAAAAAGTAATCGAAAAACATGAGTAAAGAAGAAACACAAATAGTTTTCTGTACATATAACTTGCAGTATTTATGATTTTCAACTGAAAGCAAAAAAAGCAACAACAACAACAAAAAAAAATCATATAATATTGATGGAAGAAAAAAACAAAAATTAATTAAATTAAATATGTATAATTAAATAAATGCAATTTTAGTTAAAACTACCATAAAATGTCTTTGTTTTTCATGCGAGTTGAGCTCGCACTATCGAGTATTCGTATTTACTATCGGCTAACTATTGCTTAGGCTCTGCCTACGTCGATTTTCTAGACTACAATCCGCCGAAACTATTGGATTTCTTCTGACTTCTTTTTTCAGTTGTTTGATTAATTTTTATACTGTTTAGATTTTTATATACGATAGTAATATATTCAATATATATTGTTGACTATGAACTATATTTAAAAATAGTCTTTTTGCGAGAGTTAAATTTTTTTTGCAAATTGGAAGTATTGAGCCCAAGAAAATAATAATTGTATTTTCAGCTTAAAGTTTTTTTTTTTATTTTTTTATGATATTTTAAATTTTTTTCTTTGCAAAGTGGAAACTTCTCCCATCAAATATATTTTATTTTCAGCTTTACTGCGATATTATTATTGATTTTAATTACAAATCGTAAATTCCACATTATTTAAAATTTCGGAGTATAATATATATTTTATTTGCACTTTTCAACAATTATTTTATAACGATATTATATATTTTTATATTCAATTTTCAGTTTTAAGTTAATTTTTTATAACGATACTATCATTTTACATATTTAAAATTGCAAAATATAAAAAGTTTGTGCGTATTAAATATATTTAATTTTCTGTTTTAAGTTATTGCTTTATGGTAATATTTTCAATAAAAATGTGCATATTAAAAATTTTTCAATATGTCACTTTTTGCGATATTTTGAAGATAGTTTAATTTGCTCCTTATAAAACTCTTAAAAATCACTTAAAATTAACTTGATATTTTTTTAGAATTATTTTATTTTGCATACCTTAGTTTTGCTTTAAAAATTTACCCCATTTTTTTAGTAACTCTCTAAATTTGCTTACGATGGTTACGATAATCTTTAATAATTTTTATTTTATTTATGGAAAAAATTAAAAAACATCGCTTTAATAATTCGTTGCACTCTCCTTGCAGGCAACTTCTTTGGCATCGATCAGCTGGATGGGCTGGCTCTCAACAACAATAACAACAACAACAACAACACCATAATTCCAACAACAGCAACCAAGGGCAAGCCTAAACCCAATGCCAACGCCGGCCAGCAGCAGCAGCAACAGCAGAAGCAGCAGCAACCACAATTGGATGTGGAGCCAATGAGCACGACGCCGCCACCGGCAGCAGCAACGGCAGCAACAGTTGCTGCCACACCGGCAACACTTGCCGGCATCACGCTGCTGCCGCTGCGTTCGCAAAGCAGCACCGCTGCTGTGGGCATCGATGGTGAATTGGCCACTGTGGTGAATATCGATGTGTTCGACGATCAACTCAGCCTCAGCAGCATCAGCACCAACAGTCGCCTCTCGCTCGAGGGTCCCCCCTCGCAGTCGTCGCCGCCGCTGAGCCTCAGCAACGGCCTGCTCGACACGAATCTGATGCATTTCAGTGAAAGTGCCGCCGTTGTTGCTGTCGGGCAACGGGGAGAGCAGCAGCAGCAGCAGCAGCGGGAGGACAACATTGATGACGATGACGATAACAATGATAATGATGATGATGCCGATGACGTGCTTGGCAGGCGTAAGCAACGCACTGCTGGCTATGCGGATGGCAGCGAGATATTTCCAAAGTTGTGAGAGTTAATGCAGAAGCCCAGGGCGAAGCTCATTGGATGCGACTTCAATGTGCGGCGCTTCTGTGCGCAGCTGCTAAATGCAAAAACCACAGCAACAACAACAACAGCAACATCAACTGTAACAACAACAACAAGAACTACTGCAACAGCAACTGTAACTGCAACTGCAACAGCAACTGTTGCCCATGTGAAACCTTAAAGAAAACACCCCCCATACACACGTTAAGAAAAAAAAAAGAAGGTGCTCGTTCTATGATTTCAATGACACGAGCTGGCACTTAAGCGCACGATTAATCGCCTGACAGTGTTGTAAAACGGCAGCAAGTGCTTAAACGAAAATAAATTAAGCGATCGAGGCATTATGTGATTGACCAGTGTTGTATAATAGCATAGACAAAGTGAACAATTTGCAAAAAGCATGCTTGACCAACACTCAACTTGAACAACAATTAATCAGTGTTGAGCAGCTGACATTAACCATGCTTTACCAACACTGGCAGTGTTCAATCAACAACAAATGGTGCAATGAATGTGATTTTCTTACTTTTCTTGATAACACTTAATCCAGCTTCTTCTGCACTTGCTTCGCAACACTGTCTGCGAGTTCAGCTCGAGAGCAGCAATTCTGAAACTTTTAAATTCGAAGTTTCTTTTTTAATTTTTCTATTTTAAATTTTGATTTAAGCACATAAAGTTTTCACGTAATAAACACGTTAAACTGTTTAGCTTAAAGCCAAAGCGCATTAAAGCTACAATTTGGTGGGAAAAAAAATTTAGTTTGGTAAAGTTGATGTTGAAGCCTTTTTCGATATTCGCATTTATTGATTAAAATTAATGCTAAAATTAAGTGCCAGCTTTCAGCCAGTGTCAGCTCATCGTTATCATCACACATAATTTAGTTCAATTAATTTCGCTTCTTTTCGTTTTTTTTTTTTTTTCTACATATATCCTTACACATACCAATTTCTTACCAGATTTCATAGCAAAATAATAAAATAACAAAAAAAAAAAAAAACAAAAACCAACAAACAAAACTGTTGAAGAACAACAACAAAAAAAAGATAAACATTAAACAAAATAGATCAGATCAGACCTCAGCTGAATGCCGTGATATTTAAAATAAAATTTAAACAAACAAACAAAATACAAACCTTAATGAAAGCAAATGCAAAACAAAAGCTAAATAAAAGTACACAAAGAAAACAATAACAAACAAACAAACTAAAAACAACAGCAACTACTACTAATTAAATATATACAGAAATAGAAATATTAAGAATATAATATATATATTCATATATGAAATATACTATGATCTATGATACATGAGAATGCATTGAGAAAGTCGAGAGATACACGCATAAATTATTAACTCTAACGTAATTATAATATATAACTATATATATCTATATATGTGAACGTGGGCATGTGGAGAGCTATCCCTAACACTTTAAACGTAAACCATTTGAATTTGTCTGGTTTTTTTTTAATAACTTTTTATATATCCGAGAAAAGGAAATCCGTAAAATATGGTAAACATTTTTAAGAAATTCATTCCAAAACGAACCACTTACAGTAATTGCAAAAAGTAAACATATCCATTTTTACATTGGTACTGACAGATCCATAAACATAGTACGAGAGTAAACGAGAGACAGACCGAGAAAAAGAGAGAGAGAGAGAGATCAATTCAGAAACATACACATACACATATATATATTTTTTGTATATATTGAGAGCTGCATACGTATATACTATATATTTAGATACGATCATACCGAAACCGCAGCAGCAACCATTCAGCCACTTCCTGATTCCACCAAGAAACGCAACTCTCACCATACTATATGCATATATGCATATATCTGCATATACATACATACATATTTTCACTTTTGGTCAAAACAAACTGCTGGACAGGAACTTAAGAAAACGTAAAGAAAAACTGAAAACCGAGAGAGAAAACAAAAAAATAAACCATATTTTGTATACCTATCGTCGAATGTCTTCTCCATGCGCAAGTGAATGATTTATATATACATACATATACATATATATATATATATACCTTATACCGTATACATTATGGAATATACATAATTCTTCAATACAAACCTAGTTAAGATATATACTATATACCTAACTATATATACATACATACACTATATATATATATATATATATATATGCCGATCTGTGCGTTTCTATATGCATAAGTACAACAATTGGCATTTCGACGGCTAAACTATATATGACTAGCTTAATTGCATAGTTTACTTAAATTCCCAAAAAAAAAAAAAAAATCCACTCCCTTCACCCAAAAACCATTAAGTTTATTCACTTCAATTCGATTCGATTCGAAAACCCAACAATAACAAAATTTTTGTTCAATACAAAACAATGAGAAGAAGCAGCAGCAACGACTGCATAATTTGTATAACTTGCAAGTGTCATAAATTCATGAGAAGCTAATCGAAAGGATTTTATTGAATAAAATAAATACTTAAACTACACTCAAATGCGTTGTCTTTTATGGGTACTGGGTGTGTCGCCATAGCTACTCTACAGATAATATGATGAGCTGTAAATTTACTGGATCTCTGCTATTCCCAGAGTTACAGAGAGCAAATTTTGTATACAGTTTTTAGCATGCCGTAGGCAACTGCTGGTTAATAATAATTTTGGTAAACCTTTCTACTTTTTGCAAAAATTCAATTCAAAATAAATAACGAAAACTAAGCGCATTTGATCTCGTAAATACCATGCAATCTGTTTGCGCTATCTAAAGGCCTATGAGGGCAAAATAACTCGACTACTGATGCTGATCAAGAATATATATACTGCAATGTTTATATACATAATACAAAAATAATTATAACAATAGTATTATACTATAAATGTATATAAATTGATATAATTAATACGTATTATTATATATAATAAGTACAATTTATATCATAAAAAAAAAATATATATATATAAATATATAATATTTAAAAAAATTAAATATACGTGCCATACAAATAATATATACCATACTCTATATAATTTTATACTACGAGTATTATAATTTTAATGGGTATAACCCATTTACCCCACTTCAACATTTTGTATCTACTCGTACAACATTTTGTGATTGAATATTCGATCATCATAAGCAGCTGATAATACCATATCTCATACGATCTCCACTCAAGCGTAAATATATCGTGACAAACTTTAAACCTTACTTAACGGCTAAAAACTATCGCATGTTTTCGCTGGCTGCGAATTAGTAATAAATACGCCATATAATTATGGAAGTGTGTCGGACTAAGGTACACATAATATTTAGGTACACCAATGAAAGTGAACCCCCTGGCACACCAAAGTTTGGTCTGGCAATTGCCGGCACTTAACGGTAATTTAGTCACGCAGCGCGAACAATGTCAATGCCAGACGCTTTGCGGAATCTTCGCAACGTTGTGCGACCTTGCCAACGATATATATAGTATTATGTCTCTATCGCTAGCGCCTCGTACTGCTTAATGATGGATTAAGCAGTTTCCCAGCGTCTTTTTCTCTGTCTCCCTCCTTTTATCTATGTATTTCTTCCCACAATTTACGCAAACAAATGATGCCATTTAAGTGATTAATCGATCCCGGTGTGCGGAACTAAATTGGTTCAGACGCTTAAGCGGATTCCAGCGAAAACATTGTGCATAAATACAGCAAATCGATTTAAATCGATTTAATCAGCTTTCATTTATCATCGATTTTTACAGCGAACAGCGAATAATTGAGTATCTTTTGTTCGCGATAAGAGTTGTTCATCAATTGCTTATCGAAGCATTTGTCTGGCCTTAAGTTTTTCATATCAGCATATGCAGGTATACCGATAGTAATTTATCGAATATATAATGGTTATTATGGCGAAGCTCGGTTATTCCTGAATATTATTATCTAGCTAAATTTGACTTTGAAAATTCGAGTTTTATCGATAACATATCAATAGTATATCGACACATGTTATCGATAATAATATACTGACTTTTCATGATTATTATGATAAACTCAGGCATGCTTTTTTCAATTATTATAATCTAGAGGAAGGTTATGCTCAGTAATTTGATAGCTATCGGTAGACTAATCGATAACATATCGACTATCAGGTTATATATGTAAGAGAAACAGATCGTGGTTTGATTTATCTCATTTTATATGCTCTCAATATCTCATATTCTATCATACTTTAGACTTTATCTATATACTCGTATGATAAAGTTTCGATACCAAACGCGGAATTATAAGTTCTGTGACATTATACAGATTTCAAGTCACTAATTCGATAGTACAACCGCGACTCAAGACATGAAAACTGTCGTGTTGTTGCTTTCGCATTGTGTAATTCCCCCCAAACTGTTTTGGTTGCGTGGGTCTATACCCCACTGTCTGCGGGGAGGGGTAGGAGGGTGGATAATGCTAGACTGCGACATTCAAATTGCCGGCAATTGAGAGAGCTACTACTCAGTTGATGCCCAACGTTCAGAGCGCACGTGAGTTGTTTTCCGGAAGATAATGTTGCATCCAGTGCTGCTACTGCTGCTCGTCGGGCTGATCTCGTTGCTCTATATATTTCTATCATGGAATTTTGGACATTGGCGTCGACGCGGAATCAGGGAACCACGGGCGCTGCCCCTGCTCGGCTCGTTCCCCAACATCGTGTGGCCCCGACAGCATTTCACCAACGATATGCGGGATCTCTATATGTGAGAGAAGTCGCTGATCAGTATATTTCAAAATATATTGCTTTTCCATTTGCAAAATTGCATTTTTCATTATGTCTATAAATAATATAATTTATATATAGTATTATCATTTATCCCCTATTTATTCTCTTATTATCGACTATAGGTTTTTATTATCTCTATAAAATTTTCACTATTAAATTGCCCAATAATATATAATATTAATATATTGTAGATTAAAAAAATGTTATTCCAAATCCGAGTATATATTATTCGTTTTCCCATTCATCATCAATTTTCCGTTAGGAAGTATCGCGAAACGGATAGCTATGTGGGCACCTTTCTGCTGCGCGCTCCGAAACTGCTGCTGCTGGAGCCGAAGCTGATCAACGAGGTGTTCGTGAGCGCGTTCCGGCACTTCGAGAACAACGACGCGTCGCACATGATCGACATCGAGAAGGACAAACTTGTCGCCTGCAATCCGTTTGTGCTCGACGGCGACGAATGGCGGCGACAGCGCGCCATCTTCTCGCCGCTCTTGACCAGCGGGCGTATACGTAATGCGTACTGCAACATGCAGCGCATTTGTGGCAAGCTCTGCGACTATATCGAACAATCGACATGCAACAATGAGCCGCACAATGGGATGGATGTAAGTATGACATACAAAGCTCAAAGATTGAAGCTTATGAAAAAGCTCAAATAAGCACTGTACAAAAGTTTCGATCGCTTGAAAGCACATTAAAGCTGCATAGTTATATTTAACTCAAGTAAAACTATTTGTAAGGCACGAGAAAATCTATTTCTTTATGCCTGAAATTAAACAAGAGATATCAAAAGTTCATTAAAGCTTTTTAGGAATATTAAACAAAAATAAAGCTAGAAGAAAATGTTCAATGCTCCAGTTTCATTCAAAACGGAATAATTATCAAAAATGTACTATTTAGTATTTAAATTTCCAATAAACATAAACTTTATTTTAAGCTTAAGCTTTATATACCAAAAGCTCATAAACGATTTCTAGCAAAATCATGCGTAAGAGCGCGAAATGAAAATTAAAAGGCTTCAGTTTCACTGTAAATGAATTAATTACTAAGATTTTCGAAGACCATAGAAGTTTCCTTCAAGCTATGGCATTCCAAAAGCTCATTAAAGCTTTCTTTGAAAAAAAAATAATAAGCAATTTAAATAATATTTCTTTTTATTATTATTATAAAGAATAAAATATTTTTAAGCATATTAAAAGCTGAACGAAACTCCAAGTTCTTTGTTTTGTTCTTACGAGTTCACTTCAAACTAAAGTTCTAAATAAAAGCTTTCCCCTTGCTCACCTTACAGCTGGGGCTACGCTTCACCAGTGAGAACCTCCTCGATTGCGTTTTGGGCATTGAAGCGCGCAGCTTCAGTGACGCGCCACTGCCTGTGGCCAAGCACAACAAGGAGATGTCGGAGGACAATCGCGGACTGGCCTTGGCCGGGGCATTGAACGGTCTTTTTCCTGGTCTGCCCCGCTGCCTGCGACCCAAGGTCATACCGTCTACGTATGATCACTTTTTTGGCGATCTCATAAACGAAGCATTCCGACTGCGACGCGCCAAGCGGCAGGAGCGCAACGACTTCATCAATCACCTGCTGGACATGCAGCAGGAGCATCGTCTGAGCGAGGCGCAACTCATGTCGCATGCGATGACCTTCATGTTCGACGGCCTGGACACCACCTCCTCGACCATAGCCCATTGTCTGCTGTTGGTAAGTGGAAATACTGGTTAAAAATACATAATATATTGTTATATATTGACTAAGCAGATTTTTGTCAACTGTTTTGCAAGGTTTTTTTAAATCTATAAATTATCAAGTTTTTTTTTTAATCTATAAAATATAAAGTTTTTTCAAAATCTATAAAATATCTAAATGTAGCTTATCTTTAAAAAATATGTTCAATAGACCTTTAGATCGATAGAATGTCAGGCTATCAATTGCATAATTAAGTCACTATAATCGCTGCAAAAAAAGTTTGAGGAAAATTAAATTAATGAGTCTTTTAGGGCTTTAAGATTCGCTAGCTTGATATATTTTTCAATATTAACCAGAGTAATATCCACAGTGCCGTAAATATATTTTACACAATAGATCGAAAAATTTAGATCGTGCTTAGTTCACAGAAATCGCTTCTTGTCTGTATAAGTTTTGAGATATTTTAATTCGATATGACGCGAAAATTATAGACTTAGTAGATTTATGTATAATGTTATAGATCTCGAGTGTCTTAAGAAAATATTTTAAATAGACTTATAGATCGATAGTTCACTATTATCACTTCCAAACCAAAAGAGTTTGAGTAGAATTCAAATTAAAGTATGGTATTTTAGGGATAATGAAATCGAGTATTATCTGATTCGCTGGCTTAGTAATTTTTTTTTAAATCTATGTATGGTATAACCCAAAAGATCGATAGATTTAGATCAAGCGTAATCGCTTTGATTCTTTTGATATATTTTAATTATAAGTTTCTTATTTAAGTTTCATTTAAATGACAAAAATTTCCACTATACCAAATATAATCCCAATAGCTAGGTCGCTATCCGGCATGTCAGCAAAAATTACTGCAGGAACTCGATAAGGCCAGTACTGCGCATCAGCTGCTACCCGATTTCGATGTGCTGAACGAGTTGCCCTATCTAAGCGCCTGCCTGAATGGTAAGCTATAGCTATAAGTCTCTTTCTCTCTCTGTAATCTTTAATATATACCATTTCTTCAACCCTCAGAAAGTCTGCGCGTTTATCCGGCCGGCGGTTGGGCCTCGAAGACCTGCACACAGCCGTACACTTTCCATGGCAGTCATCACCAGAGCCCACTGCAAATGCTACCAGGGGATAATGTGATGATACCCATCTATGGCCTGCATCACGATCCCAATTTCTATCCAGAGCCGCAGGAATTTCGACCCGAGCGCTTTCTCAATGGCGGCCTCAAGCGTTACCAGCAAATGGGCGTCTTTCTGGGCTTCGGCAATGGTCCTCGGCAGTGTGTGGGCATACGCCTAGGTCTGACACAGACCAAGGCCGCACTGGCGGCCATTGTGCGGCGCTTCGAGGTGCGCGTGGATGCACGCACACGTCCGGGCATCGAGCTGGATCCGCTGATCTTTGTGGGCGCCCACAAGGGCGGCATTTGGCTGAATTTTGAGAAGCGTGAGAAAGCTCGCTGAAGCGAAAGGTACGCAAATTTGTAGTAGAAATTCAGGGAACATTTTTAAAAACCTAGGAATTTTTTTTTTTTCTAAGCAACAACATAATATAATATTTAATTGTTACCATTATAATTTTAAATTTGACTTTTTTTTTTTAAAAAGTATAATATAATATTCAATAAATGCTACCCGCATTTTGAATAATAATAAATTATTAACCGGATACTTTATTGTCATAATATAATATATAATAAAAATATATTATATTTTATAATACATAATAAAATGAATGTTCATATCTAGCATAGGTCCACTATTTGTTAGTATATTATTATAAGTATATACTACTGTGGGCAAAAAGTAAGGTGAATATTTTTCTAAAGTCAAAATTCTTTATTTATTCTCAATTTCATCACCTTCAAAGTAATTTCTTGCTAAGCCCGGGAATTTTAAATTGAAAATTCACCTTACTTTTTGATCACAGTAGTACCAAAAGACAGGTGAGCTGACTATATCTACAATAATTCCTTCTTTTGTTTAGTATATTAATCATATATTAATTTATGTAAAATATTTGAGAAACATAAAAGCAAGTCAGAAAAGTATATTTATACCTTCTGTCCAAAAAGTACTGGGATTTTTTTATTCTTAGAGATTCACGGTCTAAAAATGTGCATCATGAGTTCGTGCCACAGGAACAGACGGTCAATAAGGAGTTTTACTTAAGCGTACTTCGGTCAGGTATATATGTTATAATAGATGTTCCTTATATTTTTTCCAATTTAAAAATAATAAAAAAAATAAAACAATAGATATATATGGTATAGCTATACTCCAATATTTATTAGTTTAGAAAACATATTGCAAAACATACGCAAAATTTGAATACACAAATTTTAAATACCAAAGTTTATGCTTTTTAGTATCTATCAATATAATAAATATAACATAGTGAAGCGATCTAGCTAATTTTTATATATGTTAAAAAAGTGTGATTTATGCAAAATTTTAATCAGCTTGAGAAGTATAACGAAAGACAAAAGTAAGATAAAAGTAAGAGCGCTACTACTACTGCTCTCCCTTTCTTTTTATTTCTGTCTCACATCCCACATCAATATTATTGCATAGTCCATCAGTACAACTAATTCAATTCGGAAATAGCATACAGACAACAAATTCCAAGCGACTTTTACCCGAAATCAACGCTAATTCGCATTTAATAGGCGCGTCTCAGGCGAGCGATGATTTTCGTGCTTCCGTGAGTGCGCGGAAATGTCTCGTTCACGAGACGCAAACCACATAGAAACTACATAAACCCAATAAAGTTCCCCGATGCACAAGGTTAGCGCGAGATTGGGCAAATTGTGTTAAACAAAGAAAGCGCCAAACCCGTCGAATGTTGACATTGGCGCACATCGTTTGCGGTCTCCGTGGGTCTTCGGGGGGTTTCTCATCAGTAGTCGACAGATCTCTGTGGAACTGGGTGTAGCCGATTGTCTGTGTCATCCAATTATGTCACAGCGTCACTGACAAGCGTTGAGCAATTTGGCCGTGCTGCGATCGGAAATATCGCCGCAATGATCTTCGAATTTATTGTTTTTCCATTGATTGAGCACTGATTTTATGCGATGTTTTATGCGATATTTGCGTCTTTGTCCCGTCTTACATGTGGGTTCTTCATTGATTTTCCCATTGATCGAACGTGTCACAGCACAGCCTCAAATTGGGCCTCAATCGATGCCACACACAGACCCCTCGAAAATTAGCATCTGCCTGGCACTTTCTCTTCGGACAACTTGTTGTAGTTGTTGGGCCAAGCCAAGCCCGTAAAGTTTTTGAAGGTCACACGCGGCGGAGATGAGCTCGTTATTTTTGTGGATTTTCCTAAGACCCCCAACCGATGCATAAACCCATAAATTTTCCATCGCGACATATTTGTTATAGATCCACAGCGCGTTTCCAGCGTTTGGTAAGCGATGCTAATGAATATTCATAGCGATGATTTTTAATTGCTTTCCCTTGGTATTTTATGTGGTCGGAATTCCAAATTTGATTGCAAAAATATCTGGTAGCAGCATTTCATCGTGTCACGCATGCAAGTCGTGAGTATCTCAATTCTGAGCTAGTATAAAGTACGTGCGTAGTCGTGTCACGAGTTGTCCGGTAGCGATAAATCATATTGAATGACAACTATTCGCTTTTCAACACAACAGAGTCGTGAGAAAGTCGTGTCACGGCGTGTTAAAGTCGTTACACGTATTGCCAAGCTCTGATAGATCATTTTTAAATAATTGTTTGTCGTCTTCAGTCAATGACTTCGTTACGCGTCGTGTCACATCATGACAAAGTCGTGTCACGTCGTGACAAAACGCTATCAATATCAATTAACTGAACTGGTTTTGTCGTTGTTACTCGCTTTGAAACACACATGAAGTCGTGACACGGCATGATATTGTTGTGTCACGTTGTGACTGAGTCGTGTCACGTCGTGACTGAGTCGTGTTAGATCTTAACAAAGTCGTTACACTTAATTTTAACTGAACTGCAGCTTTAAACAAGTCTTATGAAGTCGTGTTTACGTCAGCGCGTCAGTCGTGAGTCGTGATTGAACTTAACATGCCCAAAAACCAATCATTTTTTCAAGTTTTATCAAGTCTTGTTAACTTTAGCTCGACAATTGTATGTCGTGAGTCGTGCGTAAGACTAATAAACTCGAGATCAAGTGGTTTTTTTCTTCGTGAGTCACGTCAAGTCGTGCTCACGTGAGCTCTGCTGTCATAAGGCCTGAAAAGTCGTGCACGAGCTTAACGAACTTGTGTACCAGTCGTACTTTCACTTCGTGAGTCATATGAAGCCGTATCAAGTTCGAAACGATAGTTCCCCTATCGTGAGTAGTGACAGGCAGTCGTGAGTCGTGATTAAATTAAACAGTCTCGAGTTGGAGTTGTGTTAGCTCTTCGGAAGTTGTATTAAGTCGTGCTCACTTGAGCTCTTCCGTCGTGTGACATGGCAAGTCGTGATCGTGTCGTGTTTTCACTGCGTGAGTCATGTCTAGTCGTGCTCACGTGAGCTCTTCGGCTCTGAGCAATGAGTTAAGTTCATAAACTTGTGTTCGAGTCGTGTCGTGAGGCTATGAGGACTGTGGGCTGTGGGGCACGTCACGTGAGTCAAGTTGGCACTGCCCTTTCAAGTCAACATGCGTGACACGCTCCCATCTCTAAGCCGCACACGATAGACTCCACGACTACCGTATTACTACACAGCGCGCTGGCAGCATCCGTTTTGCTTTTCATTCACAAACACAAATCGAAGTCGAAATCGAATTCGAAGTCGAAAAACAAACTCAATTTATGTACATATATAAGTGGCATTTATTAGGTAAGAAATTGTCGATGTTGCTGCTTGAATTATTTGTGTGTGCATGTAAATGGAGAGGCTTAAATTCGGCATTGGAAGCGAAAGCAACGCAAGAAATGGGCAAAATGGGGCGTGGCCGAGACGCGTGAAGGCAAAAAAAAAGAAGCGAATAATAACATGATGAAATTAAACAACTAATCAGTGCTAGGATAACGCGATAACAAGTTGCTGCCGGCGTGCGACAGCAGCAACAGTTGCTGCACGCGGGCAGCAGTTGTTGCGGGCGAGCAGCAGTTGCTGCTAGCAAGTAGTATTTTCTGCCAGGGAGCAACTGCAGCAATTACTGCACGCTAACAACAGTTGCTGACAGCGTGCAGCAGTTGCTATACGCCGACAACAGCTGCTGCGAGCGGACAACAGTTGCTGTCAGCGTAAATTTGTTACAATTGCTGACAACAGCTGTTACTTGCGAGCAACAGTTGTTGCTTAGTGAGCAACAATTGCTGTCTAAGAACAACAGTTGCTGCCACCGAGCAACAGTTGCTGCCCTAGAACAACAATTGCTGCTCGAGAACAATAATTGCTGCCAGAAAATTGCTTTAACAATTGCTGGTAACAATTTTTGTCCGTAAGCAACAAGTGCTGCCCGCGAGCAACAGTTGCTGCCCGAGAACAACAATTGCAACCCGCAACAGTTGCTGCCAGCAAAAAAACTTTTACAATTGCTGGCAACAATTGCTACCCGCCAGCAACAGTTGCTACCCGCGAGCAACAGTTGCTGCTCAGTGACGCGGCAGCGGCAGCAGACGCGTCGTCTTGGGACTGCGCACAAGGCGCGTACGCGGGCGTGCCACGCCCACAGGTGGCAAGTAGCCGCGTGCGACAGCAACAGTTGCCGGCGCAGCAGGAACTGCAGCGGCAACTGTTGCCGGCAGCGGCTGATCGTCGTCGTAGATCTTGACCGTCTGCACGTGACTCTCGACATGCTGCGCGTCCTGCGTGACGACCTTGACGATGTGGTGCTGCCCCGTGGGCTGCTCGCTGCTGGTGCCCAGTATCTTGATGGTCTTCACGCCGGCCGCGTCCAGCGTCTCGAGCACCTTGAAAGTGCGCACGGCGTGCGGCTTGACAATTTGCACGGTGCGCACGCGCGAACTGCCGCGTGGCACAGGCGCGGCGGCGGCGACGGCAACACGCACAGCCATTTGCATTTCGCGTGGCATGAACTTCTGCAGCGACTGCTGCGCCTGCAGGCTGAGCGTGGGCCGTGTGGCAACGGGGCGTGGCAGCTGCTGCTGCACCTGCTGTTGCACCTGCTGTTGCACGCGTTGGCGCGTCTGCAGCGCGTTGCTCGTGTAGGCGGGAGCGTAGAAACGCGGACGCTTCGATTGCTCGCGATACATGGGCGCCACCTCAACAACATGTTGCTGTTGCTGCAGCAACTGTTGCGGCTGTTGCGGCTGTCGCAGCAACTGTTGCTGCTGCGGCTGGCCGTAGCGCGTGTATGGCTGCACCGTGTTCATGTAGCTGCTCAGCGTGTGTATGTGTGTGTGTTGCGTTGGTGGTGCTGGCAGCGGTGCTGCAATTGTTGCCGGTGCTGCTGGTGCTGCTGCTACGGCAACTGTTGCTGTCGTTGTTGCGGGTCGCTGCTGTGGCTGCTGCTTGGGCACGCCATACACAATGCTGCTCTGCAGCTGGCGTGGCTGCTGCTGCTGTTGCTGCTGCTGTTGTTGTTGCTGCAACTGTTGCTGCTGCTGCTGCTTGAGCAATTTGGTTGCCGTCTGCAGGCTGTGCAGCTCGGCAATGGCCGCCTCGAAGTTCTCAGGTTTGCTGAACTCGTAACCATCTGGCAGCGCGCCAGGATGAGCGAGTTGCTGCTGCGGCTGCAACTGTTGCTGCTGCTGTACTTGCAACTGTTGTACCTGTTGTACCTGTTGTACCTGCTGTACCTGTTGCACTTGCTGCACTTGCTGCACTTGCTGTACTTGCTGCACTTGCACCTGCTGCTGCTGTTGTGCCTGCTGCACTTGCACATGTTGCTGCTGCAGCTGCAACTGTTGCTGCTGGATCTGCTGGGGTGCCTGATAGATGCTGCTGCTCTGTGCTGGTGCCTGTGGCTGCGGCTGCGGCTTGACCTCCTCGTAGCTGGGCGGCAAGTAGTCCGGTGCGCGGTACTGAGCAACAGTTGCTGCTTGCTGCACGGCAGCAATGGGCTGTGCCACGGGCGCAGGCTGTGCGGTAATCAGTGACAGTGGTATGCGATCGGGATTGTCAAAGTCGTAGCCAGGTGGCAGATAGGCAGGCGCATGATAATCGACTGTGGGTGCCGGTGCGGGCGGCTGTGTTGCTGGCGTCACGCTCTGCAACTGCAGCGGTTGCTGCTGCAGTGGCTGTTGCTGTTGGATTTGCTGTTGCTGCTGGAGTGGCTGCTGCTGCAGTATCTGTTGCTGTGGCACGGGCTGCAATTTTAGTGGTTGCTGCTGTGGTTGCTGCAGTTGTTGCTGCTGTGGTTGCTGCTGTGGCTGCTGCTGCAGTTGGGGCACAATTTCTGGGTTGCCGAACTCATAGCCAGGTGGCAGATAGCCAGGCGCCTTATAGCTCGACTGCGCTGAACTGCTGCTGCTGCTGATGGCACTGCTGCTGCTGCTAGTAGCAATGCTGCTGCTGCTGCTGGTAGGTGGCAAATAAGGCGGCGCGTGGTAGACCTGTTGCTGCTGTAGCTGCTGCTGTTGCTGCTGTGCAAAGCCGGTTGCAGTTGCTGTTGCCGTGGCGGTTGCTGTTGCTGTTGCTGTGGTGGGCGGCAAATAGTTGCTGCCTCTGTAGACAGTCTGTTGCTGCTGCGGCAGCTGCTGTTGCTGCTGTTCCACTTGCTGTTGCGGCTGCACGTTGCTTACGGTGGGCGGCAGGTATTCGGGTGCCTGATAGCTCTGCGATGAGAATTGCTGTGGTGCAGTGGAGCTCAAGCTGGCGCTGAGGCTGGCGCTGGACTGATAGTTCTGCTGCTGTTGCTGCTGCTGCAACTGTTGCTGCTGTACATGCAGCTGTTGCTGCTGTACCTTCTGTACCTGTTGCTGCTGTACGATTGGCTGTTGCTGCTGTAACTGCACATGTTGCTGCTGTACGGGGAGCTGCTGCTGCTGCTGTTGCTGCTGCACCTGCAACTGTTGCTGCTGCTGCACGCTGGGTGTTGCTGCTGTGGGTGGCAAATAAGCTGGCGCTCTGTAGGGCACTGTCTGCAGCAACTGTTGCCGCTGCTGTTGCTGCTGCTGCTGCTGTTTGCGCTGGAAGTCATGTTGATAGCTGGAGGGGAAGGGCACCGTGGCAACTGTTGCTGCTGGCGCTGGCACTGGCAGCTGTACGCCAGCATCGCCGAAACTCAGAAACGAAACATCCAAATTGTCATCGTCGGCATCGACTGTTGCCGTTGCCGAGGCCGAGGCCGTTGCCAACTGTTGCTGCTGCTGCTGCAGCTGCTGCTGGGGCACCTGATGATGTATGTGAATCTCCTCGTGCGTGGCATGTGGCAGCGTGAGCGCTGGCGCGGTGGATGGCGGCAGATAGGCGTTGCTCTTGCCCTCGTAGTGGTTGTGCACCTCGAAGATCTGATAGCGCGAGTTGCCGTAGCGACTCTCCTCGAAGCGGCTCGAAGGCTTGCTCAGCGAGATGTCCGCTGTGGCCAGGGAGCAGGCGGCGAGCGCCAATAGAGCGCCGAACAGCTGCACAGTTCACAAAAAAAAAAATAATAATTGATAATCAATAATTAATAATTAACAGAAAATTAATAGCAAAAAATTATTTTAATAAATTGAAAACTAATTTTAATCTTAAAATCTCTGTAGCTCAAGCGAAGCCTTGACTTGGAATTTCAATTAAATAAATAAAAATAAAGTTTTAATATAAAAAATAATAATAATAAATAATATTATATAATAAATATTATTTAAGCTGTTAAATAATTAAAGTACTAAAGTATTTATTTTCATAGTACAATATTTGAAATTCGCTTTTTGCTCAACTCGAAAATGCTACGTTTATGGCTGCGACTTTTGTATGCACTTAAACTAAATTAAATTTGAAAAGAGTTTTCAAAAATATAATTTTATACATTTTAATTTCAATTAATTTTCTACTTTCGAATAATTAATTTCTTAAATTTGTATTTAATTATAATTTATTTGATCAAATTTTTATTTAATTTTAATTTACTTTTTCTTAGTTACCACTTTCTATCAAAAATATATTGTTTTTAATGATTTTAAATTGTTGTAAATATTCATTTATAAATTTAAAATCATTAGAAACTATTTCAAAAAAGCAAGTTAAATATCTTGAAAATTAAAAAAAATAATTAACGTTAAGCATTATTAATTAAAAATGTTTCAGAAAATATTCAAGGTAAGAAAATGTTTTGGAAATTAAATTAATAACTTGATCGAAAAATTTATTTGCTTGAACATTATTCATTAAAGATAAAAAAAAAATTGCAAAACTAATAATTATGATATAATAAAAAAAATTATTAATGAAAAAATGTTACGAAATATTAGTAGTTTCGCAACTGCTTAAAACTCCAACTAAACAAACAACTTGACAGTTTTTTTTTAATAATTAGCATTAGCGCACAACAACAAATAAGTGTTAAATTATTTGTATAATTTAATAATTGAATAAATCAATTATATATGTGTATAATTTCATAACACATTCAAGAAAATAATTTTAACTAATAAAAATTAATTAGCAAAAAAGTCGAAAAAATCCTTGTTAATTGAGTTTAAAAAAAAACGAAACATAATTTAAAAAACAACAAATTATTTGACAGTAAAGACACAACACAGTAATCCTTGGAGTGGTTCAAACAAAAAAAAAACTGATAATAATTTTCAAAAAAAATATTTTTTGACTTAATACACAACACGAAAAAAATTGGGAAACTAAAAAAAAATGAACACGAATTTATTGAGTAATTTTGCACGGTTTGGAAGTCCTTTTTGCGCGATTTCGAGGCGATTCAAATTGAGTTTTTGGTTTTGTCACTTTGCACTAGTTTCAGTTGTTGTTTAGGTTTTTAGCTGTTGTTGTTGATTGGAGTTTTGATTGTTGCTGCTGCTGATGTTGCTGCTGCTGCTACTGCACCACTTACATTCATCTTCACGTTGGTCGTGCTTGAGCCCTCGATGTCCAACCGTTCAATGATGGCCCAGCTTGACCCGGCCACGCATTTTATACAAGGGCGCGCATCAGTTCGACATTTGCTGGAGTCTGCGTGCGTGCGTGCGAGTGTGCGTGTGTGTGCGTGCGTGTGTGCGTGCGTGTGTTTGTCTTGGTTAGAGCCATCCCAGTCATGGGCCAAACAGTGCGCCGGCCTTTCATTAATTCATCGGCGCCTGCGCAACATTTTTTGGCAGCTGCGCTTCGACTTTAGCTTTATCAGTCTCCCTCTCTCTCTCTCCCTCTGTCTGTCTCCCCTCCTCTCTCTCTCTCTCTCTCTCTCTTTCGCTTTATCTGTGTTTCGCCTCGCTTGAAATGCAAATTGTCTATTGAGTTATTATAGACATTCCGTTCGTAATGCGCTCCCCCCGAAATTCGACACTCGCAAATAGACAAATCTCTTTTCGCACTGCGGATGTAATTAATACGCCTTCCCCAACAACAACAACAAAAACATCAACAACAACAACTGTTGCTGCTGTAATCAACAACTACAACTACAACATTTCACCTTCCGCACAGGCCGACAAAATATTCTCATTATGCCACTTGCATCATCTCACGTGCGGAACTTGTTTTGTTTTATCAAATTCCTGTGCATTAGTCGTGCATATTTCATATACCCTGTAAATTATGCAAATTTGAAGTGTGTAAAATAATTATGATTAATTTCAGTTTGCCAGAAAGCACTACGATAAAGCTTATGCCATTTGAAAGTTCTTTATAGCGAGCATAAAATATATACAATAAAAAAAAAATTATTATTTACTTAAATCAGTCCATTTAGCAGTTCGATGTTGAAAACTCATAGATATCACGCCATCCCAAATAATAATTTTAATTTACACCTACCATAGGCATTTACAACTAGCTGTAGACCCATTGAACTCAGCTAATACAAGAGCTAGAGACAGTAAATTTGGTTGAACATAAGCAACAGAGTTAAAATTTCAACTGCATAGTCAATTCTGGGTCGCAATGACATAGCAGTTATGGTATAACCCATTGAACTCAGCTAATACTAAAGCTTATGATATCAAGTTTAGTATAACATAAGTAAACCACATTTTTCTGCAAAATATTTTATTTTGTAGGCTATATTATTATTTTTAAATGCATGCTGCTCATTGAACTCTGCTGTTATAAGAGCTAAAGCTACTAAAATGGACTTGCTACATGCAGTTATACTTTATTATCCAAATTTGATTATTTTAATCAATTTCAACTATATTTAATAGTGGCCAAACCATTGGAACTCAGAAATCTAGTGCTATAAATTTGCTATACGTAGCTCTTAGCTCAAAAAAAAAATCACAAAAACTGCAGATAAGCTCATGTGAATCCCGTAACTGCGTATTTCCAGGGTATATGCCAGCCAAGAACACTGTAGACTGCTATATTTATCAAGCCAATCGAAACCATATGCATTTGGGGCTCAGATACATATCTTCTCTGATTGGATCTTACGAAAATATTTGCTAAAATTTTCTGTCATTGCCTCATGTAGCCAAAAGAAACAAAATTATTATGTCATTAGCAGCACAGATAGGGACTGCCATGGAGGTGGCGGGCTGGGGTAGCGGCCGGGGCAGGGACTTGTAGTAGCTGTATTAATGTTTTAATATCAGCCCATTAATTATGTGCTAATAAACGTGTCGGCTCATTAGGGAAGTGATAGCGATAGCGATGCGATGCGATGCGATGCGTACGAGAGAGTCGAAACCCAAGCCCGAATCCAAGGCGAAGAGCTGTGCGAACCCAGCGTAGTACTGGGTGTGCCTTGGGCCCCATCTATAAATATTAATGAATGGATTTCATATGCTATGCATTGGGCACAGTCTTGGGATCTGGCTGACGCGCGCTCCCAGCCAGATCTCCCAGACTCTGGCATTATCTAATAGATCACATAAAAACAGGCAGCAAAGATAATTTAATTTCATTTTCGTTTCGTTTTGTTTGTTTCTATTTGCTGCGATTGCATTCGCTACGCCGCAATTAATATTCATTTCTCTGACATGTCAACTAATAATACGATATACTCGTATTCCATACCCCCGCCGAGATCTTGGTAAATAATCCATGGACGTTTCGTCTCGTGGTTTTTACGACTTTTACGGCTTTCGATTTGCATTTATCGCCCGCAACTTTTCTCCCGGTTTTCGCACTCTCTCTGTCTCTGCATATTCGCTAATTTCACACATTCCTTTTGATGCTTTATTTGTTCTCACTTTTGCTTTCAGTCGCAAAGATTTTAGTATTTAATAATTTGGAGAAAAAAAAACTATTGTATAAGCTTTTATTGTGTTCCTTTGCTTGATGATTGGCAGCTTCAAGCATTTACCTTTTTACGTCTGTATAAGCTCACAGATCTCTGCTGTTATTAGAGCTGGGGTTCACAAATTTGGTATACTTATTCCTTTAAGCCACATGCAGACTAATATCATTTAAAATGTGCACTACTCCTCCGACAAATAGTTTTATTCAATTATAAAGCGTTTATCTAATAGATGTACAATTTGTTTTTGACTAGCAGCACTCCGATCGTACATACAAATTTCTGTAGTTATTGGGAATCCCATTTTTAATTATTTTCATGTAATTGCATTATCTAGATTTCAAACAGCAATAACTTATCCAAATATCATATTCGAATAAATTTGGAAAAATTTAAATATTAAAATTTTTTCAAATTTTTCCATATTAAAATTTTGCTGAAACTTAAAATCGTTTTTCTTGGTTTTTTCAATCATTCTGAGTCCAAACCGATCAAATATTTATCGCAACTTATCAAAAATATTTAGAATTACCCCTAGTAATGATCAGAGACACCATAGAGCTACAATTTACAGAGTATCTATTGTCAAATGGAACACCTATTCAAATGAAATATAATCTCAATGACAATCTCATTAAAGCAAAATCATAAAGACGATCGCCAACAAGCTGGTCGCACAAGTCATAGCTAATTTACAGGGTATCTGTGCACTTGTGCATGCCTTGTCAAGCTCAACGAAACGAGTATATCACATTGCATTCAAATTTCAGCCAAATTTCTCTTTCAATCAAGATCAAGCAGCTGCACGCAAGATTTACAGGGTATCTAAGCAGCTGTGCATGCCCTGCCATACTCAGTAAAAACGAACACCTGTTCGCAGCAAATCCGCATCACCGCCAATGCGAAACTATGCGATTTCAATCTCGAAACTGGATCAATCGATCAATCGAGCAGATGCTACAATACATTTGTTGGAGCACATCGCATTGGTGTCGCGACCTTTGACGCGTTGTGTGGGAAACGCGTAGCGCCGCACAACAAATTCTCACACACTCATTAGTGCTTTCACTTTTATTTCCAGCATTTTCCGAGGCGAATTCAATGTCAATCAATGCAGTGAGATGAAAACGAGCCCAAAACAAAAAGATAATCGTGTTGTGATGCTTGTTGTATGGGTTGTTGTGCTGGTTGTTGTTGGTGCAGCCATACATATTGTTATTGTTGTTGCTTATTTTTCTGTCACTTTCCAATCAATTGACCTTGGCCCCAGTCGTTGTCTACGCGCTCGGACAATCGATTAGCAGGTTGTTGCCATTGCTGTTGTTGTTGTTGTTGTTGTTGCTGATCGTGTAGATGGCAGATAATGACCACCCCAAATGTCGGGTACTGCTGGTGCAACCCTGCATCGTATCTCCATAGACTTATATATTATTCTATTGAATTTCAATTTTGATGTGCCCGCGCCATCAAATAAATTACAATCCAATCCGGATCACAAGCTACACTACTATATAAACCATACACACATACAGTATACAGTATTGGCTGCACGTTGTATGCCTCCATTGACACCCAATATCCCAATCGCCGGGGCATTTGCATAAACAAGCCCAAGACGAAGCCGAAGATTGTGAAGCCATTTATCAAGTGGGAAGCGTGCGAGCTACAAGCGCATTGTGCTCTACCGCCATGCTACATGGTAGTAGTAGTAGTATTATAGTAGTTTCTATGGCACACGGTTGTAATAGGCCAACCACAGCTGCCAGCTCCCCGATCCACCCTGAACAATAACAGATCGTGTGTAAAACAAACGCAATGTTGTTCAAACACGAAAATTTGCCAAAGCTCGTGGTGATAAAAAACGAAACAAACAAACAAACAACAAAAAAATGTGAGCGAAGAAGGGGAAAACAGCATTATTGTTCAAATCAACAGCGCGAGGGGCGCTGGTAGAGTTGGCCGAGCCTAATACATACGTAAATATCGCATTAGTCTTTGGCCACTGAAGTTATATTGATGAACGTATTTAAGTCTTAATACGTTGATCCAACGATGTTATATTTTTATATATTTAATATAATATAATAAGATATAATACTGTGGGCAAAAAGTAAGGTGAATATTTTTGTAAAGTCAAAATTCTTTATTTATTCTCCTAAATCAATTTCATCCCCTTCAAAGTAATCCCCTCCCGATAAAATACACTTATGCCAACGTTTTTTCAAATCCTCGAAACAGGCCAAATAGTCCCTTTCCGGTATAGCCATGAGCGCCCTCGTCGATTTTTATTTTATCTCTTCAATCAACTCGAAACGCGTTCCCCGGAGTGGTCTCTTGAGTTGTGGGAATAGCCAGAAGTCACACGGAGCCAAATCACTAGAATACGGTGGTTGCGGAACGATAGCGTCGAAATCTTGGCGAAATTGTCACGAAGAACGAGTGCAGTGTGCGACGTTTTCGGTACCAAACGAGATTTGATTTTTCGTAGGCCCAAACGGTCTTTCAAAATGGTTTTCACACATCCTTCTGATATTCCGATCATATCAGTGATGTCTCTAATAGTCAACCGACGATTTTTGAGCACTAATTCCTTCACTTCATTGACGTGTTGGTCATCTGTTGACGTCGATGGTCGTCCGGAGCGCTCCAAGTCATCAACACGTTCCCGACCCTCTTTGAAGTCTTTGTAACACTTATAAACATTTTTCTGGGACATGGTAGAATCACCAAAGGCCATTCCCAAACTTCCTCAACGTTTCCGCAGCCGAGATTTCATTCCGCAAACCAAATTTGATGGCACTTCTCTGCTCAATTAAATCAGACATTGTAAAAATCGCCAAATGCACTCTTGATCGTTTGGTAAAAAAAAGCGTAAATATAGTACTCATACTGACATTGACATGAAATTCCCGCCAGATGTCATCAACAGTCCTGCCAACTCGAGAAAAAAAGAACTAGTTCGCCATCTTAAGCTCGCGAATTTTAAATTGAAAATTCACCTTACTTTTTGCCCACAGTAGTATGTCTATATCTATAATTTTAAAATAATATAAATATTTTTTATAAATTCTTGTATCATTTTTTTTTATATATAATTTTAAAAAGTTATTTGGATCTTTCAGTTTCCTTTTGTCAGCTTTTTTGACAGCAACTTTAAGCTGCAAACTCTTCGCACGCACCTCGACTTGCCTCACGCTGCCCCTCTCCACTCCTCGCTCTGCCGCTGTGCCACTCCGTGGCGCTTGCCAATGACAGATAACTAATTGATACATAAAGCATGCAGCATCTGTGAACTCTGGCAGCCAAAACGGCGGCTCCACTTGTCTCGTCTTCGCCGAAGGGGCGTGTTTCAGGGGCGTAGGGGGCAGGCAGATGGTAGCGCTGCAGCTGGGGGCTTGAGCTGGAACAGTCGGCGATTCATTGATTGGCATCATTTATTATGCATGCCATGGATGCAAATCTCAATGGATTTGGAAACACTCACAGTCTCACACACACACAAACATACTAATACAAACTAACACATATTGACTCACACACACACACGCATATGCACAGCTACTCATCTGTATGGGAAACATCGCCGAGTCGAACTTTAATGGGCTTTTAATGTGGCAACAGCATGTTGCTATCTGCTCGACTGTGTGCCAGTGTGTGTGTGTGTGTGTGTGCAGTTGTGTGTGTGTAATAATCGCTGTGTATTCATAATTAGCATGCAAATTGTGCTGGCAGTTTGATTAACCCCAATTACATCAATCAATCGTTCAATCGTTCAATCGATTCGATCTGAAGATTCCCCCCAATTCATTTACAATTGTCCTTCAGCTTTCCTTTCACCTCGATATCATTTACATTTTCCCCGTAGCATTTTCACATGCTTTTTCCATTCAGAAAAAATCTGCTTGCCGCGCGCAGCAAAAAATCGCCAGCGGCAAAAAACGCTACGGCGCACGCGCGCGTTTTTACACAGTTTTTTCTCGAGTTTTTTTTTTTAATTTTTTAGTTTTTGCCAAATTACCATTTATTATTTGTTATTAACAAATTGAGCAATTTTCAAAGGCGACTGAACGCTCGGCGACCTTTTGTCTCGTCGCGCACCAGGGACAAGTGAAGCGTGCGGAGATTCTGCGAGCTGCCAAGTGACAGATGTCGGGCAGGTCTACCATAGAGTAGGTATGGCATGTTGTATTTGACCTTAAAGTGCTTGGCTTTTGATCGAAATTTTAGGTGTAGGTGTACAGTATCTGCCTAAAGGAAAGGAATTAATCTATCTTAAAGCGATTAATTTCGAAAGAAACTCTAAATAATTTTATAAGATAATCGCCCATTACTCTTCTGTTTATACCATTTACCCATTGAAAATGGGTAAAAAATGGTATATTAACTTTGTGCAAATGTATGTAACAGGCAGAAGGAGGCGTGGCAGACCATACAAAGTATATATATTCTTGATCAGCATCAATAGCCGAGTCGATTTGGTCATGTCCGTCTGTCTGTCCGTCTGTCCGTCTGTCCGGCTGTCCGTCTGTATGAACACACAGATCTCAGCTATTAAAAGAGCTAGAGGCACCAGACTTGGTGGGAGTGTGCGTGTATTCAATACACATAAGAAGTTTATTTCAAACTTGATGTGCCACGCCCACCGCCTCCGCAAATCGATAAATGCGTATTTCGATTTTTTCCAAATAATTCAATAACGAAAAGAGATAAACGCACCAAATTTGGTAGGAGGGTGTCTTGCAACATTATGCAGAAGTTGGATTTTAGACTTTTGGATGCCACGCCCACCGCCTCTAAAAAACACATTTTTATAGTTTAAAGGAACACTAGAAAAACTAGAAGCACCAAATTTGTAAGTAAGGTGCCTGGTAACATTACGAAGAATGCGGAATTTCAACTTTTGGATGCCACGCCTACCGCCCCCAAAAATCGATTTTGTAAATCGGTAAATCAAATTATAGGAAAAGTAGAAAAGTTTCCGAAATTTTTTTTAAATTTTATTGTAGATAATAATAATATTGACCAACCCTATAAATTTAAATCCGATCGGACAATAAACACAGAAGTTATAGGCACGAGAAGTTTCGCTCACAGCAGTAGAGGCCCGACGCCGACGCCGACTGCGCACGCCGACTGCGCACGCACAGTCGTCGTGTAGTCAGTGTGCAGTCGGCATGTGCCATTAGCGTCAATGCATGTGAATTTGTCCTCGAAAATATGCGATGCGTTGTTATTCGCCGAATAAAAGTAATTAATATTAAGAATTAGTTTTTAACAGCGAAAGGTAAATGGTATCTTACTGTCGAGTGCACTCGACTGTAGCTTTCTTCACTTGTTTTCTTATATATTTTTTTTTTAAATTTCAAAATTAAAACTTCACTTATATTAGAGTTTGGCCTTTCTTTGTTCTTATATTTTATTGCCAGATCTAAGAAAAATATTTCTCCAAAAAAATAATTTAGAGAGAGTCTACAAATCCAGTTTAAATTTAAAACTGAATTTACTGGAAAGGTTAAGAAGTTGAGCTTATAGCAGTAGTTAATTTAGAAAAAATGTCTGAAAGCATTTAAAAGGTTTTAAATGCACCCTACTATTATTTTTATGAAAATAAAAGATTTCACAATTCGAAAAAAAAAATGAAATTTATTTAGAAAACTTGAGAATTGAAAATGTCAATGTAGAATTATGTAAAAATGTTAAGGTGTAATTTTTTATATATTTTCAGAAAAAAAACACTCATTTCAAAAAAATTTTACTATTAAACAATAAAATAGCTAAAAATATATCCGAAAATAATTCGAAAAATTACATTTAAAATTGTGAAAAAAATTGAAAACAGAAAGCTTTAATGTAGAATTTTGAGAAAAAGTAAAATTATCATTTTTAAGATATTTTAAAGAAATTTGAAAGTAAAAATAAAAAGATAACTCAATTATTTGCATCCAATTTTTGCTAAATGTTGTTTTATGCAATATTAATAATTCAGACTATAATTATAAAATGTGATTTAATGAAGCAACTGTCACAGCATCAGACATCGAAGTCTAAATTCTAAGTGCCCAACGGAGCGTCTTACCAATACAAATAAAAATTGCTAAGCAAAAACATACAATTTATTGCCAATAATTGCCTGGAAATTTAAATATATTCCAGCTAATTATGATGGCAATTTATGAATCAACAATTAATTATAGACGCACAATAAAAGCGCAAGACAAAAGTCAAATCGCTTGGAAATCGGTTCAACAGACCGAAAACGTGTAAGCCCCGCTTTGTTGGAGCCGCTGGCGCGAAAAGCTGTTGAAATGGAAACAGACGCTGAGACAAAAGCTCCAAAAAGTGTCTTTCAGAAGAAGAAACAAAAAACAAAAAGACCAAAAACAAAAGCGAAAAAAAAACAAATAGATAAACCCAGCGATAAACAAAAACAAAACAAAATCAAAAAATAATAAAAAATAAAAAACTAAAATAAAAAGAAACTTGGAACAAAAACCCTTGCGGAATGGCCGCAACAATGCGGACGCGATCCTCGCAAGATCGAAAGATGGAAAGATCGGGGCTTCAGCTTTAAATAACACTCGATAAGATTTATTGATTGTTGCGAGTGGTGCAATATAATACAAAATGTTTGCCACGCAAATGCAATTCGTTATATAATCGTTGTAAATCATATTTCAATGTGGGTTCATAACATTTTTGCTCGTTTCAACAGGAAGAAAGTGTATAAAAAAAACAGTTTGCAATTATTTACAGTATTTACAGGGTGTCGCGGGTAGGTAGTTGTTGGTGTGTGTGTGTGTATGTTGGTGTTGGTGTTGGTGTTGGCGTGTTTGAGCTGCTTAGGCCCAACCACCGGCTGGCTGCCAGCCACCGCCACCACCACCACCGGAAGACCAACCACCACCGCCGCCGCCGCCATGTCCACCGCCACCGCCGCCGCCGCCGCCGAGCTTAATGATCTTGATGACCTTGGTGGAGCCACCGCCGCCGCCTCCGTGTCCGCCGCCACCACCGCCCGATGACCAGCCGCCGCCTCCACCGCCGCCCGAGGACCAACCGCCACCACCGCCGCCATGTCCGCCGCCACCGCCGCCAGCGCTGCCCAAGCTGATGATCTTGACGAGCTTGATGTCGCCACCGCCGCCGCCATGTCCACCGCCACCGCCGCCGCCGGACGACCAACCGCCGCCTCCACCGCCGCCAGATGACCAGCCGCCGCCTCCACCACCACCAGAGGACCAGCCGCTGCTGCCGCCCGAGGACCAACCGCCGCCGCCGCCACCGCCATGTCCGCCACCGCCGCCGCCGCTCTCTGTGATGACCTTGATGACCTGCACATCACCGCCGCCACCGCCACCGCCATGTCCGCCGCCGCCGCCACCACCCGACGACCAACCGCCGCCGGGCTTCGGCTTAGCCGTCACGCTGGCTGCGCCGATCAGCAGAAGACACACAAAAGCCTGCGCAGCGAAAGGAAATAATAAAGAATTAAGGTTTTAGAAATCGGTAAATATATAGGAATGTATATAGAGTAGTTATATACAAAAATATATAAGAAATAATATAATATAAAATAAATATTATTGAACATTTAAAATATAATTTATAACTATCACTTTTGCTATAGTAAAACGATCTTATAGGCCTAGAAAAACTGAGCTGAGACTCTGCACTTTTGCTACAAGTTAAAGTACTATATATAAAAGCTTGAGAAATCAGCTGTTATATATATTATAAAAAACATATATTAATGAAAAAAATTAGAATTTAATATTTATATATTAAATTATATTTAATACTACTGTGGGCAAAAAGTAAGGTGAATATTTTTGAAAAGCCAAAATTCTTTATTTATTCTCCTAAATCAATTTCATCCCCTTCAAAGTAATCCCCTACCGATAAAATACACTTATGCCAACGTTTTTTTCAAATCCTCGAAACAGGCCAAATAGTCCCTTTCCGGTATAGCCATGAGCGCCCTCGTCGATTGTTTTATAAGCTGTCACCTAAACTAATGCTACCATTTACAACTAAAGCGGTCTATAGTAGTCGCATTCTGAGCCCAAAATTTTTTCCTTATAAGCTTTACTTCCATGTGAGTTCACTTGGTTGAATATATACCCTATAAATCCTTTAGAACAAAAAATGTTTAACCTTCCGAACGCACTGCCCTATGCTATAGTACACCGATTTAGATGAAACTGGCACCGAATATGATGTATATTGTTAAGTATACAATGTCTCAATTTGACTGGCATATAATGCAAAATTATGGAGATATCGAAAAATAACACAAATGTCAGTAAATGCAGACTGTAATAATGCTATATAGAAATATCTGTGCTATAGCTACCGCTCAACGCTAAACGCTCGAATGTCTGCGAAACCTTGAGCCTAGTACAGCTTTTTAATGAATCAGGCTATTTTTAGAGACCAGTCAGATGCAATATATATATATATATTTAGTCCAAGGTACACGCATCCTTCCAGCTGAACTCAAGTCAGCAGGCAGGCCCGATCTGGAGCATATATATATAATAAATATATATATATTTTAATATATATGATATTTTTATTGACACTTTGTCCCTTTGCAAGGGCTTCTTTTGCGAACAGTAAAAAAAAAGAAGAACTTTGTCGTTGCACACGGCGTATGCGTAATGCACACGTATATCGCGTATACGCCACGTACTTTCATCGCTGGTAGGCTTGAGTTGATGTTTTGTAGCTGGAAGCTGGTTTTCTTATCCTGTTGTTGCCACACGCTTTGCACCGCGAATGAACACTGACATGACCACAGCTGGCAGCCGGCACTTTTATACCAATTGCAACTGCCACAGCTCAGGCTCGCGCTGGAGCAACTGCAACAGCAACTGCAACTGTGTGGCACATTAACCGGAAAAACGCTTTGCCAAACATTCGCTTGCCGCTCGCTGCTCGCGGCCACTGCATTCGCTACGCCAACGTGGCGAGAGCCGAGCGGAGAGGGGGCGGCATATGGCGAGGTTCCTCTATGTTTTTCCCGCCGTTGTCATGATTATTTCTGCTCGTCTGTTGTTGTGTCGTCTGTGCGCATGGGCGCCGTCAGGTGGGAAGCCACAGCGAAGCGTTGCGGGCCCCCAGCAGAGCTCGGGCAATGCTCTGCCTTATACCCAATGCAATTGAGTTAGTGGAGATATACACTTCAGTTTATTCCAGGAAAATAATGTCGAGTTGAATCCTTCGAACTTCCTGTATCTCTCTGTCTCTCCATCTGTCTTATCTGGTTCTTTAACTGGCAGATTGTCTGTCCAACTTTAGATAGATATTAATCTATATATCCAACTCTTTTAGTTTGTTCGCTTCTGCTGTCTGTCGATCTCTTTCTGTGTGTCTGTTTGTCTTCCCTATTTGTCTGTCTGCCTCTCTATCAGACACTTTGTTTGTTTTACTGTCAGTTTATCTGTCTATCTGCCCAGATGTCTATCTAAATATATCTGTCTTACTGTCTATCCATCTGTCTGTCTATTTATTTGTCTATTTGTCCAGCTGTCTATCTATCTGTCTGTCTATCTGCATATATGTTTTATGTATGTCTGTCTATTAACTTGTCTGTCTGCTTATCTGTCAATCTCTCATATCTATGTATCTGTCTGTCTGCTTATCTGTCACAAGTCTATATATCAGTATGTTTGTCTATCCTTATGTCCAACTGTGTATCTTTATGACTGTCTCTCTGTCTGTTTAGCCGTCTATCTGTCATATGTATGTCAGTCTGTTTGTCTGTCTATCTATATTTCTATCTGTCTATCTTGCTATCTGTCTATCTGTCTGTCTGTTTGCTTATCTGTCTATATTTCATATGTTTGTCTATTTGTATTTCTATCTGTATATCTGTCTATCTATACATCTGTCTATCTGTCATATGTCATATGACATATGTCTGTCAGTCTGCCTGTCTATCCATCTTTTTGTCTGTCCATTTATCTGTCTATCTGTATCTGTCTGTCTGGCTACCTGTCGGTATATCTCTGCCGCTCTGTCTTTCTCTCTCCCTCTTTAACTATCTGCCTAATCCCGTAATCCGTATGTCCATATAACATATCTGTCTGCCTGTTTCTCTATTTGGCTCCTTCTGCCTCTCTGCCTGCCTGCTGGGACTTTTCTCTGCATGTCTATATAAATATATATCTGTTTGTCTCTCTCACTATTTATCTCTATCTGTCCGCTATTTTGTCCGCCTGCTTACCTGCCTTTCTATATCTCTTGCTCTTTCGCTTCCTTTGTCTGTCTGTCGGTCAAACTGTCTGCTGTCTGTCTGACTGTTTCATTTGTCTGCCTGTCCATCTCTCTCTCTCATTCCGTATATTGGTCAATCTGCCTGCTTGTCTGTCTGACTGCCTGTCAGTCTGTCAGCCTGTCTGCCTGTCTGCCTGTCTCTCCAGCTAACGTAGTCTGCCCCCTGTGCTTGCCAATGCACGCTACGCCTTTGCCATCGTGTGTCTCACGAGTAATATGGGCCCAATGCTGCCGCATCATTGCCATTAGGCGAAAGTGAGACTCAGGCCAGACCCCCTAAGCTGCCTGCACTAGTGTATTACCCTCGGCCTGTCTGCCTCCTGCTGCACCATCAATCCGCGCCGACCGCAATGGGCATGCGCAACAGTTGTAAGCGGCAAAGCGGGGGCCGAGATGCAGGCGGAGGCAGCAGCAGCGCGCAGCGTATGTTGCCGCAGTCTCATCTGCAGCAGCAGCAGCGGCAGCAACAGCAACAGCAGCAGCAGCATCTGCCGCTGTGGCGACTTGTTTGCGTTGCATCCGCAACTAGACAAACAACAACAACAACAACGTTGCAGCAGCAACCTTTGTCTGACGCTGCAGTTGCAGTCGGCGCAACGCTAACTGCACCTTTCCCAGTTGCATAAGCAAGCGACTTGCAACTTGTTGCTCCTTTTACCACATGCTGCCGCTGCTGCTGCTGCTGCTGTTATTGATATTGTTGCAGCTGATTGCAGCAGTTACGTACACGCACTTTGCTCCTTGTTCTCCCGCAGCGGCGCACGTCGCGTATGCGCAATGCCCACGCAACACGCAGCCGCCATGTTGTACTATGCGCAGAGTCGTAGCACTTGAGAAGCTGCGGCTTGTTGCATCATTCGATCGCGCGACAACCTTCAACTACACACAGCGATTTGTAGAACCGCAGCGCTCATCAGCTGCTCATCAAGCCTGCGGCTTGGCCTGGCCCTGAGGCGAGTTCGATTGGGAATCGCGTGGTTCAAGGGAGCCTCAAGGGGTCAAGCTCGAGGTGAACAGTGGCGCTCGTTCCCCTGCTTTATGCTGACTACAGCCAGTTCAAATGCATATAGCACATATACCATAAACTTTCCGAATATATTACATATCGTTCATATTGTCTTCGTATTTATAATGTTTAAATAAATTTCATATCGCATATAAATATATCTGAATTTTTTCTACTCAACAGAAGACATTATATTATATATATCATATAAATAAATTTTTAATAATATTTGAACAAATTAAAAAATTTAATTATATATCGTATTTATTCCCATCACATTCGCATCAGAAATATCATATAAAATATAATATATAATTTATTTAAGCATTATAATTGCAAAATGCTTAAATAAATTATATATTGGATACTCGTATTCATATTACCATATATCCCTTTTTTATTCTATTGAACAAAAAGTATGCTGCAGATATATATCGTAAAATTACCAAATATATATCGTATATACTTCCAACACACGTAGTCGTATCAGATATATACACATATATCCCATAAATATCGTTTAAATAAATTAAGTTATACAAATATAAACTATATCTTAGATATTTATATATATATCTTATATATTCCCATCAGATGTATATATATCATAATCATTGACTAAATTACGATACATAAATATATATCTTAAATAATTATATCATATATATTCCCATTACATTCCCATCAGATGTGTCATATAAATATAGCACATATAATGTTTAAATAAATTATATATCGTATACCTATGTTATATATCTTTATTCGAACGCATATACATATTATCTTTTTTTCTGCTCAACAAAAAGTATAAAATATATATCCTATATGTATCGCATATATGTATGTATCGTATATAAAAACAAGTCTTTTATATTTATCGATAAGCACTTTCAAAATTTCGTCCAAAAAAACAGATAGAACATTGCCTCCAAGCTTCCATGCACTTAAGACTTCTCCAAAGTCTAAGTATAAAATGATGATTGATAATAATCACGGCATGCACACTATCATAATATCATATACATGTATGTACCTACGAGTAGGGTACAACTTAAGAGCCGCACTTATTTAAGCTAAGTGCTGGTAATGACAGAGATAAGATAAGTGCAGGAAAAACGTTACCCTCAATTTATTTCAGTTATTGAGCGAAATATTTTTCTTATCACATAATAGAAATGTGGAAACTAAAGAAATTCAAAGAGCTCTAGATTTAAAAAACTCAATTCACTAAGTTTAACATGAACTATGGTCACCCTCTAATAATACTTGCAGTTTTTGAATTCCGAAAATAACGAAGTATATAAATTATAAATGTATAAGGAATGTAAGTCAAAGTCTGCATAGAAATGGTCACTCTAAACATTTTTATTTTATATTATTCTATATCAATGCTTCTTTGTTAAATAATTTAAGTCATAAAATGGTCTCCCTTAAGTTACAAATATATAATTGTATAGGTCTTGAAAAACATCTCGAAAATAGTTTTACAATACAAGTAAATCATTTGTGTATAAATGCTTCTGTCTCAAGTCATTAATTCTCATAGAAAAAACTTATATGGTCATCCTAAAGTTACAAAATATAAATTAAAATATGCCATTGTATAAAAAAACTCTAAAAGAATCTTACAAAAATTTCAATATAAGTAAATTATTTATATATAAATGTAGCTGTATTAAATTATTATTATTATACAAAGCATTTGTATAAATGGTCACCCTAAAGTTAGGAAACATATAAAAAAAATAAATCGTTATACAGAAAAAGTTGAACAAATTTGTACAAACATATACGAGCAATATGTGCACATAAATTAAAGCAAAACACATTCCAATGACGTAGTACTCCCCGGGGACCTCTCCGGCATTTCTCTAATCGATGAGCCGGCAAATTGAACCATAAAGCAAAACGAATAAAAACGGGAAAAATCTTCGCCAGACGCAATTACCGATGGCCACGCATCGTGCGACATTACGAGCTTGCAATTTTGTCAGGCAGACAGACAGACAGACGGGCAGACAGACAGGCAGGCGGACAGACAGACTGGGAAAATGCATTGGAAAACCAAAGATGAAAAATTGCAATCAGCGACGCAACGCGACGCGACGCGACGCGACGCGCCGCTTACACAATCCAAACACGTGTGGAACGGGGGCACAGGGCGGGCGAAGGGGAGCACTGGGAAGGCAGTGAGGGGGAGGCAGCGGTGGCAGTGGGGAAATTTGACTGACTGGCACAAAACAAATAATACCTCAAATGAGTTAAAGTGCCAGGTACAAAGGTACCCGAAGACGTTGAGGCCCATTCCCGCTGCGACTACCCTCCTCCCCCTCCCCCACACACACACACACCAGCCTCATCCAGTTGGAGATGATGTTGAAGTCGGTTGCAAATCATTAAACTGAAGTAAGTGCAACATGCAACAAATGCAATAAAGTACGCGCGGCGCGAGAAAACCCTGTTAAACGGTAGAGGAAGCTAGAGACTCGACTGCGTGATACCCTGCAGGGCATGCGCAGCGCCTCGCAGGCAAGCCGACGTCTCTGCCAGCTACTATGGAGCAGTGTTACTTCAAGAACTTCTGTGAAATTTCCAGCATAGCAAAGAAACATGATGAGCTACATTTTTAGCCAATATCATAAAATTAAAAAAAATATTTGCATTTTTTTCGATTTCCAGCGGAGCTTTAGGGCAATATTAGTTTAAGAACTTCTTTGAAATGTTGAGCATAGCTTAAAAACATGATAAGCTACATTTTTACCCTATATCTTAAAAGCTAACCTAACTATTTGCATTTTTTTGCATTTCCAGCAGAGCTGTACGCGGCGTTTCGTAAAATTTAAATATACCTAATGCACTATAAGCCTCATGCCAAATTTGATAGCTCAAGCTCTTTCAGTTCCTGAGTTCCTTGGGGTCTGACACATTTTAAAGCCTAAAATATGTGTAGCATGCTCAAGCAGCAAATTCTGTTTATTACTTCATCTCATCTCATTTTCCGGGATGTAATTTTATGTTGTCTGCATATACCTAGATACCTTACCACGCCCCCAGCATGCAGTTTATAATGACAAAAGTAATAAACAATAACAGTGCAACATCAACATGAACGCAACATGCCCCACGTGACAAGAGTACAATGGCATGCGCAGGGGAGTTAACGCTCTTCTCTGCGCTTCGCACAAATTTCGCAACAATCTCATTAGGTTTAGTGCCGTTTCCTCCCCACCAATCAGTTGACTAGGAAACACGAGGATAGTTATGCATATAGCATATATTTTTTATGGTCTGCGCGGGCTCTCGATTTCACGATCTTGCCGCATTGACAAGAAACTCACTAAAGACAGTGAAGAAGTGCGGCAGCAAAGTTGAGTTACCATTTTATAGCCCTGGGCTCTGCTGCAAAATGTTGTAAGTGTTTTTAAACTTTAAAACATCAATGAAATTCAATTGGAAAAAAAAACTGTAGATCATGAAAACAAATGAAAATTAACAGAAAATTAAAAAAATAAAGACTTTTCATAAACTTGTTCTTAATGCATTCAGTTTTATTGGAAATACTTTATGTTCATAATTTGCAATTTTGATATGGTATTACTATATTTCTACACTATCGAGAGAAATGCAATGTTTTTATATTAAGTTGAAAAAACTTTAAATTATATAAAGTAGTTTTTATATGACATTATTTCTAAACTATTGAGAGAGAAATGCAATGTTTTTGTATTAAATGTTATTGAAAATACTATAATTTCGTGTATTTTATGATATAAAGTGTTTATAATATTGCAAATTTAGAGATGGTATCAATTCTACACTATCGACAAAAATTCTAGGAATAAAATGGGTCTATTCGAAAAGCAATTTATGGTATTTCTCGCGCCAGCGTTAGTCTCAAAATTTCACAAACTGCAGATTTTGGTATACCAAGATTTATTATCAGGTATACTTTTCGGACAGACCTCGTATATATGTTTTTCGAATAGAGTATAAAATATGGTAAACAATATAAGTTTTTCAGATAACGTATAAAATATGGTATACAATTTTAATATTTCCAGCTGCTGTTTAAATATCTCATTTATAAATAAATATTAGACTACAGCTAATAATGGAATATTATACGCAGTGAACTGTTGTCTAAGCATGTAAAAGCAAATTAATTATATATACCATATATAAAGCAAATCGTATATACAAAGCAAATCTATATATTTTTTTTCTTGTAAGAAGAATTTTATTCATTTCAAAAACATTATTTTATTTTATTGATTTGATTTTATTAATTTTCCCAGTGTGCTTAAAACATTATGCGTCCCATGGTGCATTTAACGCTCTGCCGCTGCGCGCTGCCAACAAGGAAGCTGCGCGCAAATCGCGAGCTTCCACAACCTCGACCTATGTACAACAACTACAAGCGCGCTGTGTGTGTGTGTGTGCGTGTGTGGAAGTGAGCGGCGTCTGCTGCTTTTCTTTAGTGTAGTGGAGCAGCAGGTCAGGCAGCAGCTGCAGCTGCAGCAGCAGAGCCTGCCAGCCTGAAGTTTACGTTGTTGTTGTTGTTGTTGTTGTTGCTGCTGCAGCAGTAGCGCAAATTGCAGCTCATTTAAATGAACGCTGTCATTGCAGTTGTTGTTGCTGTTTCTCTTCAAACTTGTTTTCTAACTGCTGTTGTTGTTGTTGTTGTTGCTTCACAAATTGGTGAACTCAGAGACCCAAAAACAAAATTGCCGCAGCGAATTCGCTCTGCTGCGCCGCTCTCAGCCTCTGCTGCTGCGCTGCTGTTGATACAGTTGTTGCCCGCTTGTATTTATTGTGCTTTAATTTTGCCCGCTTTTATTGTTGCTTTTACCATTGCCCTGCGGGATATTTGATCAAAATTTGATGATTTCGAGCTGCGCAAATGCCACGACAGCAAGAGCAGGAGAGAGAGAGAGAGAGAGCGCGCGGGAGCTAGTCTGCCTGTGCGTCCGTCTCTCTTCGCCTTGCAGGCGAATTTCCGCCTGTTTCGTAATATTCGCTTCCTGCAATAAGCGAGCGACGTTGCACATTAGCGAAAGGAGGCGGTGCGCACAGTAAGAGAGAGGGAGAGAGTGTGGAGAGAGTAAAGAGAGTGTGGGAATACTTTGTGCATCCTGTGCTATAGCTCACACACATATACATATGTACATACTCTGCGCAGAGAGGCAGTCGAATCATCCTGTAACATAATAAGCAAGCTCCACTTACACACACTCACACACAGAGCGGCACAGTGGGCTCATGCTGACAAGCAGTCTACTCACACAAAGAGAGTTGCGCAGTTGAAGCATCCTGTGCTGGCAAGCATGAGCATAGATAGAACAAGAGAAAAAGCACGCTTCTTACACCCACACGCACACGCAGCTAGAGAGCGGTGCAAGTGGACTGGCACTCCACTCACACACAGGCAGCGAGTGCAGTGCAGTTGCATTATCCTATACACAAACCATACACACAAAAACACACACGCAGCTAGCGGGCTGCAGTTTGATCATCCTATACACAAACCATACACACAAGACACATGCAGCTAGAGAGCTGCGCTGACCAGATAGAGCGAGAGGTGCAGTTGGATCATCCTGTATTGTCATAGCTGTACTGACAAGCAGTCTACTCACACATATAGAGCTGCACTGTTGAAGCATCCTATAATGATAAGCCTGGCCAGAGAGAGGACAAGAGAACAAGCATGCTCCATACACACACACACATGCGTAGTTAGAGAGCGGCGCAAGTAGACTGGCACTCCACTCACACACAGGCAGCGAGTTGCAGTTGCATAATCCTATACACAAACCATACACACAAACACACACGCAGCTAGAGAGCGGCGCAAGTGAACTTTCCTGTGCTAAACCGATAGAGCGAGAGGTGCAGTTGGATCATCCTGTATTGTCATAGGCAGCCTACTCACAAATAGAGAGTTGCGCTCTCGAAGCAACCTGTGCTCTCGCACAAGCCAAGAGCAGAGAGTTGGATGCGCAGAGAACAATCAGAGCGGCGCAACAGGACTATGCAGTGCAGTTAGAGCGAGAGGTGCAGCTGGATCATGCTGCATAGGTGTGACACATAGAGATGCGCTCCTGAAGCATCCTGTGCTCTCGCAGGCCAAACGTGAGCAGAGAGTGGCGCACACACACACGCACAGACAAAGCTATGCTGTCATTGGGCAGATGCACAGACAGAGAGAGAAGCGCAGTTGGAGCAGCCCACACACACACACATATTTCTTCGTTTTTCCTTTTCGTATTTATATTTGTAAGAGAAAAAAAAACATGCTCACGCTTGAGCAGGAGATGTGTGGAGACGGAGAGAGGGTGGAGGTGGGGGGGGGGCGGGCACAGGGTGTTCGCTAAACAAATTACATGGAATTGGTATACAAGTTGAGGGCGTGGCCGGAGCTAATCAGAGCTTGTTTACATACATATCTATATATAGGGGGGGTATATTAACAGCAGCTGCTCCAGCGACTTACAGTCGCCCGTAGTGCGTCTGGCTGGGCTTGCGATCCGTGAAGAAGTTGCGCAAGATGAGAATCTGAGCGAATCCGATCAGTATGAGGACAGCCGTCTCGAGCGACGACCAGATGGTCACACGCTGATTGATGTCCTCGGCCCGCTTGCGGCCCTGCGCCTCGCGCAGCCGATGGTGCGTCTGTGCGTCGAGGATCTCGTTGAGGGCCTTGTGGATCGCCTGCGAGGAGGTCTCCATTTGCGTCAACACCGTCGCGTGCTCATCGACGCCGGGCAGGGCGGGCTCCTCGCCCACCTGGAAGTCCACGTAGACGATCTTGTGCGAGAAGGCCGAGAACTTGTTGCTGAAGCACGCCGTATACACGCCCGTCGTCTCCGCCGTGAACTGATGACTGTCGAAGGTCGCCCGCTCCAGCGAGTAGATCACCTGATTCTGTGGATCCTTCAGCACGACGTCGACGTCCAGCTGGCCGCCGGCAGAGACCTGGAACTCGAAGTAGGCGCTCGTATTGCGCTTGATCTCCTCGTAGAAGCAATCCTCCACGTTGTCAGCCAGATCGAAGGTGAATTCCACTGCCTCGCTGCGCTGCAGCAGCGCTGCCGACGCCAGCAGCAGCAGCAGCAGCTGCGGCAACAGCATTGAACTTGTCATGCGCCTGCTGCTGCTGCTGTTATTGTTGTTGTTGCTGCTGCTGCTTTGACGTAAACTCTTGTTGTTGTTGTTGTTGCTTTGGTTGCTCTGCATTTTGGTATTGCTGCTCTTTCTGTCTCGCTCTCTCGCCTGTTAAGTCCTGTTGGCAGTCCTCCTCCGGCTTTCAGCTTCAGCTTCAGCTACAACTGCAAAACACACACACAGACACACACATACGTACACACACACACACGCACGCACGTCGGCAAATAGAGATATTTTCAATTAGTAACCGTTTCGCACACTTGCAGCCGCTGTCAGAGGCCGCACTGCCCCGCCCCGCCCCGCACTCACCTGTTTTATCGACGTGCACGTCCGACGCGGCCGACTCGCTGCTTGGCTCAATTATAGCACAAAAATAAAAGTCGAGAATGTTTTATTTTCGTCAAGCCCTTGGCAAATGTTCTGTGTGTCAACGTGTCAACACTCTTTTCGTTACGCCTGCGCTGCCCAACACTGCTCGTCTAGAGTTGCGAGTAACACGTATGTGTTTGCACAGCACAGCGTAAACAGCTGCTGCTATGTATGCGACGCTGACACTTGTTAGCTGGCACAATGCAGTGCATTAACAGTGTGCTAACAGACAGCAGATAACAGCTAATATTGCTGGCGCAGCGCATTTGAATTTGAACAGAATTTGAATAGCTATATTTATGTATTTTGAAAGCTTCAACTTATTGTAGCTTATGTTTTGAAAAAAAAAACAGCAAGTGTCATGCGCGCACAGCCGGCACATAACGTAAAGCTAACAGCACTATGTTATGTAGCGGCGCGCTTTGCCAGACTTTTCAACACTGACGCTCGTTTGCTCTAGTCTTGTTTATTGTATTAAAACTTGCTTAGACGACAAGCTGGCAAACTGCTGTGCACTTATTGCTAAAGTCGTGCGTAATTCTGATATTAGTTGAGTATTCGAAGCAAGAAAAACCAACAAGTGTCAGCGCATAACGTTAACATAGTTATGTTATGTTATGCTATGCGCTTTGTGGCGGCGCGCTCTGCACGACTTTCCAACACTGACGCACAAATTGAAATTGCACTTCGTTTGCTTTTTTGCATTGTTTATTTAATTTGGTAACTCACTGCAACGGCATGCCCGTGGTGGACTTGACTGTGGACCGCAACCTGCTGTGCCCCAACTTCGATGGCTACAAGCTGTCGTTCGACGCGGTGCCGGTGCAGCGCCAGAGCTGCCAGCGCAATCCCCTCCAGCTGCAGCCCCACAGCCAGCAGTACTCGCTGCTGCACGTGGAGCTCTTCGCGCGACACAATCTGCTCGCCAGCGATCCGTGGGCGCGCTACAACAGCTACTACGTGAATGCACAGCACGAGGTGCTGCTCTGCGCCTACGACGAGCAGCACGGCCAGCCGCGCCCACAGCGCGTCGTCTACAGCATCGAGCAGGCTGCTCCTGCTTCCGCTCCTGGCGACTACAACTACTCGCTGCGCTTCATCTCGGAGAAGTACTGCGTGCTCTGCGACGGCGGACAGCAGCTGCAGCTGCTCGACACGGGCGATCGCGAGCGTGCCACGCCCTGGAAACGCATTGCCAGCACGCCCATTCAGCCGGATAGAGCGCAGTCGCAGCGTGGTTACCTGCTCTACGACGCACGCCTGGACGTGCTGCACGAGCGCAAGCAGATCTCGCTGCTGCTCGGCCATGTGGCGCGCCAACGCGACGCGCACATCATGCAGCTGACCTGGTCGCACTGGACGCAGCAGCAGCAGCAGGACGCCGGCATGGGCCCGAGCTGGAGCTACTGCATCCGCGAGCAGCTGCAGACGCGCGGCTCTGTCTACTACTGCGCCTTCGAGCCACGCGCCGAGTCGCTGATCTTCTGCTCCAGCGGCGAGCTGCAGACGCAGCAGCAGGCGGAGCTGGAGAGGCTTAGCCTGGCTGTCGCCTCGGAGCACAGCTGGACACAGACGCCGGAGGAGCTGCTGCTGCGTCTGCCGCTCTCCGAAGCGCTGCACCAACGCGAGCAGCTCAGCGTTAGCTGCGCAAGCGGACAGCTGCGCGTGGCGCACGGCGCGCAGACGCTGCTGCAGGGCAAGCTCTATGCAGCAGTGCAGCAGGAGCTGATGCACTGGACGACGCTGGAGCGGGAGCAGGAGCAGGAGGCCTGGGAGCTGCAGCTGACGCTGCACAAGCAGCAGAAAGAGCAGCATTGGCCCAGTCTGTTTGCCAAGCAGGAGGAGCAGCAGCAGGGACAACAGCGGGAGCAGGAAACTGAGCAGCAACAGCTGGACACGGAGAAGGAGCAGCAGCAGCAGCAGCTGGACCAAGAGGAGCAGCAGACATCTGAGATGGAGCACGAGCAGCTGCCCATACCGAATCTGGAGGAGCCTGTGGAGGACTGCGATCTGCCGCTGACTGCGGACAGTGCAGACATCAAAATGGGTAAGCGCAGACCTGCACATACCCTACATACGCTTGCCCTGGGGTATAAGCAGTTGGCAATGCGCAACAAAAACGCTGTCCGTCTTGTCCGTTGCAATGCGCATAAGTCTCTTGGTTTTGCAGCTATGTTCTTGCAACTTGCTGCACGTACTTCTCTATGTTGCATGCTCTATATAAGTGAGCGCGAGCCAGATCGGTGCTATATAACGTATAGCTGCCATATAAGCTAACAAGCGATTTTTATTTTTTTTTTTATTATTTATAATTATTTATTTTGTATTATTTATTTTAAAAACTGCTACTAGTAATATCGGTAAAAATTCATTAAAATCGGTTTTCTATAACATATAGCAATCGAATTTATGCAAAAAAAAAATGTCAAGTAATTATAGATTTTTTAGCTATAACTTAGTCAATCCACTTTTTTTTTAAAGCATATAACAAATTTCCTAAACGCCTTACTATACGCTATAGTTTTGTTAGAACCGATCGAACGAAAAGAGTTTTAATAGCAATAAAATATAAGTCTGATAACTACAGCACGTGCTCGATATGGTGGACAATTAGTAGACCGGCCATGTCCGCATTTTTGCACTGTCCGTATTATCAATTCAACTAAAAAACTATTTTTAACGTTTTCGCTTTTGTTTTGAAATTGAAAAAACTTAAAATTTGTAGTCCCAAAGTATTGTATGGCAATATTAATATGGAATATAAAGTAATATATGCTAATATTGTATAACATAAAATGCAGAAACAGAAATTGAGTGTCCGTATGAAAGTGGTTAACGGAAAATCTGTTTGTCCGCATAATGAAACGTATTTAAGTGTCCGCATTACTGAGTGGCGGAATTTCCAAGTGTCCAAGTTATTGTAGTCTTATTGTATGCATATATCTTTATCATATATGAGCAGTACGTTTTTCATAGTTCTGACAGTAAAATGTTGCGATTTTCTGTTGATCTCTTTTAAACGGACACTTAATTTTAATTTGTGTTAATAGTATATTAACTTTGTGAAAATGTATGTAACAGGCAAAAGGAGGCGGGCGGACAAAGTATATAAATTCTTGATCAGCATCAATAGCCGAGTCGATTTGGTCATGTCCGTTTGTTTGAACACACAGATCTCAGCTATTAAAAGAGCAAGAGACACAAAATTTAATGGGAATGTATGAGTGTATTCAATACACATAAAAAGTTTATTTCAAACTTTATGTGCCACGCCCGCCGCCTCCGCAAATCGATAAATGCGTTTTTCGGTTTTTTGCAAATAACTCAATAACAATAAGAGATAAACGCATCAAATTTGGTGGAAGGGCCCCTTGCAACATTATGCAGAAGTTGGATTTTCGACATTTGGATGCCACGCCCACCGCACCTATAAAACTAGAAAAGCTAGAAGCACCAAATTTGGTAAAAAGGTCCCCGGTATCATTACACAGAATGCGGACTTTCATTTTTTGATGCCACGCCCACCGCCCCTAGAGATTGATTTTGTAAATCAATAAATAAAATTATAGGAAAAGTAGAAAAGTGATAAAATTTTATATTATTATTATATATTTTATTTTTTATTTTGGCTAAAGTATAACATATTAATTTTTAAATGTATTAGGCTTGACTTAATAATAATAATTTACTTTTATACATTTTTTTTTATTTTATATTTATATTAATGGAGGATAATTGTATAAACAATATACTGTTTCTGCTAGGGTATGCACACTTCGGTGCACCGAAGTTAATGTTTCTTTCGAGTCCAACTCATTACCTTGCTCTCTCTCTCTCTCTCTCTCTCTTCCTCTCTCTCTCTATCTCTTCCCCCACAGTACGCTTCAATCTGTCCGAGGGCGCCATCACGCACACAATTTTCCTGGGCGCGACGCCGCCGCTCTTCGCCAGCTCGCTGCGTCCCGGCTATCCGGCAGCATTTGCGACGCGCCAGGGCGTCGACGCCTCCGTCTGGCTGCAGCGCTACCAGCCGGCGCGTCCTGGCGAGTGGAGCGTGCGCCATGAGGGCAATCTGCACGCGTTCGGCTATGTGCAGGCGTCCAAGCAGCAGCGCAAGTTCATCGACTGCTGCCCGGAGCTGGAGTACGCGGTCATCGCGGAGAGCCATCGGCATGTGTTCGTCTACAAGGGGCGACACGACTCGGCCGGGGGCCTGCGCAATCGCAACGGGCCGCAGGTCGTCATTGGCAAGCAGCTGCTGGTGACGCTCGAGGAGGATGTGGGCGAGGTGCTGGGCATGGCCACGGCGCCGGGCGTCGTAACGCTGCTCACAGCGCACGCGGTGCTTTATCTGCAGGTGTAATTAACTTAAATTAAAGAAAAACTAAAAAACTAAATACTGTGCATTGTTTATTAATACTGGTTTTTTTGAATTTGCGCGCCCTTGCGCTGTGCGTGCGTCTCTTTGCAACACTGTCAGCTGTTCGTGCTGCCAGACACACACACACACCGCATGGTCTCTTGCTGTTCGGTGCGGCCACATTGGCCGCGTCTGGCAACGCCGTGCAGTTAAATGCGTACAACATTTTTACATAAATAGCCGCGCGCAGTGGCAGGTTTTTATAGTTTTTTTTTTGGAATTTTGTGTTAACAATCTCGTTGGCGTTATTGCGGTGCAACTAAAAATCATATAGAAAATTCAACAAATTCAGCAACAACTAACTAGATAAAAAAAACAACAAAAAATACCAACAACAACTACAGCAACAACAAGCAAATTGAAGCAGTAACAACAACAACAACAGCAGCAGCAGCAATAACAGCAGCAGCAGCAAACAACAACAACAACGACAACAGAGCAGAAAATCAAATCAAGAGTAAAGAGTAACCCGACGCCGACGCCGCCGCCGCAGTTGCAGTCGCCGCTAAAATTGAGATCGAGTGAAACTTCTAGTAAATAATTGAATTGTGTGTGCATTTTGTGGAATTGTGAAATAGTTGTACGGTGCGAGCGAAGCAGCGCAAATAAAGAAGAAGTAAGCAATTAGATCGACTGGCAGCCACTACACCCACACACACAAACACACATCACCCAAATTCACCTCACCCCACCCCATGCCAGCACACAGCACAGCGCAGCGCAGCACCCACACTCATTCAGGCGGCAGCAGCAAGTGCAGAGCAGTGGGACAACGCACGCACACACACACACACACACACATGTAAAGCGCGTCTTCTAATTAGAACAACTTGGCCACACGCACACAGCGACACGCGGCCCTGCTGCACACAGCTTAGTTACTCATAATAGCTAGCATACATATACATATATATGTTTGCATGTGTGTGCATATATTTAGCTGTTTTTTTTTGTTCGGTGTGTCTATTATTAACAGAAAAATATTAGAAAATCTGCAGAGAGCAGCGGCAGCAGCAGAAGCAGCTGATGTGCAGTCGACGCTGACGTCGCAGCTGTAACGGAAGTTACATAGTGAGCGCAGTGCAAAGCGTAGATTGCAGCAGCAGAACGTGCGAGCGAGAGAAAGAGAGAGAGCGAGACAAAAAAAAATAATAGAAAAACTAAAGCACGCGGCTCGCACATTTTGTTGTTCCTCACACATGCAGGCGCAGGCACACATTGTTACACACACACACACACACACACACACATACACACGCATAGAGTGAAGTTGATACTAAAACGTATTTGAATTTCTTTTGTTTATCAAGCAAGTTGTGAAATCGTGGCTAAACAATCAACAACAACAACAACAACAGCAGCAACAACACAAACACGAGCGGAACGTGCGAAGTTTTTTGGGAAAAAATCGACGAGAATTTCGCTAAATTGACATTGGTCAGTTGCAGGTGCCGTGGATTACACAACCAACAACAACAACAGCAGCAACACAAATACCGTCACACACACACATACACACGGACACAGACACAAGTTCTGAATCGGCATTCGAAATCAGAATCAAAACGTGTGTGAAAACAGCAGCACGCGGTCGGTCACACACACAGACACTCACACACAGCGTAACACGCACACGTTGAGTGTCTTTGTGTTTGAGCAGAGAGCAGACAGCAGAGAGAGAGCACGAGAGAGAGAGTGTGAGTGCTAGCGAGGGCAGCAACAGCAGCAACAACAACAAGCAGGTCAACTGTGTCTCAACGCAACAGCTGAGTTAGCTGAACGAATTGCTATTGGAAGAGCGCAGGCGTTTCGTGCTAAATTAACTCAACGCTACTCAACTTGCCGGTAAGTTTCCCATAAGCTGCTTATACGCATACTATGTATGTACCCCCCCCCCCCCCTCACTGCTCCCGTACACCAGCTTAACTTAAGTACTACTTTATGCGTGGTTAATTTCGACAATGAGTTGACAGTTTGAAGGTCTGCCCTGCCCCTCAGCCCTCGTGGAGAACTAACAAAGTGCGTAGTAGTTCCCCCAGCAAGTGTTGATTTTTCTCACTTTTTATTGATTTTTGGTTGGTTTCGTTCGTAAATTACATGACAATTAGATACTCTCGAACCTCACCTCGCCTCCAGGCCGGGCATAACCTTGACATTCGCTCCACCACATGTGCAAATGTGTGTGCATGCCAATTTGAGTGCGTACATATGTATGTGCGTGTGAGTGCATGCTGGCGAGAGAGAGAGTGGTGGATATAGCGTGCCATAAAAGCAGCCGGTTTACATATTGTCCAATTGGACCGAAGCCATGCGCCGGCGGCCTTGGGTTTGGATGTGGTTGTGGATGTGTATGTGTGTTTGCCGGTCGACTGGAAACTTCTAATTTGATTTTGTAATCAATGTGAAATTAAACTGAAAAGCACAATTAGTGTATGTGATTCAGCTGCCTGTCGACATTTCTGTAAAGTCATTCACATGCGACGACACTAATTAATTGATAAAAGTGCTTAACAGCAGATAAATCAAATAATGATAATCGCAATGCTGCTGTTGTGACGTCACTGGCCCCATTAGTCAGCCACAAGTCGCAGATATAACGTGAGAGAGAGAGAGAGAGAGAGGGAGGGAGAGCGCAGAAACGGGTTTATGCATTGGCTAGCGTGTGTATGGTGAGAGATGAGGTGAAGACGCACGCGTGGGGAGTTCGGTTTGGGCAAATGAAACTGAAGTTCAAGGCACCCAGAGCTGAGCTGAGAGAGAGAGAGAGAGAGAGAGAGGCAGCATGAGAGTGACAGATCGTCGCGGTTTGTTTTGTGTGTTTGAGCTGCAATTTCGCCACAGCGCAAGATAACAGCGCAACAACAGCAGCAGCAGCAGCAACAACAGCAACAGCAAATTAACATATCATGCTGTCGAATACAACATCATCGTGAATCGACAGAAATATCTAACGGAACTGTGAGCATGACTCACAACATGTGCGGCACGTGACGTCACGATATATCGTGACACGACATGATGCGACGCGGGGCCTGCCTGCCTGCCTGTGTTTGGCCTCGCTGCTCGATCAATTGTTATCGAAATCGTGCCGTGTGCCATATGCTATCACACACATACACACACACACGTACAATAGATAATTGGCCATGTGTGTGTTGGTGCGACCTTGCCTTTTATTAACTAGCGTCAACTAGTCTCAAGTTGTCTTCCATCTCCTTGATTATTGGATCTCTTTCTTGTACAGTGACTTCGCATACAGAGAAGGCAATACAGAGGGTTGCTGCATTAGATACCCTGTAAAATTTAACAACTGATAGATATTGGGTTATGTTAGGCCTGAATAACAGATATATATATGCGTATATGGTCAAGTCATTGCAAAATCTATTTTGGATACTTCTAGAGTGTACTACTAGAACCACTGCCCACGCCCAGACATTATCATATTGTGCAATCAACGAGAAATTCACATGAAAAACCTTGATCTTTCCCATAGGCAGCATGACTTGAAGTTATGGGCAACATTTCTCTCAGATACTTCTGGAACGTAGAAGTTTGCACACTTAGTCAACTTTTCGATTATCTTATCCAGAACTTTATAATGATATACGTAACGAGAGTGTGTGCAGTGTATCTGAGATCTCTTGTGATAATTTGCCACACAATCTTTAACGCATTTCGTTGCTAATTTTTATGCCCTTAGATAAGAGAACGCGACAGCGTCGTAAAGACACTTGGAAGGTTTCTTAATCACAATTTAAGCTTCAAAACAATCAACCCTCTCGCTCTCCCACTCTCTCTCAGTCCCCCTTCAACCTAACCTGGAATTTGCGCCCTTGTTAATTGAATGTCGTCGTCGTCGTCGTCGTCGTCGTCGTCGGGGAAACGAATTACCCAGCGATGCGATAAGTTTGAGCTTTTGCTGCTATTTGCACTTGCCGGCAATTGCATCATATTGTTGTTGCTTGTGTATAGTTTTCTAGTCTTGGAATTTGCTGTTAACTATTATATAATATTACAACGTTGTGCGCCAACTCGTAAACAATTAAGAACTCTAGAGCGAAACACATTGCCGCACTGTTAACTGTTCACGCTCTGAATTTTGTAGCTAAATATTATTATTAGTTGTGTATTTAGTTTTTCATATAGGGAGCATCGCTAGAAGTTACTACAGAAAACTTAAAAAATATATATAGAACAAAAAGTAACAGTAAAAAATAAAACTAAAACAGAAAAAAAAAACATGTAAGATTGCTAATTTTATACAAAATTAAATATGATATTTAATCTAGAAATGGTAGCAATTACTACAAATTACTACAGTTAACTTAAAAAACTAAAAAAAAAAAAAAAAAAACAATGAAGGATTGTTAATCCCATAAAAAATGGTAGCAATTACTACAAGTTACAGTACAAAGCTACAAAAAAAAAAAAAAAAAAAAAAAAAAAACTAAATCGCCAGGCGTTTTTGGGCTCTGGAAGCGTAGATATCTATCGATTTCGGTTTCCAAACTGACAAATAGTTCGATTTCACATATCGCTTTAGTTGAAGCTACAGTTTCAGCTTCAGTTTCGGATTAAGTTTCGCCCCAACTATTTAAACTGTGACTACTGCTGTTGTATAACGATACGTCGAGCTTAACGGCCCAGTATCTGGCATATATAGTATCGCTCTACTGCGTCATCATCATCATCATAATTATGGAAATGTTTGAATTGTTCTGCAATTATATTTTGTAGTGCGTCATTGAAATGGTCGTGTTTTGGTGGTTTCTCTATTTGTTTGCTTCTCAAATTATTTACGCAATTGAACAGGCAAATTACAGTGGCAGCCTACAATGAAAACCACTCGCAGGTACCCTGTAAAATATTTTAGTTGAGGTTTCTAAACTTCTAAACTATTGTTAAATATTTTTTAACTTTGTCTTTGCTTGATTTTCTTCTTTAATCGTTTTATCGCATATATAACTGACTTTTAAAATATACTGCATAATCAACATTTCAAAATAAATTTCGGACTTCATAAATACCCTGTAATGGACATTTCAAATATTTTGGTAACTCTTTACGAACCCATTTAAAGCTTCAAATCTTCAAGTATCTTTGAGTCTACTATTCCAGCATGTCCTTTAGCTTTTTGCAATGCAACTGCAGGGTATACCAACAACCGAGCATGAATTTTTTCGATAATTAAAACTTGTTTAAACACACACACGAATTGAAGTTGTCTCATCATTTGCATTTGCACAAGTGCATCGAGAACAATATCTGCAATATCAGCACGATATCAGGTTTTCTTGTTTGGGGTCTTCGACTATAGATATATTTAAATATATATATGCAGATATGGTATATTAATAAAACGCACCGCGGCGAGAACAATAAATAAAATGAAAACACGTGCTGCCGTCGCTTATGGCGATTTATTTCTGTTTTCGAGAGCGGAATTTTTGCCCGAAAAGTGATCGTCTGGTCTGGTAATTATATACGATAGCTACATTATTATATACAGATACAGACACCATAATAACAATCGGTTTACGATCAATATTATCACGTGCTTTATATGCAAATCAGTCCATAAATATTGTATGCGTCGCTGCAGAAAAACTTGTTATGTTTCGCAGAGATCTAGTTTTTTTTTTTTTTTTGTTTTTTTTTTTTTGAACAGATTGTCAAATCTACTTTTAATTGAAGAGTTGCAGACTTTATTAGATTATCTTCCGAAATTAAATAGTTTCCGTGTTTTGGCTGAATTGACAATGTGTGTACCATCGAGATTTCCTCGCATAACAGAAGTATGCAAATGAGAAAATCGCAAAATAACGCATTGTCATTGTGACATGTTGATTTGGAGACAATTTCACAACTCGTCGAAACCCCGAAAAAGCATTATCAATATCCAAAACATTCTAGAAAGTCTGGCAAGCTATCATCAACGAAGAACTTGCAGTTTCATTATGTTTCACACTTTATTTGACAGGTATAATTAACTTGTGTGGGAGTGCCCTAAACACTAATAGTATTTCTAATATTATTGGCTAGAAAAAACACAATTTGTTTTGCTCCAATACACACTGCTGACAGCCCTTAACTGCTTGCCACGGAATTCACTTAAAGATCATAAAAATGCAGATGAGAGTGTCGTTAAGTAAACGACAATTCTATATATAGTAGACAATTTCAAGATCGAAAAAAATGGCAGATTTTCTTAGAAATGCATAGACTCATAAATGATTTTTCTCAAGAAAAAAAGCAACTGAATTTCGATTTGCAAAATCCTTGGCATAGACTTGCCCGACTTCCGTAAACAAACCCAAATAGCAAAAGCGTAAACCAAGAAACTCGTCGATTTGTCGAGTTATGGCAGAAGGTGATAACAAGTCAAACGATTCTTGCTTTGCCCCACTTTGTACTTGTATTCGCCAAGCGCATTCGCATTCTATCGATTAGTGTAAATTGCTGTCGCTGAATAATTCAGTTGGGTTTATCGAAAAAATGCAAATGAAAAATTCGCAGAAAATTGCCAGCGTTGTTGGTGTTTGTATGGTTGTTGTTGCTTCTGTTCAAATTGACAGCTGCCAAACTGAGCGAGCGAACACATTTTGAGCGCACATCGACGGAAAGTACTTGGACTCGTGTCGGGCGAGTCTCTCTATGCATCTTTGAGCAGTCAATACATATGCATGTGTGCGTGTGTGTGTGTGTGTGTGGCGAACTCTATACCCCCGGTTCTCCCTAGGCTGTCCTACATTTCAATTACGTCGCAATTTTGTGTCGGCAGACAGTTTATTTGCTGACAATACTCTTGTCGAGAGGTATAATTAGTTTCTGTGGCGGTTGGGGTTACACAGCGGAATATACAATTAATGTATCTATATCTATATTTTTATATTTCCGCTGGAACTCTGCATTGTAAAGCTGTTATATAAAGCTTGTTTAATAACACTTTTGAACTAACCGAAAGAATCGAGTTGTCAGCAGTATTTCACTGTTGAAATTTATTATGCTTACTCTTTTTATACCATTTACCCATTGAAAATGGGTAAAAAATGGTATATTAACTTTGTGCAAATGTATGTAACAGGCAGAAGGAGGCGTGGCAGACCATACAAAGTATATATATTCTTGATCAGCATCAATAGCCGAGTCGATTTGGTCATGTCCGTCTGTCTGTCCGTCTGTCCGTCTGTCCGTCTGTATGAACACACAGATCTCAGCTATTAAAAGAGCTAGAGGCACCAGACTTGGTGGGAGTGTGCGTGTATTCAATACACACAAGAAGTTTATTTCAAACTTGATGTGCCACGCCCACCGCCTCCGCAAATCGATAAATGCGTATTTCGATTTTTTCCAAATAATTCAATAAAGAAAAGAGATAAACGCACCAAATTTGGTAGGAGGGTGTCTTGCAACATTATGCAGAAGTTGGATTTTAGAATTTTGGATGCCACGCCCACCGCCTCTAAAAAACACATTTTTATAGTTTAAAAGAAAACTAGAAAAGCTAGAAGCGCCAAATTTGGAAGTAAGGTGCCTGGTAACATTACGGAGAATGTTTGATTTTCAACTTTTGGATGCCACGCCCACCGCCCCCACACTATTGCATTTTAAGAAAAGTAGGGAAATAACAAAACATTTTTTTTAACACTCTTGTAGCTTACCATAGTACAGATCTACCCTATAAATTTCAATCCGATCGGACAATAAACACAGAAGTTATAGGCACGAGAAGTTTCGCTCACAGCAGTAGAGGCCCGACGCCGACGCCGACGCCGACTGCGCACGCACAGTCGTCGTGTAGTCAGTGTGCAGTCGGCATGTGCCATTAGCGTCAATGCATGTGAATTTGTCCTCGAATTTGTTATTCGCCGAATAAAAGTAATTAATATTAAGAATTAGTTTTTAACAGCGAAAGGTAAATGGTATCTTACTGTCGAGTGCACTCGACTGTAGCTTTCTTCACTTGTTTTACTATAGCTTAAGCAAATGTAAAAATATTATAGATCAGTTGACTAAATCATAAGTTATCAGCTAAACAAATACATCAAGATTTGTTTTTCAATATACTGTATTATTATTATTATTACTATTATTATTATTAATATTATTATTATTATTATTATTAATATTATTATTTTTATTTTTATGATTTTTATTTTTATTATTATTACTATTATTATTATTATTAATATTAATTAAAGTCAAATCAGCTTCAGGTTAGAGCTTTGTCAATTTTTCCACTATATATTGCCAGCTAAATTTATAAAGAAATGTTTCTAATAGTATATGCTGAAAGAAAGCGTATGCGACAGTCTGTGTATTGAGAATTTCAATTATAATTTTTAATTGTGCTTTATTTTATTTGTGGCCCGTTTTATGAGTCGTATACGTAATCTGTCGTAATCTCATATAGCGTGCAATTATTTCAAGTGCAACGACTGCAATTTCCTATTGCCTATACAGATCTGTAAACCGTTTGTCGTTTTGTTTACATTCCGCTGCAGATAAACCTTCACATCTGTGTGTGTGTGTGTGTGTGTGTGAGATGTATCTCCATCGTTCGATGTATCTGTCGGCTGTCTATCAATAGACTTTGTATGTTTTCTATTTCATTTGCCTACGTTGTGTGGCCCTGAAAAGCTGTTGCTGCTGCTGTTGTTCCTGTTGTATTTGCTGTTATTGCTTTTTTCCGCATTCGTATTTGCAAACGACCGAGGGGGAGTGGCACGCGAGAGAGCAAGAGCGCGCGAGATCGAACTGCATATTACGTATACGCCGCGTTGTGCATGCTCAATGTTTGTCATTGAATATTGGCGCAATGTGCCGCTTGCAGGCTGTAACTAATATCATTATGATGCTTAGCGTCATTATTATATTTCTAATCAGTCAAGTGCATGCACACACACACACACAGGGCAATCCACTCACCTGCTGCTTCTTCCCACTTGGTTATCAGCTGACTTACAGCCTACAATTTAGTTTATCACAATTGTTTTATTTAGTCGAAAAAAAGTCCAACAAATTTATTTATAGCAGCGCAGCAGCTTGTGTGGCTAGCATATACTCTGTAATTTTAAGCAACTTAAGATTCACTTGGATTTACAACCTGTGAGAAAGCCAACAATTTCAATTTCTTCTGAACTTTGCGCTTCACAAATCAAAAATTATTTAGCTAGAGCGAGAAGGAAGGGTAGATGAAGGGTATACAATTTGCAGAAGCTCAAGATGCTTTCGAAAATTCCATGGCAAACGTGCACTGCACTCTGTAAAAGCTTTAGATATTTTTTGAAATTATTATCTTCGCAAACATTGTATAGAGGCATAGCTGAATTTGCTGGCGAAATTCCAACTAGAAGATACCCTGAATAATTTTGAGACTGCTTGGCATGCTTTATCGCTGGCATTTTAGCCGCCTTTAAGATGGAAAATCCCAACTTTATGCCCTCAATTAGCCCACTCTGAGTTCGTCTTCCACTTGGCGATATCGTGCCGGAGCATATCCCAAACCGAGTTTATCATAATGCTAAATATAACGCATTGAATCAGTCCTAAATTTGCCGTCGAGTCACGAGTTGGCAGCCTCCACGCGCCCGACTGCAACGCATTATCCAGAGATAAAGATATATACTGTACACGAGTTCATATAGGAAAAGTACTTGCAATATGAATCATTCCACTTGCCGTTAGAGCTTACACTCACAAACACACACACACACACACAGAGACACGCACAAACTTGGCAATTGAAACAGAATCGCAAATGACTTCGCAGAATTGGGGGAAATCTTTATTTGTTTGTGATTCGCTCGAAGCAATCGCCACAATTTTCACATTGTGCGGGGTCAGTACAGCATATAGAACTCTATAAGAAATAGAGAGAGTATTGGCATAACAGAACTCCAACTTGAGTTAGAACTGTTCTTTGAACCACCCACCCGAATTGCTTCCTATCTATTCGCAGTAATTTTGTGTTTTTTCCGCTTTTATTTACCAACAAACTTTTGGCCTTATAAGCAGCGTTACATACTGCGCATATCGGACAGGCACCTGCGCGCCGATAAGAACCGTAGCAATAAACTAGTAACCCGGCATGGGGCTCCATGCTGAATGCCAAGGACATGGCGTACAGAACTCTAGCCCAGTCGACTATGCAATACTCTTTTCAACTGTAATACTCTTGTAACGCTGCGATTATTTTGAAATTTGCTGTGCACTGAGTTAATTCTTATAGCTGCCTGCGTGCAAAAGCTCGCTAATCTAACTTATATAGATAAGCAGTTAAACAACTTACAAAATTAGTGTTCGTTCGTCTTAAGCCTTTTCTGGTCTAGAGATAATTTTATGGTATGCATCATACATTATGAGTTCCAGCTTCCACTTGCCTTACCCCATTTGCATAATGTCTTTGATATAAGCAACGAAATCCCCCTGCAGCGGAACAAGTCACATGGCCAAGCTTACACAACGTAAGATTGACTGACTGCAAAGTGCATTGTGCAATTAAAATAACTGTTTTCTTTTTTTTTCCCCCCTTTTGTGGTTGACTTGCTCTGCAGGCAAATCAGTTCGCAGTTGGGATTAGTAAAGCGTTTAAAAATAGGTTGCGCGCACTAGGGTTCTTCGGGCCAGGCAAAGTACTCGTCGTACTCGTCGCAAAGTACTCAGAATTTTGTGGCACTTCAACTGATACGCATCTGATACGAGCTCTTGAGAGTTTTTCCACACTCCTCTCGAGATTCCCTTTTTCGATTTCACATTTCTCAATTGCGATTTCGTTTGGTCAATCGAAATGTACAGGTAGCACTGGCACGTGTCTTCCTTGTTCGGCCGTTGAATGCGGAAACCTCAATTCCGCACACTTGAACCCATAATAAAAAGCTGCAGCGATTTTCCACTAAGTTGCGTTTATATTTGTAGACTGTTTTATTGCTTTTACTTAAAGTTGCTCATTGTGTGCTCGTACTTCTAGGCATATATCCAGTTGTACTCTAATCGTTTCTATTCTTTTTGTTTAATATCTATAGATACTCTTATTTCTTTATCTTTATTCTTGCTTAATACTCCTTTATTTTGATCTGTGCCATTTCTGTTTCTTTTTCATCACTGATTCTTTATTTTTTATGTTCTTATACCTTCTTCTTTTTCCATATCTATAAAAATTCCGATTCCTATCTAAAGATATTTATTTCTAGTCTGCTTCCTTTTTTTATGTATTTTTCTATCCATTGCCAATCCTGTTCTTATTCCGATTTCCACTCTTATTTCTATATCGTTATTAAACATATTTTCCTGTATCATATGTTGCTTCAGTTATTCAGATGCCAAAACTCCACTATACCCATTTTCATTATTCCAACCATTCCTACATCACTTCTTTCTTTTTCTTTAAATTTTTGTTTCTTTTTTCCATATCTATTTCTGATCCAAATTTAAACTTAAAAATATCTCTCTATTCACATCTCCGCTCCCACATATCTATTTCTATGCCAACGTAGCCCCCACTTGCTATTCTAAATTTGATTGCCATGCCACTTGGAAATTTCCAGATCTACTCCTAGTTTCATATTATAGATCTGCCTAACGACTTACGTCGTGAATTACTTTAATTGTCGACTGTGGAGTCACACGATGTTAACGATCTGACACGATCGCATTTGTGGCAATGACGACAGTTTGTTGGTGTGTAATACAATTACATGGGAAACCGCATCCTTCTCCGTTTCGCATCTTATTCAGAAGTTCTGCTGAGGCATGCGATGGAATTATATACTTAATTTTAACAGCAGCTGATGACTTCTCGAGAGCCGATCGCTATTTTCAGCGAATGCGTATGCGAGTAACACGAAGCACAACACAATTAAGCACAACAAAATGCGAGAGTTCTCACTAAACTAACGATGCCGCCTGCCAAATTCCAAATGGGCATGAAATCAGAATCGAATCGACGCCCAGAGATAGGGCTATAGCCATAGCCACAGCCATAGTGCTATAACCGCCGCAACAGGTAGCCTCTGGACGAGAAGAAGGCCGACGTTCACGGGATTGATATACGAGTGTGAGAACGTGTATGAGTACGGCCCGCTACTATGTTGTATACATCGGGGCACTTCTAGCGAATGGAATTTGGTTGGAACTGATTACGGGAAGGGGATTCTTGAATGCTCGACCGACTGAGAAGAGTAGTGAAGTGCGGGCATATTTTAATTACCTTTCCGCTTTAAATATTGCAACTTGACTTGATTTACAGTGCGTCAAGAAAACAAATAAGTTCTTGAAGTCGTCTGAGCGAGGGTAGCCACAAGAGTTGTAGCTAACCAAAGATCGATGCTCTCCAAATTTGAGCTCATACCCAAAAGTATGCTATGTGACATATTGGAATGACAGAATAGAATTCTTTTTCATCATTTTATACATTTAATCCTCACTGTGTTGCAAGGATTCTAAACTAAAAAAAAAAAAAAAAAAAAAAAAAAATCGCCAAGGTGAAAATGTTTAAAAAAAAAAACGTTTCCCCTTCGACCCTCGCACCAGAAAGCTACGTACTTATATAGTTATATTATAAACCCAATGAGCATTAGTGCTGGCCGCTAACCGACTTACGACATCGTCTAATTATAATCTTTATTGTGTGATAAATCAATACGCAGAGCCGAAATCAATAAACAAAACAAAATTTACAATAACAAAAGCAGAAAAGCACTCGACAAATGTATTTATATTTGTCTATCGATTATTTAATATAAGTATTAGCGATACCCATATATATATATATATATATATATATATATATACATACTTGTACATAATAATAAATTACATAGACCGAAATATTATTATAAATACTCGGGGAGCAATCGATGGAATCTCAAGTGGTTAGTCCGTTGACGGTGCCCACACACATACACCACGCACATACGCCCGTCACCACATGGGCCCCTCCATCTGGGAACCCTAATAGCGACATCCGCTCCTTGACAGAGGGGATAGAGATATCGCTGCTTCCCTTGATTTTCCGCGCTTGGCGTCGTCGTCAACCGATCGACAGAACGTACCAATCGATGAGTGGGTCTATGTGGTGGTGCTGGCGGTGGTGTTGTTGGTCAGACAAGGGGTCGCACCACCACCATCAGCTGCATAATAAGCTGGAGTCTGGCTGCGGGTATATTTAGTTGTCGCTCGACCGTGAAGCGACAAAGTTGTATTACACCTAAAAAAAATTCACGATTATTACCGAACGTGAAAATCCTTTAGCCGTACTCTCGCTCTCTATCTCTCTCTCTAGAATCTGAAGGTACATTAACGCTAAGTTTCTTTTATTTTAATTTATTTGATTTTTTTTTTTTTTTGCTTGTTAAATCATTGTGAAATGTGAGTGCTTTCTTCTTGATTTCGAGTTTTGAATTTCGGTTTGTTGTTGTGTTGTGTCTGGGAATCGCGCTTCGTTTTCGCGCTGCTGTAATCGAGACTTGAACTTGACATTCTGCTGGCGCGTAATCTGTCTGATGTACCATATGAATTGATAATCGATCTTCAGTCGAAACGTCATTTGCGCGAAAATAGTATAATTTGTGTTCCGTATACATCTATTATAAATGTATTCGTTTTTTGAATGAAATTTTCTAAACTTTATGGCGCGAGTGATGAATCTCTTATAGAGATCTTAATTATTTGCGATCAGTTGAGACTGGAAGTGTATAGTATAGTTAATTTATGGTAGAAAAATCTATTGAATATATGAATCTATTAAAGAGAAAGTTTTGTGTTTCAAAATCGCATGCGATTCTGAACGATCGACAAGTGATCGAAAAGAAAGCTGAGACAGCCTCACTTATGATATAGTTTTCAGTACTGAACCATAAAGTTGTTTTGCTTAATTTTCCGAAAATTACAAATAGTGAGAGTATCTTAAGATATTTTTAATTTTCCTATAATACCAAACTGTTGAGGACAGTTCTTTATTTTTTTTTTAGAATAATAAGAAGTTACATGAAGGAGTGATCGCAGAAGATTGTGATCGTGTTTGCAAATTTAAAGAGAGCAATTCGAGATCGCATTCAAATCTTTCAATGCCAGGCATTTTGTATCGTGTTCCAAGTGTCATGGCATAGTTGTCAACAGATACTCGAGAACGGACACGAAGAATTCGATCTGCTCGAAATTTAGCCTGTTGTGATCGTCGCAGTTTTGAGTTTCAGTTTCAGTTTCTGCAACTTTTAATGACTCAGCGCAGTCGCGCGCGGATTGCGCAATTCAGCAAAGTTCTGCCTGCTGTTGTAATTGTTGTAATTGCTGTTGTTGTGGTTTAGATTGAGTGGAGCTTACAGCACCGAGTGGATTTTATAATTGTAAACATGTGACTTGACTTTGTTGCAAACGATGCGGTATTTGGGTTTCAGTTTCGATTTCCATTTCCAATTCGATGCCAATTGCAGTCGGCTTCCTGTTGTAGCTATTGTAGTATTGTTGTTGTTGTTGTTGTTGTCGGTGTTGTTGTTATTGTTGTCAGTTGAAGTGGCCATAAATCTGCGCCTGGCAAGTGGGGCAGCAACAGGTTGAACTATGCAACGGTGCGACTCGGCGACGGCCCCCTGCGTTGTTTGAAGTGGCACGCCCAACGAATGCTTCGATAAAATCAATTGAAGTGTCGCACAGTACAGTAACAACAACAAATAAATTCAGTTGGCATACAACCTGTGTGTACTTAACATATACATTCATGGCCATGTGTGTGAATCTCTCGTCTATAATTTGTCCCTTATCAAAGATTTCATTATTAATTCCCATGTTTTTTTTTTCTGTTTTTGAGTTCCTTTTTTTCTTATCGATTACTCACTTCATTTGGTTGCTTAGCGCGCATGGGCGTATATACTAGATCAATATAAGTATTTAAATATATATATATATATATATATATATTCTTGTAGAGCAGCAGACGACGACGTCGAAATGTGCAGGAAAAGACTGTATTTTATAACAAATTTCATGTGATTATGTTAAGAATGTTATCAATTTTGAAAATATTTAATAATTTTTGAATGGTATATTTTGAAAATTTTCTTAAACATTTCAAACCTTTTAACGTTTTGAACTACAATCAAATTTAATATAACAAAATATTTTTTTTTTCATCATTATTATTTAATTTTTTCCTAATTAAAATTATTTTATTTGTCATTATTTTTCTTTCAAAATAAGTAGTATTTTACTACAAATTTATTTGAAAAAAATATTTGATTTGTGATAAATTTGCAAACCTTCAATTCTGAAAACTAAGAAAACTATAAAGTTCCTTGAATTTTGCAAATTTGCGCGTGACACGCCACAGCACGCACATCTCTAGCCTGCAACTATAAATAAATGCGCCTAAATGCTTATCTATTTTTTACAATCTCTGCCTGTCGCTGCTCAAATACTTTTATAATACTAAAAAAGGTGCTAGCAATAAAAAGAAAAAACCCAAAACTCGTGCGCCGGGACACAAATCGCGTGAGATGAGAAGGGACGAGCGGTGTCCGAATTTGAAATACCCGGCCATATTAGTCAGTACATTGGACTATAAATACATTATAAATCATGAGGATTATATATATGTAATAGCAAATAATAAATAATCCTTATAAATCATGTATCTAATCAAAAGAAATCGCACTCATTTCATAAATATAGATTAGCGCAGACAGACAGAGTTATATATATTTGTATTGTATATATATAATATATTCACAATATATTCAATTAATTGTTATAAACAATTGCGCTCTTCGCTATCGCCATTTTTTGTCGCGCTCACATTTGGGTTGCTGTGTGCCCGAATTCGGGCATGGACCTGGACTATCTGACAGTTATCTGGGGCTCCGATTAGACATCGGGTCTACTTTCCCCACTGACCGATTGCTTTGGCTGTGGGTCACAAGACGACACGAATTCATTTCAATTGCGTTTTTTTCGTAGAAAACACTCAAGCTATTTTAAGTAGAATTCATGTGTTTCGCTATTAATTCTAGTGAATTCAAATATTATTCACAAAGAGTTCGATGAAGAGTTAAACCTATTTTTTTTTTTTTTTTTTTTTTTGATTGATCAATTAATTCAATTTGAGTTTAAGCTGTGAATACATTCATATGAAATGTTCATAAAACTATATAACTGAGAATCGCTGAGAAGGGAGTAATCGGGTTTGATCTACAAACCTAAGTCTAGAGTTTTTTTTTTTTTTTTTTTTTTTTTTTTCCTTATTACTCCTCTCGGGAGCTTAGGGCCTCTACAAGGGCTTTCCATCTAGAGTAAAGCTTAACAATCGACTTGAAGAAGCTCCTGCACAACTGCTTTCAATCGAAACCTAATCAAATGAATACACTCATGTTTTGTTTGAGTAGTTCAAAGTGTGACTACAAGTGCTACTAAATTTAAAAATATTTACTATAAGCATTGCTAAGATAAGAAGTCAAACATCGATCTTCAAACTCAACGCTAGACTTACGATCCACGATCGACTTGAAGAAACTCGAGCCGAACTCCTTTCAATCGAAATCGCTTTGAGTTTTAAATTCAAAATTGCAAAGACAACTTAATGTAATAATCCCTACCTCTTTCTCTCTCTCTCTCTCTCCCTCTCTTTCTCTCTCTCTCTCTCCTCCCTTTCTCTTTCTCTCTCCCTCTCTGTGTGCGTGTCTTCCTCCCCATTCCTGTTGGGTGCAACAGCAATGGGCCTACTGAGCGAGGGCAATCCACTCTCCTGGGAGGAGACCAAGAAGCTGGCGGACCATGTGCGAGAACACGGCATCAACCAGTTCATCAATCTATATCACAGGCTCAAGGACCGCCAGGGCGACATACTCAAATGGGGCGACGAGGTCGAGTACATCATCGTCAAGTTCGACGACGAGGGCAAGGTGGCGCGTGTCGCTCTCAAGGCACAGCAGCTGCTGAACAAACTGAACGAGAAGGAGCACGCCGATCCCAAGGGTGTCAAGTCACTGTGGCGTCCCGAATATGGTGCCTATATGATCGAGGGTACGCCGGGCAAACCCTTTGGCGGCCTAATGGCCCACTTCAATCTGGTCGAGGCGAATATGCGATATCGTCGCGAGGAGGTCACCGAGCTGCTGGCCAGCGATGAGTGTGTCATGTCCATAACGAATTTCCCTCGTCTCGGTGCGCCCAACTTTACGTGGCCGCTGCACCAGCCCCGGCCCGACGATCTGGAGAGCTCAGCCCGTTCGCTGTACTTCCCCGACGAGGCCATTTTCCCGGGACATCCGCGGTTCAAGACGCTGACACGCAACATACGCAAGCGACGCGGCGAGAAGGTCTCAATCAAGCTGAAGGGTGAGTGGCAAGTCAATCAAGCCTTGATCTCAGACCTAGATCAAGCCCTGATCAATCTGCGATCAGTTCACTAACGTTCAGCATCTCTCCAGTCTTCAAGGATGTAAACACGAAGCTGCCCGTGGAGGGTGCACCGCCTGGCGAACCGGATGTAGTGCTGCTAGATGCCATGGGCTTCGGCATGGGCTGCTGCTGCCTGCAGCTGACGTTCCAGGCATGCAACATAACGGAGGCGCGTCGCCTGTACGATCAGCTCGCCCCACTGTGCCCCATCATGCTCGCACTGACGGCGGCGTCGCCCGTGTATCGCGGCTATCTCACGGAATCGGATTGCCGCTGGAATGTGATTAGCTCGTCGGTGGACTGCCGGACGGACGAGGAGCGCGGCCTGAAGCCGCTGCAGGAGAACAAGTTTCGCATTGCGAAGTCGCGCTACGACTCGATTGACTCGTATCTGTCGCCCGAGGGGGCCAAGTACAACGATGTGAAGCTGACGTACGACGAGGCCGTCTACCAGCGGCTCATCGACGGCGGCATCGATCACCAGTTGGCGCAGCACATTGCGCATCTGTTCATACGCGACACCGTGTCGCTGTTCAGCGAGAAGGTGCACCAGAACGACAACGAGGACACCGATCACTTCGAGAACATCCAGTCGACCAATTGGCAGACGATGCGCTTCAAGCCGCCGCCGCCGAATAGCTCGATCGGCTGGCGCGTTGAGTTCCGGCCGTGCGAGGCGCAGATCAGTGACTTTGAGAACGCGGCCATTGTCTGCTTTGTGGTGCTGCTGACACGTGTGATCCTATCGTATCAGCTGAACTTCCTCACGCCCATTAGCAAGGTGGATGAGAACATGCAGACGGCGCAGAAGCGCGACGCATGCCGCAAGGAGAAGTTCTGGTTCCGCAAGTCGTCCAAGTCGACGGAGCAGCGCGAGGCTGCTGCCAATGCCGCACAGCAGAATGGCACGGCGCCCACCACCAATGGCGGCGGCAAGCCCCTGGTCAATGGCAGCGCCAAGCTCAATGGCCATGGCAATGGACTCAACGGCAACAATACGAACGGCAACCACAATGGCACGCACCACAATGGCGTCGACAGCGATCACACGGACACGGACGATGAGGAGAACGAGCTCTTTCAGCTGCTCACCATCAATGAGATCTTCAACGGCAAGGTGAGTGTCTCAGTCGTCGATGGAGTGCTGTGCTGTGTGTGCACTGTGCGGGGACGCGACTGTACGAGCAACTGTACTGTAAATCATTACACGTTGTGCTGTTAAAGTGCAAGCACTGTTAGGTTAGCACACTGTACAAGCACTGTTAGGTTAGCACACTGTACAAGCACTGTTAGGTTAGCACACTGCACATGTTACGAGAGGGATATATGAATGTAGTGGTGTAGTACTGCAGCTTCAATTAGCAGTGACTGTAAGAGCAGAGTGTAAGCTAGACACGTTTGCTGGGCAAGCGACTGTAATGCAAACAAACTGTTAAAGTGCAGGCGATAGAGATACATTGCTAACGACTGTATATAATATTTAATGAGACCAACACTACAGCTAGTCGCACTTTATTTAGAAGCGACTATAACAGCGAAGCTGGAAGCTAGACACGTTTGCTGGGCAAGCGACTGTACTGCAAAGGTGCAGTTAAAGTGCAGGCGAAGGTGATGAAAAGTTAACAGACTGTAAATATTATCTGAGGATATGAGTGCAGGAGTAACAGTGGCGGCAATTAAAGCTATAGCAGTGTATGTAGATAAACTGTACTGTGTTTAGCAGCAAGCTGTGCTGTTGAAGTGCATGCCTTGTGCGTTGTTAGCAACTGTACACATTACTTGGGGATGTGACTGTGCAACTAACACTGCAGGCAATTACAAGTAAACTTGTATGTAGTTGCACTTTGTGTAGATGTGACTGTACGACACACTTTTGCAGTATGCGACTGTACTGCAAACTGTATGAATTAATTTATGGTGTAAATAAAATACTCTAGGAATTAATAGGGAATATGATAGCAGACAACACTGTACACACTAGTAGCGCATGCGACTGTAACGCACTGTGCTGTTAAAGTGAAGCTTATGTAATGTTAACATAACATAGCGAATGTAATGTTAACGGCAGGCACACAACATAATAGTGAGCGAGCGCACTGTACACTTAGCAGCGACACGCGCTGTCAACAGCGCATAACAGCAATGTAAACGTAACTAATTCGCATAATTCTGTCCACTGCAGCCTGACGTTTTTCCTGGTTTGGTGCCGCTGATCCGCAGTTATCTGCAGTCGATGGAGGTGGACACGGACACGCACTGTACGATCGAGCAGTATCTGCATTTCATTGAGAAGCGTGCGGCCGGTGAGCTGATCACGACAGCCACCTGGATACGTGATCAGGTGCTGCAGCATCCCGACTACAAGTGAGTACATTTGCTTAACAGCAGTGCGCTGTTAAACGTTAACCGGTAACTGTTATGCTAAACGCTGCTCTCTCGCTCTCTCTCTCCCTCTGTTGCTGTTGCTGTTATCGATTGCAGAAAGGACTCGGTGGTCAGCGAGAGAATTAACTACGATCTGCTGAAGCTCATACAGCGTATACAGGAGGGCAAGCACATCGAGCCGGCCCTGCTGGGCCAGGGCAATCATTCCAAGACGAAAGAGTTCATTCCGCCCGCCCTGCAGAAGCAGCTGGCCAAGACCGGCTGCTGCGAGGACAAATGATCGCGCTGACAGCAGTGTCGCTCCATCCACCACATCAATCAATACCAATACCAGCTCACACATACACATACACATACACATGCACACACGCCACGCACAACGCACATCGCAATGTATGTATGTGTGTGGTGGCTGGTCTATGTCCATATATGTATATGTATATGTATATATCGAAACTGTTCGAACTGTTATATATATGCATATGTGTGTAGAGTGCGTGTACGTGCGTGTGCCGTGTGCATGTGTGTGTGCAAGTGCGAGCGCGCGTACACAAAGTGCACACACACACACACACACACACACATACTTACGCACACATCGAGTGTGGCAGCAGTTAATGAGGCTGCGACTGTCGAGATGCTGCCACTGCCGCCACCGCCGCCGCCGCCGCCGAAGCTGCCAGACTGTCAACGCAGAGCGGGAGAGCAGGGCGCACACCTTGTGGGGAAGGGGGCCCCCGGCAACATTTATCAATATTACTATTTTTATATAGCATAATTCTCCTAACAAACAACAAGAAAAACAAAAAAAAAAAAAAAACAAAAAAAAAACAGAACTATAAGAAATTGTGAGCAAAAAGAAATGGATGCTGGAATCGCCGGGATTGCCGAGATGGCCGCGACTGTCGCCGCATGTCGTCTGTAATGTCAGAATGGCTGTACGTGCTAGCGGCAAGGGAAGCGAAGCGACAGCCGAACCGGGCAGAGCCGAGCCAAGCCGAGCCGAACCGGGCAGAACCGAGCCAAGCCGAGCCGAGCCGAAGCGCACCGATTCGAGCCTAGCCGAGCCGAACTTCCGCTAGAGATGAGAAACTATTACACAATACAAGCAACTAATTATTATGTTTATCTATTATAACTCTACCGATACTTGGCTATAACTACTTCTACTACTACTATTATTATTATTATTATTATGATTATTGATGATTTTTTTTTAAACACTTTTTTTATCTTTATCTATTATATATATGAGAAAAAAGAGAAAACCATATGTTTGTATTACTATCGTAATGTACACACTCATTCTCACACACACACACACACACACACACATATAGATGGGAAGTGAGCGAAAGAGAGAGAGAGAGAGAGTTAGAGCTGTTTAGAGAGAGTACTGTATAGCCAGAGGGAGACAGAGATATCCAAGTGCTTTACTATGTCCCGTTGTTGTTGTTGTTATTATTGAGTTTTGTTTTTAACCGATCCGATTTTGATCCGATCTTGCCCTAGCTACACAAACCTATCTCCACCAAGTGCCGTTTCACAAAGAGTTCAAAATTTCGTTTATATATAATTTTCCTTTTCGTCTGTTGTTCAAAGTTTGTAAAATACTTTAGTTAAACGCCATTGTAATAAAGCAGCCTAGCGACAGTCTATATGTCTGGTTTATATACTATATACAGTAAGTTCTCGATAATATGTAGACTGAAAAAATCGGAGACACTTTATGCATAATGCGGACAAAACGAGGCTAACACCGACACCTTTTTTTGTATTCCTTACCATGTTGAAATTGTCACAATATTTTTTTAATTAAATTTATAATTTCTTGGTTTTCCTATAATGCGGTCGAAATTATTTTCTGCTGACTTCTTTAAGCGGACACCTCCTTTTTGTATTGCTTACTATAAAGAAATTGTTAGACAATATTTTTTGATCAAATTTGTAATTTCCTGGTTGTCCTTACAATGCGGGCAAAACGATTTTCTGCTGACCTCTTTAAGCGGACAATATTTTTTGATCAAATTTGTAATTTCCTGGTTGTCCTTACAATGCGGACAAAACGATTTTCTGCTGACTTCTTTATGCGGACAATATTTTTTAATCAAATTTATAATTTCTTGGTTTTCCTCCTAATGCGGACAAAACGATTTTCTGCTGACCTCTTTAAGCGGACAATATTTTTTGATCAAATTTGTAATTTCCTGGTTGTCCTTACAATGCGGACAAAACGATTTTCTGCTGACCTCTTTAAGCGGACAATATTTTTTGATCAAATTTGTAATTTCTTGGTTGTCCTTACAATGCGGACAAAACGATTTTCTGCTGACTTCTTTATGCGGACAATATTTTTTAATCAAATTTATAATTTCTTGGTTTTCCTCCTAATGCGGACAAAACGATTTTCTGCTGACCTCTTTAAGCGGACAATATTTTTTTATCAAATTTATAATTTTTGGAGAAAAAACAAATTATTTTTAGTAATTTTGTTGAATTAATAAAACGGACAAAGCCCGAACCCAAGTTGTCCGGATTATCGAGAACGCACTGTATTTGAGACTATACGAGAAATGTACTTTACATACATACACAAAGCTATGCTAGAGAGAGACAGACAGAGACAGAGATATGGAGAGGGAGCGAGGGCAACGGGCAAAGTTAGGGAAACTTTTAAACTAGACTTAGCGTAAACGAGAGGAAATCAAAGGGATCTGCATGCTCAGATCAGAACGTGCTGCATTCATATACAAAAAAAAAGATACAAAATACAAAATACACACTATACATATATATTGAAAATTGGACTTAACTGGAAAATACGAAATTCACACAATGTACTTATACAAAATACTATACAAGAAATACTTATACAAGTTATACTTGCAGACATCTGGAACGACGGATAACAAGCATATTTTTAGCCAATTTAAATCAAATGTATAATGCACTTGAACAACCTGTCTTGCACATGGGCGTGGCACAGCATTTAAGTTGTATTATTATTAAAAACAAGCAAGAACGAAACGAAATGAAACGAAAAAAAAGGAATTATTCAAGTTTATCATTGTATTATTGTGTTATTGTGTGTGTTTCGCCAGGCCTGATTCGTGCGCGCAAAACAGTATTTTACTATACATAAATCAAGTGCATATTATTATTATTATTATTATAATTATTAATGACATATGTATACCAAACAAACACACATGCAAATAAAGTGAGAGAAAATGAAACACAGTAAAAGCGCTTGGCGTATTAGCTGCATTTTGCCCGTGGCACAGCGTACTGGACTCTGCTCCCGTTTGCGTTAACAGCGCGCGCTTACGCGACTCCCAATTGCGTCGCTGTTGGCACTACGTGCTGAAAGCTTACGTTGCCCGTAAGCGTTTTGTTTACATATCGGCGAACAAGCCGCATTAACATTCAATATAAAAAAAAATACATTATTATTTTATTTTTGGAGCCGCACAAGCGTTGCACGCCCGTGGCCCAGCTGTGTGTCGTAGGTTCCTGTGTGTGCGTGTGTGTGTTGTCTGTGCCATGTGTTTGTGCCATTGGCAAATTCATAGGTCAAACACGATTGATTAAATAATAAACGCGATGTAAAAGGAGCAGGCGCTTGGGCGTGGCTGCGGTGTAACGCGTATTGCGATTGGCGTGACATTTGCGTTTCTCAATACATCAATTCATCAATTTATTGCAGCAGTGTTATGTTGCTTTGTGGCTACGCGTGCCGCAAAACCGAGCAAAACAAACACAACAAAATACCGTTACACCTGTGTATGTGTGTGTGCGAGCGTGCGTGTGGCTTTTGGGCGGAGCACATTTATACACACACACACACACACAGGCACATAGCTTTACATGCGAATCTCTGTTGTCTGTTGAATCCTTTGCGCTGCTTCCGCATTGACAGCTGCAAAGTTGCGCGTGTGTGCGTGTGCGTGTGAGCTTCCATGTAAAGCAGCAAATGAGCGCAATAGCGAGGGAGAGTGAGAGTGAGCGAGACGCGAGACGCGAGCGATGGCAGACGGGAAGGCAAATTAATTGCGAAAAGTGTGCAAACTGAGATAAATTCGTGCACGACAGACGGACGGACTGGACATAATATTTACGCTTGCAGCAAAACAACAGCAGCAACAACAACAACAACAAGTGTTGGAAAAAGTGCAAAGCAACAACAGACATACATATGTACACAGATATGAGCAGCGCTGCATGTACGTGTGTGTGTGTTTGTGTGTACACATTTATGACAAATAACGGAACACGCCCAAAGCGATAGCCATAAAGTGCTGTATACAAAGGACGCCTCCTGCAGCAGCAGCAGCAGCAACAACAATAGCAGCGGCAGCAGCAGACAGACAGCAGTGTTGCCAAGTGGCGTAAAGTGCGACAAAAAGTCGAATAAACGTAACGTCCTTGGTTAACGGCGAAACAGAAGTGCAGAAAAACGGCGAAACGCCAAAACTGGAACAGGCATAAAAAGAACAATAGGCACACACATACACACACACACACTAACACTCACACTCACAGTGAAAAAAATATGGGTAAGTGTGTTTAACTTTTGACAAATTTGCATATGCGTGCATGTGTTTGTGTGTGAGAGAGAGAGCGTGCAGGTGACAATTGACAGTACAAAGAGAGCGGGTGTGTGTGTGTGTGCAAGAGCAAGAGAGAGAGTGAGCGAGCGAGCGTGAGAGCGCGCGTCCTGTTTTGAAACGTTTTTTCTCTGCTGCTCCTTGTGTTTTTTTTGTTGGCTTTTAGTAGTGCGCGCCTGCCATTGTTATTGTATGCCCGCACGTGTGTGTGTGTGGGTGGGTGGGGGAGCTACACAGGAAGGCAGAGCTGCAAAAGTAACATAAAAAGGAAAAATTGCATTTTTCCTGTGCGCCACGGCGCATTTCTTTTCTTCTACTGCTCGTTGTTGTTGTTGGTTGTGTTATGCGCTAGTGCCTGTCTCGCTCTCTCATACTCTCTCGCCTGGTTTGTGTGCTTGTGTGTGTGTGTGCAGTGCGCCTCGCTGTTAGGCAGCGAGCAGTTTGGGCCGTCGGCAGTGAACTTTTTAGCGCCTGCCTGCCAGGAAGGGCCTACAGCAGCGCAGCAGCAGCAGCCACAGTGTGTTATGTGATGGTGTGTGTGTGTGTGTGTGCGATGCTGTGTTGACGCCCCTTTGCAACAAACTGCACGATTAAATTATTAAAACATTGAAGGGATTTTGTCTGTTACAGCAACAGCGCCAACATCGCCTACAACAACAACAGCAGCAGCAGCAGCAACAACAACAGCGGCATTAGCAGGTGCAGCAACCGAAGGTGGAGGTGGAATTGGTGCAGCTGCAGCTGCGGGTGGTGTGGTTGCTGGAGCTGCTGGCGGAGCTGGTGGTGGAGGTGGAATTGGCACCGACAGCAACACTGGCAACGGCATCGAGATGCTGAAGGCCCTGTACGACTTCCAGGCGGTTTACCCCAAGACGATCAGCTTCGATGAGGGCGAGTACTTCATCCTGTATCAGACGTCGGCGCGCCAGCGGAACTGGTGGCAGGTGGTCAGCATGAAGGGCAACATTGGCTTCGTGCCATCCAATTACGTAATGAAGATTAAGGTGAGTGCGGGGCCAGGGAGGTAGTTCAGCAAGTTAAGCTTGCACTGGAGCTGAATACTAAAGTGCAGGTTCGTGCAGGTGGAGCATGACTTCCTCATCAGTTTCCTCAACTCGTCAATTGAATCGCTGGAGAAGTGCACGGAGCTGGAAATCAATGGCATCATGTCCAAGGACGAACTGCTCGACCGGCTGCGCGAGAAGAAGCACACCATGGAGCGGTTATATGCGGTATGAATAACAAATTGTGGGGAAGATCATAGTGGGAATTCCACGTTTGGGAACTTAAAACGGGGAACCCAAAGATAGAAATTCAAAGCGAGTTACGCTAAAAGTATAGCTCAATCGGGCAACCCCTGTGAAAGGTCATTCAAGACGGGAACCTCGACATGGCTAGTTAACCCTGGAGGATAATCCAATAACGTGCAAGAAAAACCCAACGAGGTAACTCGACATGTCGAGGTAACCCTGAAGGATAATCCAAGAACGCTTTAGCGAACCCCAACGGGGAATATAAGTTGGCTAAAAGGCTAATCGCAGAAGGGGTACCCAATAAGAGAAACCCAAGCAGAGAAATCCAAAAAGGTGAACTCAAATCAAGCGGGTAATCCAAAACTGGAAACCCAGGAAAGGCAATCCATAAAGTAAATGGAGAAATGGGCAACCCAAAATGCTTAACCTACAGAAATTGTAAAAAGGGAATTCACAAACGAGGAACGAAACGGGAAATGGAACTAGCATAGAAACTTGCGTGCAGGGTATTTGCTAGTCGAGCACCTGCCACTGAATTAGCATTGTAAAGCTTACTATTTCCAACGCAAGTGGATCTAAAGTCAGCTTAAGCTATAGTTTAGTTTTTTTTTTTTTTTTTTTTTGTTTTTTTTTGTCAAGGTAACTACTACTGTTAGCTCAACCTACGACTAAGTGCTGCAAAAAAGCAATAGTTTAGCTATGGATATAGATATATACATATAGCGACTATCGATCCAGCTAACTAAAACGGGAAACTGACCTACAGTCTGCAACCTTGATCATATGTCATGACCTTTCCCTTTCCATCACTTGAGGGAGAGTGTAACCCTTCCGACTCTCCTTTTCTCCTTTCTATTACAATTCCTGGAGCCTAATAGAATACATGAGGTATTGCCGTTCTTCTTCTTTGAGCTGGTCACATGCCTTTTCCCATTGCTGTGACCCCTTCGGACAAATACTTTTGCCATTACTCTGCGACTTCCCACAGTCGCGATTAGTGATTAGACCTTCTCTGCTACTTTGCCTTGACCTCTTCACTAATGCCTCTTGCCTTTGCCCTTGCAGGAGAGTTCGGAGCGCGACGGCGACTCGTCGCTGTCCTATTCGCACAGCTACAGCGACAAGCAGCAGCTGAGCGGCAGCCAAAGCCAGAGCCACAGCCACAGCCATTCGGCGCATCGGCACTCGCACTCGCACACACATCCTCACCAGCACCAGCAGCAGCAACAGCAACAGCAGCAGCAGCAGCATCAGCACCACAAGCACCAGCAGCAGCACAGCCCGCCGCCGCCTGCCTCACAGCGACTGGACATGAGCCGCAAGAGCATGTCCAGTCCGGCCGTGGGCGTCAGTGTGCCCGCCCACTCGATGCCCGAGTCGCCAAGCATGGGCAGCATGCAGTTGCAGAGCAGCAGCTGCACCATACAGACGCCCCAGCAGCAGCAGCCGCTGCCAGCGCCTCCACTGGTGGCCAGCACGTCATCTGCAGCAGCAGCAGCAGCAGCGGCGGCGGCAGCGGCACAGAAGGCCGCGGATGTGGGGCAGGACAACAGCATCACGTCGGAGCCGTCGGAGACGACAACAACGACAACGACGACCAGCGAGGATGTGGTCACTACATACAAGGAGACGAGCCAGCTGAGCGCCAGCAATGGCATCGCAACAGCGGCCACAGGCGCGGCAGCTGGTGCAGCAGGTGGAAGCAGCGGCGGTGGCGGAGCAGGCGTGTCAGCAGCTGCGTGTGCAGGTGGTGCTGCAGCTGCGGCTGGCGGTGCAGGATCGTCGGCAGCAACAGCTGTGGCCGGGCACAAGCAGGCGTCGCACAATGGCGGCAGCAACCGGCAGCAGCAGGACGAGCCGCTGAGCCTCAGCCTGAGCCTGAGCCAAGGGCCGGACAGTGCGCCGGACAAGTCGGAGGCCAGCGACGATGGCGACTGCAATGGCTGTGGCGGCATCAATGTGGCCGACACTAGTCAAGCGCTCGACGACAGCATCGAGAGTCCCTCGCGCTCGCATCGTCTGGGCAGTGCCACGCCCTTGGGCTTGGCTGGCAGCGCCGTCAGCAGCAATGGGCGTGGCCAGCTAAAGGTGGAGTCCTCGGATGTGTACCAAATTGTCGATGCACTGCGTCGCAATACGAACTTGAGCTTCGATCTGTCGTGCGAGGCGCTGCGCGTTGTGCTCACCAGCCTGGAGCAGCTGTACAATGGCGCCATCAATCCGTATCTGGAGGCGGTCGCTGTGCACGTGACCGGCAAGGTGGCCACGCCCAAGGAGCTGCTGGGCATCACGCATGACGCGAAGCGGTTGCAGTATCTGTTCGCACAGCTTGCGGACTGCAAGAACGATACGGAGCAGCGCACCTGGATGCTCTACGAGGACGAGGAGGATATCATACAGTTCCTCGAGGAGCTCGTCGAGATACTGGTGAGTGTGCAAGGGCGGGAGGGATCTAAGTAGGTAGGTTAGGTTCTCTCACATTTTTTTCTTATACAATTAAAATGTTAATTTAAAAGAAAAACTGAATGGAAACGATATATACTATGCTAGTGGTATAGTTTCTTGTGAAAAAGGTCTATTTATTTCATAACAGATTGTTGGTTGGTCAATATTATTAGTATCTACAATAATACCTAAAAAAAAAAAAAATTCTGTAACTTTTTTACTTTTGCTATAATTCGACTTATCGATTTACAAAATCGAACTCTGGGGGCGGTGGGCGTGGCATCCAAAAATTGAAAATCCACATTCTATGTAATGTTACCAGGGACCTAACCACCAAATTTGGTGCTTCTAGCTTTTTTAGTATTCTTATAACTAAGAAAAAATCGTTTTATAGGGGCGGTAGGCGTGGCATTCAAGAGTTGAAAATCCAACTTCTGTATAATATTGCAAGGAATCATGCTACCTAATTTCATGCTTTTAGCTCTAATTATTATTGAGTTATTTGCAATAAATCGAAAAACGAGTTTATCGATTTGCGGAGGTGGTGGTGGGCGTGGCACGTAAAGTTTGAAATAAACTTCTTATGTGTATCCTCGTTATCAATAGGTAAATGGTATAAAAAGATGTGGCAAGTTTGAGGTTTAAGCTACTTTGAAAAATGATCGAAATCAGTTGATATGGCAGCTATATGATATTTCAGTGCGATCTGGCTCGTTCCGACTTATATACAGCGTGCTGAAAAAAGAAGTATGTGCATCAAGTTTCATCAAGATAACTTCAAAATTTGAAGTATAGTTAGAGTTACAACAGACGTACGGACAGTTACGGACAAGACTATATCGACTCGCCTGCTGATCAATAATATATATATAGTTCATATGCTTGGCTTAAATGACTATACATTCTGTAAAGTTGAAATTTTCATAGAAGAAACTTTGCTGTAGAATCTTCTGCTAATCTGTCGCTTCTCCTCTCTTCTCTCTGGGCGCAGAACAATGCGGACGAGAACATTAGCTGTTACGAGATGTCATGCGATCAGTACCAGATGTTCATCAACCTGGTGCAATACTATCAGATGGAGACGCGCTGGTCTATCAAACGCCTGCTGCTTAAGACTTTCACAGCTGCCTGTCACCTGGATCACATCATCGTGGACATACTGCTTACCTCGGTGCTGCCCCTGGAGATTGTGAGTGCGAAAGAGAAGAGTGCCGGGGGTTTACGCGGCTTAATGCTTGCTCTTTCTCAAATCCAGGTGGAGGACATGAAGACGCACTTCGCCAATTTGGATCGCTTCAAGCAGCTGGTGAAGATGCTGACCATCATCTTCTCGCTGGGTCAACCCATGCCGGTCAATCATCAGGGTGCGTAGAAGCTAGCAGTCATATTGACAGTCGGACGCGCTCGACTGTAGAATACCCGGCACATAATCAAAAGAGCCATACAATATTCAAAACAAGTGTGAAACGCTTCGAAGTAATACTGTTTGAACCTAATGCTTTATAGCTGAATACTCTGTAGGCCTGTAAAGCTGTCGTTCTATATTCACATACCCTGTAAACCTGTAAAACAAAATGACATTCCAAGCGAATATCGTGAAATTTGCAGCCAAATTGAAAAGTGCCGAAAGTCAAGGAATAATATGCCCTAGCTGAAATATGAAACATAGTTCCTTGGGCATTTTTTGAGTTCATTGTCCGATCGAATTTAAATTTTAGGTGCAGGGTATTATTAAGTTTAGCTACGTAAAGGACTAGTAACAAGGTTTTTTTTTGCTAAGCGCCTGAGAATGAGAAATTTAAATTAATTCGAATTTTATACAATTTTAATACTATGTCGTACCATACGAGAGGTTGCTTTATCTGTAAAAATCTAAAGCTGATCGAGGATGAAACTCCTATATCATTTAGTGGACAGTCAAATTCGGGAGTAAAGAAACCATTACTATTCTTGAAAGACATTGCTATGATCAGAGGCACTATATCATACTCTGTCACAGCTAGATGGAAGCTTTGAGACAACACTTCTTGTTTTCCTTGCTTAACAACACTTTTTCCGTTAATGTTCTCACATCTCGCAATACTTGAGAATTGTAACTGATATTTTGAACGTTTCACAACACACTTATTAACACTTGTTACCATCATAAAGTTGGCCTTGACAATTTGCACTTGCCGTACAAGTTTACCTGCACAACGAACTACAGCCGGAAAATCATTTCTCAGCGAATCTCGAGTCGAGGCACTAGAAGAAAACTAAAAAAAAATTCGAAAAATACGAAAAAGCGAAAAAAAAATCTGTAAATTTGGAAATATTTTCCTTGATTTAAATCTCGTTTTTTATTTCTCGCGTATAATTCGACTGTTGCTGAGAGCAGCAAATACTTTGCAAATCAAAAAAAAAAAAAAAGAAAGGAAAAACTGATAGCTGTGAAAATGTCGGGAAGGCACCCCGTGAACTCACCCAATACCTTGGAGGATGACTCCGATGCGGGCGGCGATAATCCACCGTTGAGCGAGCAGGAGATGCAAGCGCTACTGGACGCGGCCCAGGCCGACATTATACGTGCGAATAATCAGTTCATTGCAACAATCAGACCACCAAATCTGAGCGAAAGCGATACGGACAGCTTTGACGACACGACCGACGACTCGGATTACTAGACGAGGGCACAGGGAGAGACACAGAGAGAAAGAAAGGATAGAACGGAAGAGAACAGCAGACTCAAGCCGTCCCTATCCACTGTCGCGCAGTACTTAATGCAAAAAAAAAGAAAAAATAAATAAAATAAAATAAAATAAATAAAAATAATTATAAAATTTAAATTTTTCCCGATTTTCGTTTCCTTGACAACTTAGTTAATCGCACGCGTAATCTCTGTACCAACTTGCAGACTATTTGGGCGTGCACTTCGCCAGCTTCCTGCTGGAGATTGTCGAGGGCAACAACCCGGAGCTGCTGGTGGACATGGTCATCGCGCTGATACTCGCCTTCAATCAACAGTTCAGCGAGCATGCAGTCAATGTCATCATCGAGGCCATGCAGAATCTGCCCACGGCCAAGGTCTTCACCGAGAAGCTGCTGCTGCTGCTCAATCGGGAGGGTAAGTGAGAGCCTGGTGACTTGGTATACTAAACCACCTTACTACTGGCTCTCGTATACCGTATGCTGAATACCGTTAACTAACAAATCTTGCCCTCTTTGGTAGATGATCCTACGCGCCTGCTGAAGCATCACAACAAGCATATGAACACGGTGCTGCGCATGTTCATCGACATCTTCAGCCACTCGGATACGGCGGGCATGTTCTATACGAACGACATCAAGGTGCTCATCGATATAGTCGTGCGTCAGCTCTCCGATCTGGATGCGGGCAATGCGGTAAGACAGCAAAAATAACTTAAATATTGTCTATGTCTCTATCCCTCTTTATAGCCATACCATTTGTCTCTGTGTGATTTTATACCTCTATTTAACTGTCTTACTTTCTCTCTGTATCCTAATTTCACTATATCCCTATCTCACTATGTCCTTATCGCACTCTATGCCTCCATCTTTTTATCTTTATGCTTTATAACCTTATTCTTGTATTCCTTCTTTCCTCCATCTCTCTACTTCCATTTATGTATCCATCTATTGCTGTATTCTTTTATCTCTATATTCTTGTATATTTATATTCCTCTATCCTTTTGTCCATGTTTTTTTTTCATGCCTATATCTTTCTATATCTTTATTCCCCGTCGCTCTATCAAATAATTCTCTCTCTACCTTGATTCCTCTGCCCCGTATCTCTGTATATATCAATATTTCAATCTCATTATGCCATCATCCCTCCATTCCTCTATTCGTATATTGATTTATCTATCTATACCTTTATCCTTTTATCCTTCATGCTTTTATCCTCCTAATCCTTTATCCCATCATCTTTTAATAAATATCCTGATCTCCCTGCCTTTATCTCTGTATATTTCTTTATTTCAATCTCACTGTTTCCATCCATCGATCAATCATTTCTTGCTTCTATCCCTCCATTCTTCTATCCATCTATTCCTTTATCCGTTTATCCCTATAACTCCTTATCCTTTTATCCTTCATGACAATATCCTTATATTCCTTTATCCCCCAGTCGCTCTATAAATTATAATTATAATTATAATTATATCTTTCTATATTGATCCCTTTGCCCTATATCTCTATATTTGTATGTCTCTTTTATACCACCCATCCATCCTTCCATTCCTCTATTCATCTTTTCCTTTATCCGTCTATCCCTATATATCTATACCCTTTTACCCTTCATGTTCTTATACTCCTATTTGTTTTTCCCACCATCATCTGTTAATATTTCCTGTCTATATTTCCATCTTACCGTATCTGTCCATTGATCTATCCCTTTATGCCATCATCTCTCTATTCTTCTATCCATCCATCTATCCCCTATCCGTCCAACCCTATATCCACCTTTCTGTCTTCTGTTCCTATCACTATATTAAATTGTATCTCTCTCTCTCTCTCTGCAGCTGCGTCCCTGCTATTTGGAGCTGTGTCGTCGCATTCTCCGGAACACGAACTATCAGGAGCATCAGCATCGCAAGCACGATCTCATGAAGATCTTCACGCGCATCTTCTGCGAGGAGACCGAGTGCAGCGCATCCGATCAGCAGCTCGTGCGCGAAATCGCCAACGAATTTCCTCAATTGTTCAAGGCATAAGCAGAGGGCAAATCCTCCTAACTACACTGCGAACCCCTCCCAAAATAAAAAAAAATCAATTCCGAAAATAGAGACACCTATAATCGAAATAGAACTGCAGATAAAGCATTGCTAGTGAGGCCGACAACGCGGGCCAACGAAATTCTCAATTGAAAATTGTGTATAGTTGGGGCAAAATGACTATATAGACGATATACACACACACACACATACAAACACACACACAACTCATATATGTAACTCTCTCGGATAGCCTTAGACGAACGATCGAACGAGTCGAGGAGGTCGGTCAACTGCATTTCGTATTGATTTAACTATGGTATATACACATATATATATATATAAATATAGGTATATATATATATATATATATATATGTATTTATCGAACACTGGACTTTTCGTAGTGTATCTCTTATGAACATGATATGATATATATATATATATATAAACCTATTGATATGAATATGAATTTGTTGTGCTTGTATGCAACCCTATAGACAACACACACACACACATACAGACACACACTAGTTATACACGTATATAGTATATACAAATATATTATTACTATTACATATTATTGTATTCAATTATACATCTTAGACATTTGTATAGTCCCTAAGTCTGTGACTAAAGCCAAATCAGTTTGGATTGATTTTATTATGATGACGATGCTAGTTGGCAGATGATGCCTGATGCATGATGCTGGCATTTTAAGTTCTAGAGATAAACACAAAGTTTTACATCAAATTTACATAGTTCGTAAACGCTGAACGAGGGCGAAATTCATGTATTTATATATAGTAAGAAATGTTAAACTGCAATCGATAATATGAGACATGCGTGCGAGCAACATAATGTTACATTTGTTTATATAATCTATGGAAAACCAAAGCGACAACTAATTAAAAACTGTTAAAGCTCAGCCGGAACAAGGCCTAAACAATGAGAACGAGAATAGAGAATCGAGAAACGAGAATCGAGAATCGAGAATTATACAAGTTTGTTGAGGTATAATGAGGAAATGCACACACGCCTAACACTTTCTACTTTCAAGTCTGTCTCGCCCTATCTAACTCTCTCTCTCTCTCTCTCTCTCTCTCTCTCTCTGTCTATCTCTCTCTTTCGCACTCCCTGTCTCTCTCTCTTTTCTCTTTAACTAACTAAGCCTATGGAAAATCAAAACTTTTGCACAAATGCAATTTTACATGTGTTTTAAAAAATGTTTTTATTGATTTTTAAGTCGAAAAGCGAAAACTTATTAAGTTTGTTGTTGCAAATTGAAGCATTGTTAAATTGTGAAATTGTGAAATTGAGAAATTAAAAAATTGAGAACTTCAAGGCATGTACAAAACATACGAAAGCAGAATCCGAAACTAAGCTAGAACTGCAACTAAATCAACTAAAACAACTATTTAATAGCGATTAACGAGCAATAACAAGCACATTTAACTCCAGTATACAACGTCAGACTATTCAGAACTAATTAACAAATTGTATTCGTGCAACGTTTTGTATCTCGATTTGAACCTAAGCAATAACAACAACAATAATGAACACACAAATAACAACAAAAACAACAACAACAAGAAATTCAAATTATTAACAACTTTTGAGAACTTTGTTAATCTGCTCGTTTCTATGTAACCAAAATGAACAGCAATAAATTCACGAACTAAAAGCAAATCAAATAAAATATAAACTACTTCACAATGGCAACGCAATGAACATTCAGAATGTTGAAAACAAACAATGAAAACGCAATAATTGTAAAAGAGTAAACAAAAACAAAAAAAAACGAAACGAGTAAAGCGTAAAGTGGAAAACTCGTAAAATCGTATAATGACATTTACGGAAATAAACAAATCAAATTTCATTCGATTTTATTTACTCCAGCGAGTGGGGGATTATAAACGTTTAACTCATTTTTTTTATATTAAATAAAAGAGTGAAAAAAACACAAATGAATTGCCTGATAGCAAGTATTAGCTTGATAGAGAATGTCGAAAAAGTTGAGGCTTTCCTAATTTTCCTTTAATTCGAATTATCAATTTTTAAAATCGATTTCGAAAAATTCGATTTATGGAAGCGCTAGGTGTGGCATCCAAAATTTGAAAATACGCATTTTGCGAAATGTTATCGAGAGCTTCTTTCCAAATTTGGTGTTTCTAGCTTCTCTACTTTTTCCAAAAATTAGATTTATGGGAGCGCTGGGTGTGGCAACCAAAATTTGAAAATCCGCATTCTGCGCAATGTTACCAGGAAGCGTTCTACCAAATTTGGTGTTTCTAGGTTTTCTTCTTATTCGAAAAATTCTAGTTATAGCGGCGCTAGGTGTGGCATCCAAAATTTGAAAATCCGCATTCTGCGCAATGTTACCAGGAAGCCTTCTACCAAATTTGTTGTTTCTAGGTTTTCTTCTCATTCGAAAAATTTGAGTTATAGCGGCGCTGGGTGTGACATCCAAAATTTGAAAATCCGCATTCTGCGCAGTCTTACCAGGAAGCTTCGTACCAAATATGGTGTTTTTATCTTCTTGGGTTTTCTTATAATTCGAAAAATTCGATTTATAGAGGCACTGGGTATGGCAACCGAAATTTGAAAATCCAACTTCGTCATAATATTGCAAGGAACCCTCCTACCAAATTTGATGCTATTGGCTCTTATTATTATTATTGAGTTATCGATTTCGAGCTATTTGAGGCCTGCTGGCAGGAAAACAGCTTTACCCGTCCGCCAAGTGTCCGTCCGAAAGGGCGTCGAGCGTTGCTCCGACAGGGCAATCCAGTTTTCCAGCTCGTTCCGTTCAGTTTCAGTCGCACACTTGGCATTCGGTATTTGGCATTAGTTGACATTCGAATTCGAGACACGCACAACAGTAGAAAACTGAAAAAAACACACAATTCCCAATTTCCGATTTCGCATTTCGCATTTAGCATTTCCGATTTTGCATTTCGCATTTGCTCTGCGCAGATAAAAACCCCCTCCCCACCGACACAGTAGCAGACGAGGATCATGGCAGAGCCAGCGCGACGCGGAGGCCGTCGACGGCGCATGGAGCCGGCGCGCGTGCAGTACGGCGCCTGGGACGATCCGTGCGTGTCGCTGTTCGCGACGGTGCCGCAGGAGCCGCTGGCCGACATGTTGAACCGGCTGAAGCGCCTGCCGCCGACGCAGGCACGCGCAGGTGCCGGCAGTCGCGAGCGCGGCCGCGAGGTGGACGCGTGTCCGCTGCTGCTGGCCACGTCGGCGTCGACGAACCGGCTGTATCGCGAGGTGAAGCATCAGGTGGCGCAGATCGCCGACGATCGCAATCGGAACTACCATCCGGCGCAGGAGCGCGAGCGTCTGTCCGGCCTCATATCGCGCAAAATGGCCGATCAGCAGCGGCGCGAGTTCGCCGAGGCGATGCGACGCAAGCAGCTGCACACGAACTCGCAGCGGCTGCGCGATCTCAAGATCGAGATCGATCGCGCCAAGACGACGCTGAGCGTGGTGGGCAAGCGTAACGAGAACATCGCGATGCACGGCTCGGAGCGGGTGCACGAGCGTCAGGAGGCGCTCGAGCATCGCGAGCAGGTGCAGCAGGAGAAGCTCGCTGAGCAGCTGGCGCTGCAGCAGAAGGCGCACCAGTACAGCCAGCAGCTGGTGCAGCAGATACGCGAACTGCAGTCGCAGCGCGAGCGCCAGCAGCAGGCCGATCGCGAGGAGGGGCGCCAGAAGCGCCACCGGGACGAGCTGGCGTATGCGACGCATCTGCAGCAGGCGCTCGAGTGGCGCCACGAGCGGCGCAAGGAGCTCAAGCAGATGCTCGACGAGTTCGCCGCGCTGCAGCGCAATCTGCGCGACGCCGAGCAGGCCAAGCAGCAGCAGCAGCAGCAGCTCGACGTCATCGTGATGGAAGCACTGGGCCCGGTCACCTCCGATTTCCTGCGCAACGAGCTGCAGCGGCGCGTCGACGATATCGAACGGCGGCGCCTGATCAGCGACAAGCTGGGCCAACAGCTCAGCGAGCTGCGGCGCAAGCAGGACGCCCACGACAACATGCTGGCCGATATACTGGCCTGCGAGCGGCAGGCGCGCGAGAAGAAGCGCGCCCACCAGGACATCGAGAAGCGGCACATGCAGAAGCAGCAGGTCGCCAGGGATCTGATCGGGCAGCGCGAGGAGCAGCGGCTCTACCAGGAGCAGCAGGAGGCGCTCTATAAGACGCTGCCCAGCGATGCGACCAGCTTCATGCAGCGCCAGTACCAGCAGGAGAAGGCGCGCGAACAGGCCAGCCGGCAGCGCAACATGGACAGCTACAAGGGCATCGCCATTGGCATACTCGAGAATGTGCAGCATCGGGCGACGGCCGTCGAGGAGGATCGCCTCATCAGGCAGGCGCTGCACGACATGGAGGTCGACATGGAGCGGCGGGTGGATGAGGAGCGTATGCGTGTACTGCACGCTCAGCCCGATGAGATCATACACGAGGTGCGGCCATGCAAGCTGTCGCACGAGGAGCGGCAGGCATTCGATCTGGCCGGCTGTGGCATGCAGCAGAACAAGAGTCCCCCGCATGCGGACAGGCCAGTCGAGCGGCACGATTAGAGAGATAAGTACAGACTAACACACACGATTGATTTAGTTATTGGATTCCGTGTATACGCTAATACTGTTCAGGTATGAACTCAACCGATAAATTCTACAGCCAAGCTACTCGAGACGCTCAATAAAGATATATTTATTAAGTTTGAGTTGCATACTTGCGGGCGGCGCTTAAATTTAACTTGCCTGCGAATGAGTGGCATACTTTCGGGCGGTGCTTAGATTATGTTTGCGTGCGAAAGCTCGTTGCTGCAAACACTGCAACTTGCAAAAATTGTGACGCATGCGAAAGCTCGTTGCTACTAACTGAGACTTGGATCGCATAGCTGCACACCAAAGCTCATTGCTACAGTCAAAGCGTTGCTATAATTGTTCTAAATTGTGTTAGCTAAAGTGTATTATGTATACTTCTGAGCGGCACTTTAACTAGGCTCGCATGCGAAAGCTCATTGCTACTGACTGCGACTTGGGTCGCATAGCTATACACTAAAGCCCATTGCTACAGTCAAAACATTGCTATAATTGTTCTAAATTGTGTTAGCTAAGTGTATGTTTACTTTTGAGCGGCACTTTAACTATGCACGCATGCGAAAGCTCGTTGCAACTGACTGCTGCTCTGCAGCGAATTCACTTCTGTTTTCAGTTATATTTCGAATTTGAAATTAACAATTGACCTTATTTTCCACAATTTTTATATGAATATAATTCACATATTTTTATTTTGATATATGTATATTTATTTTTTTTGGTTGTAATTGTGCGTAAAATTACATTTAAATTGGCTGCATTTGGCTTTTCGCTTTTTGTAGCATACTTTCAGGCCGAGTGTTTAATTGACGCACATTGGGAGTGGTTCAACTGTCTGCAATTTCCGCTAAAAATTAAACTCAAAATAGGTTTTCTTTTCGCTTTGGGCGTTTCTTTATGATTTTATTCTTCAATAACTAGATTTAGGTTCGTATACATACATATATAATTGATAACTGATAACTCATAATTCGTCTAACCTCTATGTTTAGTCACAGCTTGCTCTGCAGCGCTCTCCTCCTGCGGCTGCTTTTACCTCCGAATTAAAAAAAAAAAAAGAACATATTCCAAAATTCCAAAACTCCAGAAATGCGCCGTCTTGCGACATTGGACTCTCGATTCTGGCAACTTACTGACTAATAAATGCATTTGCCTCCGGTACGTTTCCAAAATTATAATTATTTTTTCATTTCTATTTTCTTTGTGTTTTTCTTTGTTTTCTAATTTTTTTGTTTTCTAATTTTTTTGTTTTTTTTTTTCGTTTTTTCTTTTTCTTTCCTGAACTTAGACTTTGGCTAGGAATTAGATTAGTTTGTGTAGTTTCGCTGCTATTTTCTCTCTGGCTGTAGACTGGAAGTAAAAGCTTTGTCTCTGATCGGGTCTGAACTGAACTATATATAATATATATATATATATCGGAAAAAAATGGAAGAAGAAAACTGGCATAAATAAATAGAATAGAAATTAGACTGAAGTGCGACTCTTATTCATATGGTGTATAGATAGTTGTATATAGTAACTATATAGTAGCTTGGGTGCGCAGCCCGGCCCTTAACCTAGTTGCTCTGCTTATAGATAGGGTATATGGTATATGGTATATATGTATGTATGTAACTGTAGTATTTGCGTTTTACGTATAGTGCGAGTGCCCGGCGACAGGCACTCGTTAAATGCAACAAACAAAATTCGAGCGGATTATCGACCCAGAAACTCCTCCTGAACTGCTCCTCCTCCTCATCCTCCTTCTCCTCCTGCTGAACTAAAACCTACTAATACACAATACACAACTGCACCGTGCTGCACCGCAACTTGGGCCAGTCGGGGTGGGTTGGATGTTAACGGATGTTATATGGTATATATCGCTGGCACTCGCTTAGCAAGCTTAGTCGATCACCACCGACCAGGGATGATCGACCTTGCCGTACTGGATGTCGGTCAGCGTTTCGCGTATCAGCTCGTGCACGGGCTTCTCCTGCTCCATGGTGGGTATGTAGAGGTCCTGGCCCAGGTAGTTGATGCGGTTGATGGGGCTGACCACGCACGCGGTGCCCGTGCCGAACAGCTCGAGCAGCTGCAGTTCGTTAGAGGAAAGAAGAAATGCCTTTAAGTTGAGCTTCGTTACAGTCGCACTTCTGCTCGCTGTACTTACGCGTCCCTGGTTGAGCAGCTCACAGACCATGGGCATGGTGAAGGTTGCCTCGCGCACCTTGAACTTGCCCCACTGGCGGGTCATGGCCAGTATGGAGTCGCGCACGATGCCAGGCAGTATGAGGCCGTTCAGTGGCGGTGTGATCAGTTCTTGTTCTAAGGGAGAGAACGGGAGAGAGAGAGAGAGAGAGCGAAAGGTGTGATTAGCAAGTGAAGCTACTTGTGCTTAGATGTTTTAACTAACTTTCTGTTCGTAATTAAATAATTGTGTTTATTAACTAGCTATGTATATATCTGTCTATTGAACTGGCTATCTATCTATTGTGTCAGCTATTTATGAATTACTGTGAGCAAAAAGTAAGGTGAATTTTCAATTTAAAATTCGCGGGCTTAAGATGGCGAACTAGTTCTTTTTTTCTCGAGTTGGCAGGACTGTTGATGACATTTGGCGGGAATTTCATGTCAATATCAGAATGAGTACTATATTTACGCTTTTGTTTACCAAACGATCAAGAGTGCATTTGGCGATTTTTACAATGTCTGATTTAATTGAGCAGAGAAGTGCCACCAAATTTTATCGGGAGGGGATTACTTTGAAAGGGATGAAATTGATTTAGGAGAATAAATAAAGAAATTTTGACTTTACAAAAATATTCACCTTACTTTTTGCCCACAAAAGTACACTTCTATATTCTTTATAGTATCTATTCCCTTCCCGCTCTTATGCCAGCGTCTACCGCCCACTCACCTCCTTGATCGTTGACATAGAACATGAAGATGTTCATGGTGCCGACTTCTGTGAGCTGGTGATCGTCGCCGTAGAGCCAGAGCACCTGCTGCAGGCCGCGGGCGGCGGCCTCCTTTTGTACATTGATGGTGGGTGCGTAGTTGGAGCCCATTTTGCGATTGCCCACGCCGCCGGGCCAGGCACGGGTGTAGCTGGGATCGGCGAGCAGCGAGACGGCGCCATTGCTGCCGGTCTTGAAGTAACTGCCCACCGGGCTGAGAATCGTGTAGAGCAGCGCCGAGTCGGAGGAGGCAACACCCAGCGTTGGCTACAATGGAAGGGAATGCGATGGCCGCAATTAGGACAAGTTCTCGCAGCGATTCGGCACATGACGCCAGCGACACTCACATCGATGCCAATAAGCGTGGGACGAATGTATAGGCTGGCGGCTTCTGTGTGTGGCACCCACTCGGAGTCGATGGACAGCAGACGGGACATGCACTGGACGAACTCCTTGCCCTCGAACGTGGGCAGGCCGGAGCGCTGGGCGGCCAGATTCATGCGGTTCATGTTCATATCCGGCCGGAAAATGCGTATTTTGCCATCCAGACCGCGATACGCCTTCATGCCCTCAAAGAGCTGCAGAAAGGGAGCAGAGAACATTGAATCGGGTTAGCTTGGATATCGAGCAGATAATGAGGTTAGAATAGAGCTGAAGAATGTATCATTTTTTGGATTGGAGGAATTGGAATGAGACTATGGGATGCAGTTGAGTAGGAATTGACAAGAGCATAGGAAAAAAGTTTTCTATAGGATTTAAGATTTTTCGATAAATTTTTCCTATAACTTTAAAAATAAAATTGAGTTAATTGACATAAGAAATTGATACTTTGAAATATATAAATATCTTTCCATAAGTTTTTAAGCAAACTAAGTTGATTTTAATTAGATACATAAATAATAAAAATAATATTAATATACAAAAATAAATTTCGAAATTTCAAAATTCTAAAAACAAAATTTAGATAATAAAATAATAGTAGGTTTTATATTTTCCGATCAATTTTTTTCTATAACCTTTAAAAACAAAATTGAGTTAATAAAATGTTAGTAGTAGTAGTAAAGTTTTAAATATTTTTTTTTAATAGGTTTTGAAAACAAATTAATTTGATTCAAATGATATACATAATAATTATTGTTTATAAATAAATATTAATTTTGTATAAGCTATAAATATTGTTAAAACCTTTTAAATACAAAATTGGAATAATAAATTAAAACAAAATTAAGTTCTATCAGGAAAATAAAAAATGTACTAAATAATATTTAATTTAATTCTTTCCAATTAATTTCCAAGTCAAGCAAACTGAAAAAACTTTTCTACAATCATTTGAAACTCCCAAAAACAGATCCGGCAGACATGAGCATGATTATGAATTGAATTAGATTTATGTGCTCCATAGTAGATAATACTCTATGCACCGCAACCGAATCAAACTCTCAGTCTTAGCCGAGATAAAAGAGTTAACAAAGCGCAGACAGAGTTTGATAAGGCTGATGCGATTGGGGCGACACGTGCGTCTTGCCTATCCAAAGCGAACTCACCTCGACGGCATAGTGCAACACCTTGGCGGCGGGATGCATGACTAGATTCTCGAGGGGCGTTATCTCTGGCTTCTGCCAGCCGCCCAAGCTCCTGTGGTAGTAGATCTTGAGCATGTGATCGGTGAAGAACTTGCCGAAGCCGAGCTCCTCGTCGTTGTCGGGCTTGGGCTGCAGCTGCTGGGGCGTGGCCAGGCGCACCGTCATCTGCGACGCCTTGAACAGATGCCCCAGATCCTTGTCGTGCTTGATGGGCTCGGGGGCCTGTGTGTACTGTGTGTTCACCGAGGCGGTGATCTCGAAGTCTGCGCTCTTCTGCTGCTGTTGCTGCTGTGCCGTCTTCAGGGACTGATTGCTGCACAGACGGATCGACTGCTCGATGAAGCGGATCAGACGGTGCTGGTTGCGGAAAATATCCTGAAGAGATGCAAAAAAAGAAGGAGCGATCAGTTAGCAGGAAGATCAAAATAATGTGTAGATATAAATGTAAACATTAGGGCATTGCGTAAGGAAACTTCATTCAGTTGATCACAATATATTCGAAAAAATAGGTTGAAGAGATCCGTAGAAATGGATCAGTTATTAAGGAAGAAGATCCAGTATAATCTATAGTTATAATGACAAAGAATCGGTCAACTAAAAGTGACTAAGCTGATTCCAAAATATTTCAAACGAATTCTAAGAAAATCTAACGAAATCGATCGCTCACTCGTATTTTAGGAAAAATCAAGTATTATATCATATATAGAAAAAAATTTATAGGTAAGCGGAAAAAATCCATACGAAGGATACCCAAAAATGTATCAGCTATCAAAAGATAGATCAAGTATTATTTATTGTGTATATATAATATAATAGTAAAGGATTGATAATATAATAGTAATTTATTAAGTTGATCCTAAAATATTCAAATAGAATCCTAAGACAATATCTATCAGTTATGAGGCATATGTAGTAGTAGAAAATGTATTTATAGTTACGTTATTTTATTAGTTTTTATTTATATTAATTTTTATACCATTTACCCATTGAAAATGGGTAAAAAATGGTATATTAACTTTGTGCAAATGTATGTAACAGGCAGAAGGAGGCGTGGCAGACCATACAAAGTATATATATTCTTGATCAGCATCAATAGCCGAGTCGATTTGGTCATGTCCGTCTGTCTGTCCGTCTGTCCGTCTGTCCGTCTGTCCGTCTGTCCGTCTGTCCGTCTGTCCGTCTGTATGAACACACAGATCTCAGCTATTAAAAGAGCTAGAGGCACCAGACTTGGTGGGAGTGTGCGTGTATTCAATACACACAAGAAGTTTATTTCAAACTTGATGTGCCACGCCCACCGCCTCCGCAAATCGATAAATGCGTATTTCGATTTTTTCCAAATAATTCAATAACGAAAAGAGATAAGCGCACCAAATTTGGTAGGAGGGTGTCTTGCAACATTATGCAGAAGTTGGATTTTAGAATTTTGGATGCCACGCCCACCGCCTCTAAAAAACACATTTTTATAGTTTAAAAGAAAACTAGAAAAGCTAGAAGCGCCAAATTTGAAAGTAAGGTGCCTGGTAACATTACGAAGAATGTTTGATTTTCAACTTTTGGATGCCACGCCCACCGCCCCCAAACTATTGAATTTTAAGAAAAGTAGGGAAATAACAAAACATTTTTTTTAACACTCTTGTAGCTTACCATAGTACAGATCTACCCTATAAATTTCAATCCGATCGGACAATAAACAAAGAAGTTATAGGAGTTTGAATCTTCCATATAAAGTTGTGGGCGCTTAGAATTCCAACTAGAATGTTGAACTGACGCAGCAGAAGGCCGGCATCAATAAAAGTCTCATTTGCCGATCGCTCCGCGTAACTGTGTGTGGTCTAGATGGTTGCATGCAAGATTCTGGTGCGTGTGGTCGCGGGTTCGAATCCAGCAACGGGCAATTTTTTTTTTTTTTTGCCGATCGCACTGCGTAACTGTGTGTGGTCTTGATGGTTGGCTCGCAAGTTTCTGATGCGTGAGGTCGCGGGTTCGAATCCTGCGCTGGGCAATTTTTTTTTTTTTTTAATAATTTTGCGCTATATGAAAAGTATATTATGCAAAAAAAAAAAAAAATAAAAACAAAAACTTTTTCTAAGCAATACAAAAAAATGAAGACTGCGCTGGGATTCGAACCGGGGACATTTAGTTATAGAGCTGACAACTCTCACAACAAATCACTGAAGCACATGGTCTGTTCCTAGGCGCGAGAAGTTTTGCATACAGCAGCAGAGACGGAGCAGAGGCTCGGCTTCAATGCTTGCGCCGACTGCGCACGCACAATCGGCGTGCAGTCGGCATGTGCCATTAGCGTCAATGCATGTGTATTTAATTTCGGAAATATGCGATGCGTTGTTATTAATTCGAATAAAAGTAATTAATATTAAGAATTATTTTTAGCAGCCAAAGGTAAATTATAACTTACTGTCGAGTGCACTCGACTGTAGCTTTCTTCAATTTTTTTTTTAATAACAAAGAAGTTATAGGAGTTCGAATTCCCCATACAAAGTTATGGGCGCTAGCGATTCCTAACCAAAACGTTAAATCGACGCAGTAGAGGGCCCGCGTCAATAAAAGCCTAATTTGCCGATCGCATGGCGTAAGCTTGTGTGGTCTAGTGGTTAGAGGTCCGACTCGTAAGTTACAAAGTTCGTGAGAGTTCTTGGGTTCGAATCTGGCGCGGGGCGATTTTTTTTTCTTAATGTAAATTGCTTTTTTTTTTATTTTTATACCATTTATTTTATTTTGTATTATTTCTTCGAATAGGGTAAATGGTATCTTACAGTCGCGCGCGCTCGACTGTAGCTTTCCTTACTTGTTTATTCTTTATATTGATATAAAAGTATGGATTGCTTGAACTCAAAATATTCCAAAGACACCATAAAAATATTCAAAATAAATCAAATCAATAAATTTACTATGGTATAAGGAACAAGAATTATTATATATTAATATAGTATAGAATTACTTGAGAAGGCAAGCTCCAGCTGTTGCCAACAGATGCAAATTGAAATCGTTACTTCGAACTCAATTAAAATCCCTAAGCAAGTTTATGGAATTTATAAGGTACTCGCACTTCTATATCTACCCTAAGGTGATAGTTCTCACCGTAAGAATCATAAGATTGACACTGCTATAGCTCAGAGTAATTGCATGCTAAATTCTGAAACGACTTCCACCTGCTGCGGGACTACAATCAACTTTCGCTTTCATCTAAATGCAAATCTTGCAGTGGGCCCGAAATTCAGCAGTACCCGTAATCGCGTTCGACTTGGACCCCGTGGCGAACTCGCACCTGAAACTGCATTAGCATATGTGCAGAAGGCTATACCTGGCGTTACCTGAGCTTTAGCTATGCCTATGTACAGCAAGTACAGTACTACTGTGCCTCGTTCAACAACCTTAGGCCGAGCGCCTCTCTCGGCGCTTCTCAGCGCTGGCAGGCCAATGTGGGCCACGGGCAGCTCTCGCTAATTGCAAATTTCGAGTGCTTTAAGGCCCAATTTATCGGGCATTAGCATCTCATTAAAGGGTTCAAAGGGATCGCATTCGATTATCTGCATAACTTCTAGAACTCACTGGGCACAGACAATTTATATAGTATGAAGAGCTCAGTAAATGATATTTTTAAATATCTTACAGAAAAAAAAAAAACACATTTTATAATATTATATTCAAATATTCAGGCGATCTTAAGCCCTTCAAATGGGTATACCTATGTATCAAATTTGGCATACTATGCTTCTACTGCTGTAACCCAGTACTACCAACAGCAGCAGCGTTATCAACTGATTTCACTGAAAATTAGCGCCGTCATCGCATTATGCCGCGCGCATGTTATGTGTGTTTTTGCCTCCGCCGATCACCAGGTCAATTTCCCTATAGCATTCTCAACAAGTTTTTTTTTTGTATTTTATTTCCATTACGCAAATCAATTGGAAAACACACAGTCAGCGCTTCACCTCGTCGCGTTACGCTTGCTGATGAAATAGACGTGTGCGGTGTCTTCATGCCGGAAAACGAACACCAAGACCGAAGACCGAAGACCAAAAAAAAACTAAACACGCAGAAAACCAAAATTGTCAACTCGAAAATACTGAACTGAAAAAACTGAGAAACTACGCGGACGCATTGCATCAGCCAGAGATACTAAAAAAAAAACAAAAAAATCGAGAAACCAAAACTAGTTCAAGCACAAATTCAAAAAGCCTACAGGTGTGTGTGCGTGTGTGTGTGTGACCCTAGACGGAGCCGCAGTGTCTGCGACGTCAGCGTCAATACCACGCACGATCATATCAAAAAGTGGGCAACTGGGCGTGGCCGAGCTGTCAGGCTGGCGGCTTATCGTTAAGCAAATTGCGGCGCGATAAGCGTGAAGACTGCAATAAAAAGCATTATTTATGCTGCCCAAAATGTTCTAAATAAAGCGCGTCAAACTATTTTTAATCACTCGATAAAAGTGACATCTATGAGCTCTAGGGCTTATTTCCGTACCAATAATGAGGAAATTTGGTAGACAGCAACTTGACGCGCTCATTTGACTGTTGCGGACTCCAAAATTGGCAAAATCAAATTGGGAATAAGAAAAAATCAATAACAAAGCAATAATAATCTATTTATAACTGAGTGAACTCGGCTACGGTAGAGAGTGAAGTGTATTGATTTGGTTTGTATAGTACGCAATACTATTTTGATAAATCAGATGTTGAATAGCACTCAGTATCTCTATACTAAAATTTGGTATATAGCTAACAAATCAGTGCATATAATGTAAGCAGTTTGAGTACTTTTAGAAAAACGCATACGATCGATTGATAAGCCTATAGAACTCAGTATCTCTATGCGCTAAGGTATTCAAATCTGGTATATAGCTAGAAAATCAGCTCATATAAGGAAAACAATTGAATAAGATTTCAAAACTCGAAAAAACTCAAAAACAGGGTATTTTCTAGTCAACTACAGCACCTGCAAGCGAACGGTAAACACTCGTAAGCCTGTTGCCAACTCCAAACATATTCGAAATTCGAAATCAGATTTCTTTCGTTTCTCGCCGATTTGCATTTCTCGCGTTTCTTTCAGTTTCGGAATTTTGCTTTATCAGCCAATGTTATTTTGGGGTATTATCGCTCGGCCTTAGAAATGGAAATGGAAGTGTACAAACCTTTGCATTAATTGCCATTTTGGTCGTCATTTTCGGGCAGAGTTTCCAAAACTAATACGTTGGGAGCGGGGAAAAGCGTTCGGCACTTTTCCGGCACACACCAAATTGAATGTATATCGCACTCTATATATATATATATATATATTTATAAATTATAAATATATATAGCTGTGAATATTTTTCCGATTTCTTTACGCACGTTTCGCACTTTTCACCAAAAAGATTTTCAAATTTCGTTTCTTCGTTGGGGCAGAAAAAAAAAGGTTTGGAAAGCGTTCCGTAGTACCGTAGTGCTCTTGGGTTCTGACTCTGGTTTGGGATTACTTTGCCTGCTCTCGTGGAACTGTGGGGAACTGTGGCCGTGGAACTGGAACGCGTACGTCTGGACAGCACAGAGTCTCTGCAAGAACTGAGCTCCTGCCGCTGTGCGCGCCCCTATCTATAGCCAGCGCTGAGCAGAGCAGAGCAGAGCAGAGCAGCGCGGCGCCGCGCAGCGCAGCGCTCGCTCGGCGTCGTTCGGCTCTATGCTCGCTCGCGCGCTCGTTTACCGTTCGGGAGGCCATTTTTAAGAGTGGCCAAGGGAGACCACTTGAGTTCTGACGTCTGCAGCGGGCAGGCGGAGGGCAGAGACAGAGAGACATCGAACGAGAGAGAGAGAGAGAGAGCGAGGAGGGTAAGGTGAACGCTAACGGTGCGGGCGGCTGAGCGCGCCTACCATGTTCGGGTTTTTTTTTTTGGGAGGCGGCAACAGCTTTTTGGCCGTTCCGACAGATCGCGCGACAAAGCGACGAAACGGCGGAACGATCGAAAGACCGCAAGACCAAACGAACGATCGAGCAAGCGATCAAGCTGGGACTACACAGCCGAAATTCTTGCCGTCAACGAACTTGCTATACCCTCGTTATATTTGGCACAGCGCGAGTTGCTACGACTACTACACTAGCAGGCATCGATAAGATGAAGAAGATTTGGTAAAGATGATTGTATTAAGACTATATATCCTATATATTAATGTTGTAGTAGCAAAAGCTTTTTATCGAACGATTTTCAATTTCAATATTTAATATTTTATAGTATACATATATGCGAATATTATGTTTGATCAGATCAGACAATTTGTAGTAGCTATAGGTATACTCTTATGTTTCGTTTCTTCTATCGATTGATTTTCTGTTTGACTTGGAAAATCTATTTCAAAGATCCCTTATCTAAAACTAAGTATCTTTAGTTTCCATTAGCTATATATATATATATATATATATATATATCTATCTTCTTTTCAAATATATATTAGAATTTTACAAGTTTCTATATCAATATTAATTTCAATATGAAGAATAAATATCTATCCTATATACAAATATATGAATATATAAATATTTTCAACTATTTGATCCTCAGCTAATTTTACCCACTGTAAATCCCAGTTTAAGCTGTAAAGTATCTAAACGGACAGACAGCCATATCTACTCGTCGAGCATGCCCAACTCCGATTTCCAACTTGTTTTCTTAGTTTCAGCCTTTTGTTTCAGCTCTCTCGATTCTTTCGCAAAAAAGTATCCGAAAACAATTTCTGGCAATTATTTTCGTAATTTTTGTCTTCGTTTTCTGCTCTTTTTTACCTTTTCGAAATATTGTTATGCGCCTCGAGTTGGACTCTCTGGTAATATACAGGTGGGGGGAGGGGTAAGGTGTCGCTGGGGTGTGCGCAAGTTCTGGTTCTTTGAACGTTCGTTCCATATGTACTTTTCCACTAGAGAACAAGTACCCGGCCAAGTGCAAACACTACGTTTCTGGATAGATATCTTCCAATGGTATAGCCAAAAAAAGGTAGATAGTATATATATGTATTATTGGTATTAGTAGGCATACGATATAAACAGTTGCAGAACTTGTGACTCTTTGCCGCTGGCTAAACTTGATAGACTATCAGCTGGAATGAACGAGCAGTGATTCATCACTTGGAGTGATCGCAGTTGAACTAGTTCCTTTTTCCAATCCAGAAACTTATGCAATTTAAGAATTTTAACGTGATTTCTCAGTGGTTCTAGAGTTTTTTGATACGGATCTCAGATAGAGATTTCGAAATATCGTTGAAAATATAAGGTTTTTGAAAAAAGCGTTATTTTAATATAAAAAGACTGGAATTCATTTGATATATAATGTTAAAATATTTCGTCAAGTTCTCTATGCAGAACTCTATTAAGCTGATCGTCTCTTTTGCACTTTATTGACCTCAATGATATACAAGCGATACGATCGAGGGATCAAAATTATAAGCATAAGAGCGATACATATATATAGCATATTTGTATCTTCGAACTGTGTAGGAGAAACAAATGATTTCTACAGTAATACTACCCTCTACCATCTTCGGAAACAGTTTCTAAAAACAACTCACAAGTTTTTTTAATCGAAGAAAGTTCTCTCGATATTTCAAGCACACGCATAAATCTTCGCTGCGGTCAAGATCCTCTGCCGCATGAACCTTGAGGGAAATTTGAAATGTGAAATGTTTACGAACGAGTATGAGTTATGACTATCGTTAGTTTTGACATGACGCCATATGCCATCGTATTAGCGGAAAAACTATGAAGACGTTGCTTTCTTCTACTGTCGATCGCTCTTGCTGCCCTACTCTTTTGCATAACCGTGCACCAAGCTCCGCTTTTCCTACCTGCACGGAACTGCACACAGTTTATTGCATACGTTTTTTTTTTTTTTTTTTTTCGTTTTTTATACCCTTGCAAGGGTATAATCACTTTGGCCAGATGTTTGCAGTGCACAGGAGAATTTGAAAGTTATGCGTGTATATTATTGATCAGCATGTAAAACCATAAATGAAAATCTTTAAAAATAGATAGGATCGCATCGATATAACGTATATATACGATTGAATCCCTTTTCCGACTTATGTAATTTTTCAGGATATTTTTCCAGATATTGCCATGCAATTCGAGACATACTTCCAACATACTGTCCAAGTTTTATTAAAAATCGAGCTAGATATAACATAGAAAGATTCGTTGAAGCTACAAATTCTTCTTTGAAATCTTAACAAAATTCACTTATAGATACTAACAATTGTATGTAACTCAGTAGAGAATGCCTGACTTACAATATTATTAGATTACTTTAGTATATACTATACTACGAACGAGTGAAAATTCTTATTTTGTATAATTTACAAAGTAGAAAATTATTTATTTAACTACACAACTTACAAAATAGAAAATTACACTGTAACTAATGAGTTTACAGCAAATAAATATATATAAATAAATGCATGTGGAAATCTCTGGCAGGCCACTGTAAGGGTATGCCATCTTCAATAAAGATAACATTTTCTACTTCTTTTTTTTTTTTTTTTGTTGTATATATTTGTTTTTTCCTGTTTATCATATTGAATGTCGGGTGTAGGGGTAGGGGTAGGGGCAAGGGGAAAACACTTTTTTTTCGTTCGCCCGCTTATCGCACCTACCGGGACAACATGATGCGCACATTTCTTCGTTCTTGCTGCTCTGCCTCTGCCTCTTCTTGTTTGTGTGTTGCCGTTGTTTTTCCTAGCGGTAAGTTGAGTATTTTGTTTTCAGATTCGTACATTTCCCGCTGATAAGTGATTCCCTGCCACATTTCCAGGGAAATCTCTGGCCAGGCTGATGCAACAGCGTATCAGGCTATCGTCGATCAGGAAGAGCAGCGCGCGCTCTTAAGCACGACCCGCTCTCTCTCTCTCTCTCTCTCTCTCTCTATGTTACATACATATGTATGTCTCGCTCTCAGTGCGTTACAACGCTCTCGCCGCGTCTGGCTCTCTTACGTCGCGGAACTACCATAGTTGATAAACAAACGTTGCGCGCTGCCGTGCAGCTTATCGCGATCACGCGATGCGACGCACACAAGCGCAGCTTTGTCTGTGCGTGTGTGTGTGTGTGTGTTTCCAATGTCAACGCACTGGAAGACGCAAGCAATTCAATGAATGGGGATATGCCCAGTACACGTTGTAAGTGTGGTGAGTTTGCCTGTGTGTGTGTCGCTGTGGTGTATTCGACTCCTTAGTGGGTCAGTGTTCTGTGTGCGAACAGCGCACGACCTTCAGTCGTGTGGGGAGCGTGTCAAGGATTTGTGAGCGGCGGCCTGTTCTGCCTGGTCATCTTGGAAAACAAGCTTGTAAATCTACGTGATAGTCGGACAAAGGCACCGCTAATCACCTGTCCAGGTAGTACACAATACACAATAACACACCGTCCGTCCCCCTGCTGCTCCCCAGCCTACCAACTGTCCGCCTGGCCTGGCTACAGCCATGCTTACAGCTTGCTGCGACTGTCAAGTGCGGCAACAGAACTTTCTACGTTCGTCGCTAGATACCAAGAAAGTCTTGTCATCTGCGGTATTTATTTAGTATTTTTTGCAGGCCCTTTGTGTTAGGCTTGTTGTGCAGTTGGGCAAAACAAATAGAGGCGCATATATGGCACACTAGATCAGTCAACAAGTTGTTATTGTTGTGCAGCATATAATATAATTATTACATAGCAGCGTATTTCCACTGCAGAACAGCACTTTTTATACCCTGTTAAGTGTTCAAAAATCGAATATAATAAATAGTATTTATAGCTAAGTACAATATTGTGTATACCCTGTAAAGAGATAAATATAACTAGAAATATGGTATTTATATAGAGATATATAACAGGTATACTAATTTTTTATCAACTTGGTTTAGCTTAGAATTTTTATTAATTTACTAGATAAACATACTAAACTCAAATTAGCATCTATGGGCTAGATATTTGACAATATATATGCCATTAATATGAAGTCGATATTTTAATTGAAAATGCATCTATTTTCTACTCTGGCTTATTTTAAATATAACTAAAAGCTTTTCCAGCTGCAATACAGTAACCAATACAATATTAACAATCTGTCTACATACTTATACACTTTTAATAACACGATCTTAGCTATTATCGCAGCTCGATCCTTTAAATTTAACTAGAGCATAGCAGAAAGCATGCATATTCGAAATTGTAAGTACTTCTTACTGTTGCTCTAAAATCAATCAATCAAAATAGTCAAGATCATGTGTTTTTGTTTTTTGTTTTTTTTTTTTTATTCAAGAAATGTATGCACATACATATTTGGCTAGCACATTTATTTAATAAATATATAATTTAACATGAGTATGAAGTGCTGCATTTAATAGTGCAGGGTATACTCACAGTCATTACTGCACGCCTGCAGCGTCTCTTCGCCTACATGCAATGCGTTTCAATTTGGACAAAAGCTAATAACCCTACGCTTGGGGCTATAAATAAAAAATAAATTGAAAAACAAAGTAGATAGGCTGCGAAAAATCTATACTATATATACAAATATATATGCTACTATATAGTATTGCTGGATGCCAAGCGAACCGCTGAACCGCTGTGCAGGCCAATTGAATCAAGGTCTGCGGGTGCGAACGGCGTAAACACAACAATCAACGGCCCGAGAGGGCGAAAAGTGTCTTTAGGTTGTCATTGTGAATTGCAATTGGTAAACAACAGATGCTACAGATACTACAGAAATATATCACATCGCAGATATATATCATATTGATATATATGCTTGCAAATGTGCATACGTTCTCGATTCTCCCGGCGACTTCAAGTGCAGAACGCGCCACAACGCGCACCACAGATTGTTGGCTACATAATATAGGGTATAGTGGGGGGAGGGGTGGAGGGGAAGGGCGCTAGCAGTGGGGGCCTGTTATATCTGATATGCTGTTGTTGTTGACAACAAGCGCAATTCTGGTTGTTTGTCACGTTGCGAAATTACGCGCAGAGAAGGCAGGCAGGCAGTCAGTCTCTCTGTGTGTGTGTGAAGGGGGTGTGTGTGTAACAAGTGTATGTGTGTGTGTACTGGCTAGCTGTGTGTGTATGTGTGCATATCAAATTACCGTCGCCTCGGTTGATCTTGTCAGCTGTAAGTTCGACTAAATCAAATCATGCGCTCAACTTTCGACTATTTCCGCGCAATAACCGCAGCGTGTGTGTGTGTGGGTGTGTGTGTGTGGGTGTGTGTGTGTGTGTGTTTATCTGTGTATAGATTGCTGCGTATAAATATGTGTTCATGTGTGTGTGTGTGTTTTGGAGGCACGTTCTCTAGCAACAGGCCCACTTTTTCATACATATTTGTGCTGCCCGCTGCGCAGCACACGCGTCGTATGCGCAATGCGAGCACTCGATTCTGCCTCAATTGTTGTTGTTGCTGTCGCTGCTCGCGTTGTCGTTAGAGCTGTTGTTGTTGTGGTTGTTGTTGCTGCGCATCCCGAGTTATTATTGTTATTGTGATTGTGGTTTTGTTTTGCTTGTCTTCACCTTGATAACCGAAATGCGTCAGCGAGCGCGCGATCCGTCAAGCGAGCCCCCCATGGCCGCAGCTCCTCCGCCTTCTCCTCCTTCTGCTCGGGCCAACCCTTCACCTCCCTGATATAAATATGTTTTGTTTTTTATGGAATTTCGTGTAAATATTATTGTAAAATTATGGTATGCGAAATTTATCAGCCTGTTGTTGTCCGCTGTAAGCAATTAGAGTTATCTATGGCACAACATCTGATCCCTGAGCCTGATCTATGACTTAAAAAAGTTAAAATTTTGTGTTTTCTCATTATGGTTAATTGTATTTATTTTTGATGATTTTTTTTAAATACTAATCATCATTGCACTTGGTATCATTTATCATATGAAGCGGAAATACTAGAAGATTTTCCCTGGCTGATGTGAGCTTCATCTATGACATATCATTTTTTCAAGCCTATTTTATAGGTATATATCCCGAATAGTTCAACAAAGTTAATGTTTTTAAAAAACCTGAGATAACCCATAAAATTGTTGTAACTTTCTATCAAATTACTTTATAATGAAATTATGTCATTTTATTATATTTACTATTATGAAATTATATGATCATTATATCATCATCATTATATTTACTCTTTATTTATATTTATTTTAAATTTAAAAACAAAAACGGGTTTTTCGGTACTAGTCGATGATTTTCTGGAAATTCCTATATGAAATAGAAATATGCCAGAAGATTCTCTCTGGGCTTTACATATTATACCTCTCTATCATACACTCTACTATATGCCCTAAAAAGTTCCTTAAAGTTAAAGCTTATTCTTAATGTTTTTATATAATATATACATATATATAATCCTATATGCTTTAATTAGATTATATTTATTAATAATTATAGCTAATTAATTATCTTTACACTTAATAAAAAATGATTTTATTTTTTCATATTATTTCCTAGACGACGATTCTTTGGAATTGCCTATAAGCATCGTTGCGCATGGTGTGATTTTCTATATGAAATGGAAATACCTCCCCATGCTAGGAGATTCCCCTTGGCTGACGTGAGCAACATAGAACTATGGAAGCTACATACATATCATATATAGAAACGAACTGAATAATGCGTGTAGCGCTCGATTAATCGTTGCCTAATGCAAACGGAATTTCTTTGAAAGCAATCGGAACGAATGCATACTTTGTTATATACTATACTATATAGTATTTATAATATATGTCGAGGTAATGTCGCCGATGTCACATCGGATGCAAATGCGTTCCACTGTGCAGGGGCCGAGCAAAGGGTTTTGCGACGCATCAAACTGTTTTTCATACGTCACAGAAATGCGTTGATTGAAAACCTGGAATAGAGATGGGCGCGTGACACGATGAGAGTAGAGAACAAAAACTATCATACGAAATAAGGTACAACAAAATAATAAAAAATAAGAAATTATGAGCAGTAGACAGAATTCTATTCATTTTGTAAATTTGTGTAGAATTTTGAAAAAGTTCCCATATTTAAAGTGGCTAAGGCTAAGGCTACAGTACGCGAAATCTAAAGCTATGCAAGAAATCTGATATATATGAATCTGAAATATATATTTCAAATACCAAAGTTATCAGACAATTTTTTTTTTTTTTATGTTGGAAAAAAAAGTTAAAACACACTTCCAATTAACGCTATTATTAACTCAAATACCTCTATAGCTCCCATCTTCCGCCCAAAACCAATTAACCGTCAAAACTTTTGCTTTTTTTTGCGGCCGCATTTGCGTCAGAGCGAAAACGGCGAAAAACACACCCCCAAATTTGTGCTCGTGTCTTCGGGCCACGTTTGTTTGCGCATTCTTCTAGCGATCGCACACAGAAGCGCCGCGAAGAGCGAAGCATGAAAGAATAGAGCGCAACTACATACATACACACGAGTCTATCAACCGGGAGTACTTAGAAGTTTCCGGGCTTGGGCTTGGGCCCGATATTGACTGTGCAAATAGATGTGCTCGCTGGCACATCAGGTGCAGATAAAGTCAGCATAGAGAAATATATATTTATATATAGTAGGTATATATTTATACATATATTAACTATACGGGCAGATAAGTAAATAACTTAGCACTGGCACATGACACACGATCGCGATCGAGATCGGCTTCCTCTATGGTCTTCATTTTTTTTATCGCAACTGACAGCAGCACCTGACAGTGACAGTAGGCAAAGAGGTTAGGTACACTATAGATCATTAGTATCATGCGATAAACCTACTTGCAAGTCATTCGTCAGGCGCAAAACCGAGGCTTTTCTTTGTCTTTTCTTCGGGAAACATAGCATGAAATTTGGCTTACGTCAATCTCTATTTTCCTATATAGAAATATAGATAACGCTAATTAATCGTTCGCTCTGTTGATATTACCAAAATTCAAGATTATTTATGCGATGACTTCAGCTGTAGCTGGTTATCAGAGTAAGATATTACAAAGAAGCTTGAAATAATTTGGTAATCTTGGAGTTCTTGCGATCTCCTGACCAAAGTTCGACTGTACTTAAGGCATGCTTTACTCTATTTCTGCACATTCCCATACATTTGTAGTACATACATACATACTGATATATCTGTCTGGCACTTTTTATGATACCTACAAATCGTGGGTGTTACGTGATTTATTTGCTTACGCGTGCTGCGTCTGTATGTGTGTATTTTCTCTTCTTTTACCCCTCCATTCGATGGAAATCTCTCGCTGTTTCTGTCTTCTTCGCCTTCTTATTTTTTCTATTTCTCTGTTTCTGTTTCTAAAAAGTGATCTCAAGGCCGCACGGCCCTGCCCAGTGTTTTTCATGTTCACTGTCGAGCTTTGGCTTTGGCATTCAAAAATAGATCCAGATCGTGAGGGAGAGGGGGGAGGGGGGAGGGGGCATGGTGGCATGGCAGAAGAGTGCTGCGCCTGTTTACCAGCTGTCCCGACTATCTCTCTAATTGATAATCTGCACATTCCCCAAAAAAAGAAAGAAAAACAGCGGCAAGCAGAAAGCGAATAAAAAAACGCAACTACTTTTGCTTTCTCAGAAATTTTCAAGGTTAATAACAAATAAATAGAAATAATGGAAATAAATATTATTTTTTTTTGCAACCGGTTTTTTTACGATCCTCTACGATATTCGGTTTTATTAACTTTTATGGGGCTTTTTATGGACTGCGAGCTCGAGCTCACGTGTGAAAAGTCCTGAATCATCGTATGATCGACACTCGCATGCGGAATATCGTAAGACTTAGAATACATGCACATACACATACATATGCACAACAATGAACCAGACACATGCACACACATGAGTGTGTGTGTGTGTGTGTTTGCATATCATCGCATACATTATGGTAATTCGATAAGTTCTGCGCTTGCAAAACGCTCCAAGCCACGTGTGGCGCTCGATTCGCACTATATCTGCATACATTGTAGACAAGCTTTTGCCTGTTGTGCCCGCCGAACGATTTATTATGTTGACTTCTGCGATTAGCGCGCGATCGTGCTGCGTAGATCGTAAATAACCTATCGATACATTTAATAGATAAATATCTATTGTAGTTTTGTGTGTTTATTTGATTATATACAAAATAAAATGTTTTTTTTTTTCTGTTGCCAAAGTGAATATAATATAATATAATAAAAAAAAAATAATACAAAATAATAATAAAAATAGCTATAATAAATAATATAATAATAATAAATATAATGAATGCAAACAAATAAATATATTCAGTTCAAATATCAATATAAACTGCATTAATTGCGCAGGCAAAGCAGCTCAGTACATGCAGCTTGCCTAAAGTGCAGGTATTCCACAGTTGGGCTCTGTTACAGCTGTACTCATTCTGCTTAAATAGCGACATGTACGTATACACACACACACACACAGAGAGGCTCACAGACAGCAAGCTATTGCGCGTGGCACCAGAGCCCTAAAAAAAGCGCTCCACAAAAATCTGCCAACAAAGTCAATCTGTCACGCAAACAAGTAAGCTGTCTGCACACACACATACATACATACATATATCGTATGCACACACACACACGCGCTGACACGCGAGCAAGTGTGCTGCTCATATTTATGCATGCAGACATACTGATTGTATGCGTGTGTGTGTGTGCGTTGTCTACCTGCTCGCAGCTGTAAGTGCTCTCTTCGGCTCTCTGCACAAGTTGCTCGCGTGTGTCGCGCTCTTCGCATGCTGCCCTCCCCCCTCCGGCGCTCGCCCCCCCACGATCTGCACTCGTTTTCCTTATTCAGATGCCTTGCTGTGTGTGTCTGTGCGGCTGTGTGCGTCTGTGCGGCTGTGTGTGTGTGTGCGTCTGTGTGCAAGTGTTTTTGCTGCTTTTTATCACGGAGCACAGACGAGCCCAGAAAATTGGCCAATCGGAGCAGCGAGTGCGCCCTCGTTTAGGGGGCTGCGGTTGCGGTGTGGGGGTGGGGGTGGATGTGTGTGGTGTGGTGGTACTGTGTATTGAGTCTTGTAAATAAACGCATTGATCGGTCAATGGCGACCGCAGCGCGAAAACAAGTTGTCGTTTCGCGTTTGTTTTTTAGGTTAGATTCGAATTACAGCATTGACAGCAACCTTGCCCGATATCGATGTCTATCGATTACCTACTCTATTGCTCTACTTGTGGAAGTCCAGAATCTAAACAGTAGCTCGACGACTGCTATCGTAACATATCGTGTGCGTTACGTCTAACTATGTTTATATACATACATATACATATATACGGTCATATATATATATATATATATATATACTGCTACGATCACGTTGCAGTTTCCTGCTAAATTTGCCAATATATCGGCTTGTATTATGAATGTAGATATATATACATATCTATCGTATATAGCGACTATCGCTTTGGCCAACTCGAGTTCCCCATTGATTTAGTTCGCTTTGGCGAGAGATCAAGTTTTGGTTGCTAACTCACTTCACGTTCTCTCCTCTTTCTCTTCCTCTTCCAGCCGGCCCGAAAATAGCCCAAAAAAAAAAGGAAATTAGACTTTTGAAACCGGTTTGCTATCGTTAAGCCCGCCGTCGAATCGGTCTGATCGGCCTGATCAGTCGCAGTTGCCGCTTTGTTTGGTATGCAAAAATCTCGAGCGGGACGAAGCTGAAACAAAAAAAAAAAAATGAGCCCGAAACCCGAATTCGAGTCCAATCAAAATGCGAAACTCATGCGACGCAAGACAATGCTCAATTCCTCAATTCATGCAAGCTATAGAAAGATAGATATTTTTATATGTGATACCAAAGGTATGCGCGCATCGTACCAGACAAATCGCCTGGCACTTGTTGCCGGGCTCCAAATGGGCACAGTGCGTGCTCGCTAAATAGAATCAATGCCGAATGCTCGCAGATTTGACTGCTTCAAGTGACTATACGGTGAAAGCGCACTTTACGGACAACGCTTAGAAGCGGACACTCTTCTTTAACTTAATTTTTCAGTCCTAACATTGTTTTTTTTAAGTTTTTTTCAAAATTTGAATCTTTTTATTGAGTGAAGCAGCTTTTAAACGAGTCTGCACGCCAAGTTTTGAGCAAAAACCTCTCTTAACCGGACACAAGTTTTTGAAAATCATTGCGTTGCATTGAAATAAGCTAAAAAATTATACGAAAGAAATTAAAGATTTCCCAGAAAGAAATCTATGCCTTTTTGATCTGTAAAAATAATGATAAAATAAGATAAATTCAAGAAAAACTAAGCATATACGCTAAAAAGCATGCGTTAGCTAAAAAAAAAGATAGCCAAATAAATACATTGCAAAAAAATCATTAAGCCGGTACCTCTCTTAGCCGGACAAAATTAGGTTTCCATTGTATTTTCATAGGAAAAACGATCGATATTAGCCAAAATATTTACTAAAAATAAGTTTCCCCTGTAGCTAGCGCCAACCGTACTTGGCGCCGCATCAATTGGCCGTTATCTGTCGCGTTGGGCTATCAAGGTCGCCATTAAAAATACTGCAACATTTTTCTTTTCATTATATTTCTGGTATTTTTTTTTTTGCGTTTTGTTGCGATTCCTCTGCTTTTTTTGAGCCATTTCATTATCAATGTCAAGCACAAGTTGGCGAACTGCGAGTGTAGGCGATAAGAACTCCTTGCCAGTCGGACCCCCCGGAGCGAAATAGAGCGAGAAGGCAGAGGGAGACAGAGAAAGAGAGCGATAGCAATTTCATTAATGGATATCAAGTGGCTCTAATCGTACGTGCAGGCATGTTACATACACACACATACAGCTAGAGTTATGTCCGTGTTGTGTGAGCATTATCAGTGCGCGCGCCTTATCAGCTGCGCGTGGGGAGGGAGGGGGGTACCTATGGGCTTTGGATTTATATTTAACTGCGGCAATTTTAAACTCAATTATTTGTAGGTAGCAACCGCTGGGCGTGGCGCAGGCACAGCGTGGCCTGTTGCTGCCTACACATCTCGCTATCTGTGTATCAATCTGCGACGCGTTATCAGCTACTGCTGCTGCCTGTCTGCGCTTATCAGCGTGCGCTTCATCTGCGTCATTCCACTCATTGTCATTCAAACAAATGTGTGTGTGTGTGTGTGTGTAGTATGCGTGCGCATCTTTACAAATAAAGACTTACGTTTCAGCGTAACGTCAATTGCTTGAAGTTCCGCTACGTATGCAGCACGAGCACGAGCACGAGTTATCGATAACAGCAACTGCATCAAGGATAACAGTGGTGAAATTCGAAATTGCATTGCAAATGTTATCGGGCATATCGCAAAAATTGCAGTGGTTCTGAACTTGGCTGCATATCGGGCGCCGTGGTGACTTTACTCGTCTGTAAATACCCTCTTCTCCAGCTTTATAAAATTTACTTATTATCAGATAAGTTTAACATAAATAAAAAAAAAATGTCGTTCACCGTTGCAAGTTAACAACAACAAGAATTACAGCCAATTTTGAGCATAGCAATTTAAGCACTCAGCGGGCAAATCCCGCACTGATATGGCGCTGTGGTGAAAACCGGTTGCCAGCTGCAACTGTTGCTGGCTGAAAATTGCATCAGCCGCTGCGCGACTAATTACATTTAATGACATCGAATGCAACCAGTTTGCAGCCGAGGCTGCTTGCTGATCGATTGCTGTCGTTTTCTGCCCCATATTTATATATTTTTTTTTTGCCTAAAATTGCAGGCTGCTGCCGCTTGCAACAGTGTGGTGGAATTGCACAAGCTGAACGTAAACAAAGCAACAGCTGCCTGTCTCTGTCTCACTCACTCTCTTCCTTGCTGTTGCACTTGAAACTATGTTCACCACGCAAGGTGGCTTCAAGCTGAAACGTAAACAAAACCAACAGCCGTCGCTGTCTCTCTCTCTCTCTCTCTCACTGCTGCATTTCCACCACACAATGAAAGTCAGGCAAACAGTTCAATGGGCTTATGTAATTTCAGCACGCGCCAAGCTACTGCATCTTTGGTCGTTGGCTTACAAATAGTCTAATTGAGAATTGACGCGCTCTCAAAATATTTACAAAATTGTCTATAAAATTATGATATAAGTATATTTTGTATATTAAAATAAGTTATGTCGTTGTGCTCTTTAGCTTCGTACTGGATGTGGAGGTTAAGGCTGAGGTGGAGGCAGCGGCAGAGGTGGCCATAGGCAGATGCGACGGACTGTGCTTCACCTTCGAGGTGAAGACGTCGTAGCCCAAGCTGATGACATTGTCGTAGAAGATGCGATAGTGTGTGGGCACCCAATAGAAATTGATGAACTGCGCCACCGGCCAGACGGTCCACTCGGCGGCGTAGAGCTTCCAGGCCTTCTCCTTGATCTCATCCCACACCTCGTGCGGCTGCTTCTCCTCGAGTATGCCGAGCGTAATGAAGAACGCCGAGATGTAGACGGGCGAGCAGATCAGCTGATCGAGCACGATCTTCTTGGCGACGACGCGCATGCTGCGACCGGGCAGATGCTTGTCCAGCAGCTGGTACCAGTAGTGGCAGATGATGCCCACAGCCACGCCGCTGGTGGCCATGTGTGAGGTGCGCGTGCCGCTGAACTTGTCGATCTCGCCATTGTACAGCTCCAGCTGCTGCTCCAGCATGTCGCCCACGGAGCTCAGCGTCAGCGAGATGCCCACATTGGTGAGGAGCAGGAACTTGTTGCTGAACGCCGTGCCGTGCCATTCGCGCAGCTTGCTCAGCGGGCCGCTTGCCACTCCGGCGCCGACTCCGCTCGCGGCGCGCACTCGCAGCCGTGAGCCGGTTCCACCGGAACCACTGGCACCACCGGACGAGACCTCACGCCGCAGGCCAGTGCTGTGCAGCGAGAGCAGTCGCTGCACCTTGCGTCGCAGCGCCTGCATCTTGCAACTGAGTGTGGTGAGTGGGAGAGAGGGAGAGAGCGAGAACGAGGCTCTATGTCGTGCTGGGAGTCGCAGTGCTGGCTGGCAGCCTCTAGTTGCTTGCTTGTGTGGGGGATTCGCCGACTATCACATGTGTGTTGCGCTTGAGCGGTAATTTTGCATGGTTCCCTCTGGCGCGCTACAGGTCCTCGGTTGCCATTCTGGGCCAAAACGAAGCCTAGTCTTTCTATTGGGAATTTGGAAATGGTTTGCACATGATACCGAATACTGACTTTCAAATGAATTGATTGGAAATTCAAATACAATTCCAAATCTCACCACACACACAACGATTTGAGAGCCAGAACAACAGCGGCGGCAACTGTCACGTGTGGCGTGCGCACAGCTGTTGACCAGGGTGTCAGCACTGCGTGCGACAATCGCGTTTCGATAGCACAAAATAAATATTTAAGTGAAAAGAAAAAAAAAACAAAATTATTATGCTATAAAATCAGTGTTTAATATTCAGACAAATTTGTATAAGAATGTAGCAACTTAAAAATTGCAGCAGCATATCGAGAGTATCGCAACTATCGCCAGTTCGATAACAGCAGTGCATCGCACACATCGATAAGCATGCTGCACGGCCCTGGTATTGCATTGTTGTTCTTGCCTTATTTGTGTTGTCGCAGGCGTCGTAATTGGCGACTTCTGTTCTAAATCAAAGTCAGTGACTTGTTGTTGTCGTTGTTGTTGTTCTTGTTGCTGCTGCTGCATCGCTGTCTGCGCTAATTATTATTCATTTCGCTTGCAATTGCAATTGTGTGCGTTGCCTACGGCTGCACTTGCGTTCTTTGTCGCGCTTCTTGCGCTCGAACTGGCCCGAACAGCTGTAAGTTTGCATTGCGCTGCGCTGCAGATAAGCCTCTGCCTGTCTGTCTGTCTATTTGCCTGTCTGCCTGCTCATACGCAATTTGCTGCTGCTGTCATAACAAATTACAAATAACTACGAATTCTCCACAGCAAACAAAGAAACACAACACAGGGTCACACACACACACACACACATAGACATCAGCCTGCCCGCAGCGCACATATTTGCACACACATAACGCGCACTCGCATAGCTGAAATTTGAAGCGATGGGGCGCATCTTCCTGGAGCACCTCGGCGGCCTGAAGCTGTTCAACTGCGCCGAGTGCCACACGAATCTGACCAATCGCAGTCAACTGATAAGCACACGCTTCACGGGCGCCACAGGTAGGCGCATCACACACACACACACACTTGCATAGTACTCATCTCTCTGTCTCCCTCTCTCTCTCTGTAATAGGACGCGCCTATCTGTTCAAGCGCGTCGTCAACCTGATCTTCAGCCCCATCCAGGAGCGGGTCATGCTCACGGGGCGGCACATGGTGCGCGATGTCATGTGCAAGAACTGCGGCGCCAAGCTCGGCTGGATGTACGAGTTCGCCACGGAGGAGCCGCAGAAGTACGTGCAATTCCCCACACACTCGCGTCTAACATTATAGTTGCTGGTCTGAGGAGTTTACTATGCTGGCAGGCAATATTAGTGCGGGTGGCACCACAACAACTATTACTGCCATGAAAATGGGTTTAAATGGGTTTTGTGCAAGTGCATGTATCGGTATATATGTATGTGTGTATATATAGATATATATACTTGTTCAATACGAACAGTCCAACCGATCTAGCTAAACTCGCTCTTGGTTTTGTGACTTCTACACACTGTAAATAAGCTTCAGTACGATGTATTGTACAGCTGGCATACAAACTATCGGTCTATTTTTGTTTGTTTTAAAAATATCTTAACGAAATTTTTATTAGTTTTAAAAATATCACAACCAAGCTTGCCATACTCTAAGATTACCATACCTTTCACATTATTTTAAAATACCATAAAAATCAGGCCGCTATAGCATATAGCTGACAGAGCAGCGATAGTTCAATTTTTTAATATTTATCTTAAGAAATTGAACTATTGCTAAATTAAAGTAGTTTATGAGCTTGATATAAGTGAGAAACCTTTGAAGACATTTCCACCTGCTGCACATTGTAAACAAGTTGAAATGAGTCAAAGCAGTGCGTTATATCGTGGTTATACGACAGAAACTATCGGCCTAATTTGGTTAGTTTTCACGTGATTGCAACCAAACTTGCCACATGCTAAACTTACCATACTGCCCCGGTTCTATTAAAATTTCAACAATATTGGACTGCTAGAACATATAGCTGCTATAGGAACGATAGGTTAATATTAAAAAAATTGAACTAAATCGAAATTTATATTGGTTTGAAATTTAATAGTAGCGAATAATCAGTGCTAGTTAAGGCTCTCTACCCCTCTCTCTCTCTCACACATTGCTCTCTCGCTCATACGCTGCTTCTTCTTGATTGCAGATACAAGGAGGGTCGCGTTATCCTGGAGTATGCACTGATCACCGAAGCAGAAGGATTCCCATCCGAAGCGGGTGGCACGAGCCACTGAAAGAAACTGACTCGAAGGCGAATGGAGCGTCGATAGCCTGATCCGATATTGAATGGCACTAGCGATAGCTACAGCCGAGCTTCAATTGTGTGTGCAGGCGTAAAGGTCGCCTTCAGTCAAGGGTAGAATTATTGTGCATCCCAACAACTGGCTAAGATCGCTTGCAGTGCGTCTCTCTCTCTCACTCATTCTCTCCTTCTGTCTGACTCTGTGTGTGTGTGTGTGGGTGTGTGTGTGTGCATGTGTATGTATTTGAATGTGAATATAGCGCTTCGGTTGAGAGACACATATAGCCAATTACAGCCGAAAACTTCAACCATACAACTCCCCCTCCCCCCTCGCTACCCCCTGTGACGATACTTAAACGTAGCTTTAGGCCTTAGCACCTAAGCACAACAGCAACAGCGTGGCGCCGATTCCGAGACGAACAAGAAACATTAATTTATAGTATGAGGCTGAACCGCTCGACCTTCCGTAGTTCGGCGTGCAACCGAATCGAATGCCCGACCAACCCGCCGGCCCGCCCGATCTGTCGAACTAACTAACTCTAATTGGCAATAGCAGTAGTACTACCAATATCCGTATATAGCATTAATCGATCACACTTCGTGTCTTTGTATTCTGAACAAGTCTTTAATCAAATAAAGAAACAGATCTCTAGATATCTACATAAATGTAGCAGTACCTCGCATGCATCTACGATAAGTACTATGTATGCGCATGAGAAAGAGAGAGATGGCATGCGAACAGTGTTCGAAGGGAGAGAATCGGAGAGAACATTTCAAGTTAATTCGTCGTGAGAAAGAGAGAGATGGCATGCGAACGAAACCGGGGAGAACCTTTCAAGTTAGTTCGTAAAGTTGCAGTTTAATGCTGTAGCAAAATATCTGGAAGGGAGCTAATGTAAGCCTACAGCATATCAGAGCTATAGTCTTTATATAATGTCTGGAGATTAGTCGTAAAAGCTTGCAATTTTTTATAAATGTATTGCCCACAACTTGTCTTCTACTTCTGTCTATACGCGGACTGTCCGAAAAGTATCCGACCTGATTTTTAATCTTGGTATACCAAAATCTACAGTTTGAGAAATTTTTAGACTAACGCTAGCTCCGAGAAATAATTTTCGGACAGACGTATATCTATCTGCCTTCTTCCTTTTTCTTAAAAATATTTTATGGGGTAACTCGACGCTTGTCACATTAACTAGAACTTATAGCCTGGCATATAGAACAAAAAATATAGCTAGATATAGTACTACTGTGGGCAAAAAGTAAGGTGAATATTTTTGTAAAGCCAAAATTCTTTATTTATTCTCCTAAATCAAATGCACTCTTGATCGCTTGGTAAACAAAAGCGTAAATATTGTACTCATACTAACATTGACATGAAATTCCCGCCAAATGTCATCAACAGTCCAGCCAACTCGAGAAAAAAGAACTAGTTCGCCATCTTAAGCCCGCGAATTTTAATTTGAAAATTCACCTTACTTTTTGCTCACAGTAGTATATGGCGTGATGTTTTAGTGACATCAACTTGTCGCATCTGCATCTCAAGAGGACTTTCAATTCGTTTTCGTATTCCGATATTCACTATGTTCATCATTATTTTTTTATATTGTAGCACTATTCACGCATAGTAAAGAATTTTCTTCCTTGAGGTGCTTTCATCAGCTAATAGGACTTTCTTTTTAAAATATTGCCTATGACTAATTTTGCTTTCTTGTAAGGCAATTTTCGCTTTATCTTCATCTAAACGTTGAAAATTCGATAAGCTTTTATGGGATTGTATGATGAATTTAGATTTCTGCATTTTTTGATGTGCAAAAATTATTGGTGGTCTGTATTGCTCTATAAGCTGGCTCTTCTTTTGCAGGTCTATGACTAGACCACATATATTTAGCTATAAAGTCAGTCTAGACCACATATATTTAGCTATAAAGCGCTTCAATCATTGTTTTCCGATGTTGTAACATTCAAGTCCCTATCTGCCTATTAAGGCTGTTACAGCAACCATACAGTCAGGTAGTTTTACCTGTTGAAATATCGATTTAACGAATTCAAAGACATTTCTTAAGATCATCATGCTTTGATATCAAAGTATTACTTATTATAGGAACCTCAACAATCGTGCAGAGTTTTGTGTTAATATTGTAGCTTTCAAGTCCCTACAGAGTGTATATAAATTGCTTTTGCTGCTTAGTTAGTGACTAAGACCTCCATATCTTCTGACTTGAATTAAGAATACTAAAGCAAAGAAAAGGAATTTTTCAAAAACTTTAAAGTGGCAAATATTGAATTAATTTTTCACTCAATCATGAATGAACAGTGAGATGTATACAAAGATTTTTGATATATGTAAATACCATGCAACTGTCTAGAAGATTATGCTATCAGTTACAGCATGGGAGAAACCCAAACTTGTACTCTACAGGGTATACTATACGTCGATATTAAGGCAGTATGTATATAGTGTAAACTGTGCGATCAGTTGGCAATAAAGTACCATTAACATAAGCAGCAACGTGTTCACTGTTTTTTTTTTTTTTTTTTTTTTTTTGGTATTTATTTAATTTCTAGTTAATGGCAATACAAATGCAACAAAAATGCATTGTTTGCTTCGTGCTCGGTTCTGGGCTTTGGGTCTTGTTTCTGGTTTCTGTTTTGTGGTGTCTGTTAACTATGCTAAGTAGTTGCTGTGGCAGCTTGGAGCGCCCCCCTGGCTCTAGAGCTTGCCCGTCTTCTGGGCCATGGCCAATGCGTTCTCGTTGGCAACCATCTGGAATTCCTGGAAGCGCTGCGACACACGCTGGTTCATCCTCAGGTACTTCTCCATGCAGTTCAGCGAGCACTTCTCCTGCACCGACGAGGCAGAGAGAGAGAGAGAGAGAGGAGCAAGGTTACTTTAGCCGCGACACACACCCGCCGCAACTGCTCGTACTCACCTCGGAGTCTTTGACATCGCGTGAGGTGAAGTCGCGCACACAGTCGGTAAAGCACATTTCGGATAATTTGTTGTAGGACATGAGGAAATCTGAAAACTAAACACGTTGTTGCCAGTTAGTCTCATGGAGAGCGGGGCGGGGCAGGGCGAACCGGGGCGGTGGCAATAGTAATAGTAACGGCAACAACACAATTGCATCACTTGCGTGTGCTCAATTGAAGTGGCCTTTCTACTCACTGATTTCACTTGATCCTTGTCCAGTTGGTCTAGCGAAACGGTCTCGGGGCTCTTAGCCATCTTGTGCTGTGTTGTTTTATTGAAGTTTTCGGTGAAATTCAATGAAATGAAATGCGATTAAATAATAGCCGAGCTCAGCTGTGCGTGGTGGTTGCCGCACTGTCAAAACACCAGGGTTGCCGTCGCACATCGATAGCGCATCGTATCGTTGGCTCGATAGCTACTGTTTGCGATAGCATCAGGGCTGTCGCATATCGATAACGCGCTGCGATACCAACTGTTTACGATAGCTGCCATCTTTGTTTTTCGCACGACTATCGAGAAAAAAAACTCATATTAATTTTTTCTCTACGTATGCGTGGTTGTGTCTGCTGCCGCTGCTCCACTCGCACTGCTTGTGAAAATTTTGTGTGTGTACCTGGCGACGCAATTAATACATAAGTTGGCGAAAAACAACAGCAACAAAAAGAAAAACAAAAAGAAAAACAGCGAGATCATTAAGCATACACAGCGTTTCAACTAGAATACGTAGTGAGCAATACATCCATACACCACATACACAAACACAAACACACACATACAAACGCGATGCCACGCTATCGTGAATGGGACCTGGCCTGCAAGGTCTACGTGGGCAACCTGGGCTCGTCTGCCTCCAAATACGAGATTGAGAACGCCTTCAGCAAATACGGACCGCTGCGCAATGTGTGGGTGGCCCGCAATCCGCCAGGCTTTGCGTTCGTCGAGTTCGAGGATCGTCGCGACGCCGAGGATGCGACCCATGGCTTGGACGGCACGCGCTGCTGTGGCACTCGCATTCGCGTCGAAATGTCTTCGGGCCGTTCGCGCGAAGGACGCGGCGGCGGCGGTGGCGGAGGAGGCGGCGGCGGCGGTGGTGGCCGTCGCGGTGGTCGCAGCGGTAGCGGCGGTGGAGGCGGAGGCGCCGCTGCTCGCGCTGGTGATGCTGGCGGACGTTATAGGTGAGTTTCTCTCTCCATTTGCATTGTTATAACTTCCTCCCCCCAACTCCCCCCTCTGCCCCATTTTGCTCATGCACTGCGCTCGTGCATTGTCTCTTAAGTTACACATGAATACGTATGTATGTATGTGTCTAGGCAATATTTTCTATATATGTATCTCTGCGTGTGTGTGTGTGTGTGTGTGTGTATATGTCGCGCATTGCACACGAGCTGGCCAGAAAAAGATTCGCATAAATTCAGAAAGTATGAAAAATCGATTCAAGCTAAAAAAAAAAAAAATAAAAAAAAAGAAAATGAAAAAAAAAGGCAGAGAAATGTGCGTATACATACAAGAAAGATTGCAGTACCGGTTGTAAAAGTGAGCACAGTACACAGACACACATGCACTCGCACCCTCTCGAGCAGACACAAAACACACAGGCGCAGGTATACGCGCGCGCACTCACACACACACATGTGTGTATCTACAGTGGCGTCGCGCGAAACGAATACCAAAGGTTCGAGTATCGATTATCGATAATCAAGGGTTGGACACACGCTCCACACACAGTTCAATGCGCTGCTCAAAAGGATTTCTATTTTGTTTTCGTTTTGACAATTTCTCACTGTCTCTCTCACACATACACACACACACACACACTACTGTGTTCCTCAGCCCCCTGCCCGTTTTATTGCTAGTACGACAGTGTTGTGTTTATATCGAATTTGTTGTGTTTAGTTAACTGAATAGAGAAATAGAGTACAGCATATGCTGAAAGTAAACAGTAAACAAAATGTAGAACAACATAAAAATAATAAGCAAATCGAATGCATCGAATGGGGCCCGTTTTTAATGTGGTTTCACAATCATTTTGCAGGATAAAGTCTTCTACTTCTACTACAAGCACAACAAGAACAACAACAACAGCTACTACTACTACTACTACTACTAGAACTTCTACTACTCCTCCTCTTCCTTCAACAACAACAAGAACAACAAGTACAACTACAACTACAACAAGTACAACTTCACGTCTCCTCATAACTACTACAACAAGAACAACAGTTCCTGTTCCTCCTATTACACACATTTCACCAACACGAACACCTCCACCACCACCAACAACAACAAGAACAACAAAATTCCGAGGCTTCATGCAAGTTGTCAGTTTCAACAAACACGATATATTCCGCTGACTTCAGTAACAACCTCCACAACAACAAGAACAACAACGATAACAGCAACACAACAACTACAACAACACCAACACACGCAACTCCTCTCAAGCGCAAGCTCTCAGCCAGAGGAGGGCAGTTCAAGTCTCCCATCGACTGCAGCAACAACAACGCCACCAACCAGTCAGTCTATCTGTCTCCCTCTAACTCATACATTCACCCACATACATACAACACCACACTCACACAACATACACACACACACGACGAGCCGAGTGGGAAGTAACTCCATCTGCAGCTGCGTCGCAACTTCACCAACAACAGCAGCAGCGGCAGCAGCAGCAACAACAACAACTACAACAATCTTCATACTTCATCATGAGCTTATACTTTTCGTACAACCTACAACAACAACTACAACAACCATTTGCTCACATATTAACAACACTTCTCAACACCAACCAACCAAAAACAACAACAACATGAACTACAAAAAAAGCAACTGCAAAAATTGTCCCAGCAAACTGCAAATTAAATCTAACTCCAACTACACCACCAACAACAACTACAACAACAACAATAAGAAACAAGCAATCAACCAAGCAACCAAACCAAGCAACCAACCAACCAGTCAATCAGCCAATCAATCAACCAGTCAATCAACGCTGTCTTCAGTCTTCAACGCCTCAAACGCCTCAGCTCAGCTCAGTTCAATTCAGCTCTCTTCAGCAGCTTCTTCTGTCCCCAAAACAACCAACCATCATCTTCTCATCTTCAAGCAGCGTACCAACAACTACAACTACAACAACAACCTCCACCAACAACAAGTTCAACAACAACTACAGCTATTACTACAGCTTCTTCTTCAGCAACAACAAAAACTACTCAGCTTTTTCCTTTCTGGAGTTTCTCCAATCACCAATAGAATGCGTCGGAAAGCAAGCATATTTCGTATTCGTAGTCGCATCCCCGTACAGTTGCCGAAACGAACCGAATTCGAGAAGTTCTGCTTGATGCGTAAAGGTTTTTGAACGGGTATTAAGTTTGGTGCTACTAGAATAGAAACTTCTGCTCAAGCAGTTGGGGTTTAAATTGAGTTAAGCGTTACGTTGTTGAGTTCAAATGAAATGAAAAGAAATAATTTTTTTTTTTTTTTTAATTAATTAATTTAATAATGTACACATATATAGAGGTATCTCCGACTATTCCTTGTAACATCTAGAGCAAAAGAATATTATTAGTATTACCCCTTTTTTTTTTATTTATTTTTTTTTTTTTTGAGATTTGTATATACTTTTTTTCTTCTTGTCCATACGTATTCTACTGTGTAGAATAGAAGTGTTGAAAGCGAAAAGCACAGTCTCATAATGCTACCGGTACAGTTTCGGTACGGTTATTTTCGGTTTCTGTACGGTGTCATATTCCTCGGCTCAAACCATTCATTGTTGTTGCGCTCTCCGCCTTGCTTCGGCTTCGGCTTCAGCTCCGGCTCCGGCTCCAGCTATCTAGTTGAGGTTTCTTCTTCAAATACCTGTATCTGTATATTACCTCATCCGAGTCTTCTGCAAGCACTTCAACAACAACAATAACTACAAGAACAACTGCTACTGCTATTACCGCAACTGCAACTAGTGCTACTGCCCGTGCAACGTACCACCACCAACTACAACTACAACAACAACAGCCACCAACCACCACCAACAACAACAACAACCAAAAAATCACCAACCACCAAATCACGTAAAGCAAAAACCAAAGCGTATGTAAAAAGAATTCCCAAAAGAACTGAGTACAAATTTTTCTAATATTCTTTTTGTTTTCTAATATTATTATTATGCATAATAATCTTTTTGTTTGTTTGTTCGTTTGTTTCGTTTTGTACGTTGTTGTTGTTCTTCCTCTCTCTACGCAAACACACACACACACACGCATAAACACATAATTGTTGTTCGATCTACACGCACACACACCCACAGCGCGGATGGAACAACAACAACAGCAAGAACATCTCGCCTTCAGCTCAGCTCCAAGAATTCTTCTGCTGCCCCTCGCCTCCGCGCTCTATATCTATCGTCTTCCCTCCCCCCATTCATCCGAACTGCCGTGTGTACGGGTGTGTGGGCATGGCAGCAGCAGCAGCTTCAACAACAACAACAACAACAGTAGAACCATCACCAACAAGAACAACTATAACATACACCTTCTTCACCACCTCCACAACCACCAAAAAAACAACAACAACAGCCACCACAGCCTCTCAGCCACTTTTTCGATTCAACTAGAACAGCAACCTGAACAACAACAACAACAACAGTCTTCTCAGTCTGCTCTGCTCATCAAAAGCCACCAACCAACCAACCACCAACAACAACAACCACCCAGCTACTACCTAAAATGCTTTCGTTAACGGGGCCAAAAAAAAGAAATAAAAAAAAAAAAAAAAAAAAAAACGCAACGACGCCCACAGCCAGCTCCGCCTCAGCCTTAGTTCAACTCAGTTCAAGCTCAACCACGACCACAACTGAAACTGAAATTGAAACAGAAACCGTAATTGAAATTGAAAGTCAACCTTCTCTCTGCGAGTCTCAGCTCTCCTGCAAAAATTTCAAGCGCAACAGGAGAAGTTGAATCAACATTGTTAAAATCGTTTTTTAAGTGCTCCAAAGCGCAAGTTGAAGTTGCTATTTAATTTTTGTATCTCTCTCTCTCTCTCCCGCTCTCTTTCTCTCTCTCCTCACTCTGTTCGCCTTTCGACCCGCCACACCCACCACTCTACTTACAGGTCCCGTTCCCCGAGACGTTCCCGGACACGCAGTCGCAGCTTCTCACGTGATCGTCGCAGCCGCTCGGACTCGAGGGATCGCCATTAGGTGAAGCGAGGGAGGGAAGGATGGAAGGAAGTCTCCAGAAACCAGCCCAAACTCACACTCACAAAGACTCCTGCACTCACACCCCCCCACACACACAAAAACACACAGAAACACACGCGTGTAACAAAGTAAAAATTTCCTATTACAGTTAATTTGTTTTCGGAATGTGTGAGATTCGGACTATCTAAACGAAAAGTCTAAAGATTAATATTTTAAACCAAGACCCCGATGAAATTAACAAATTTGAATGGCAATTGCAAGTAATGAGCACAGAAAGTCGGTGTATATTTAGATATTAAGTGCATAGTTCTTAAACAACAACAAAAACAACAACAACATCAAACAACACAACACAAACAACTTCAACAACAACAAGAACAAGAACACTCAACCGGAGAGCGAGACGAAACGGAAGGTACGAGTATTTGTGAATCATTCTATTTTCTTGCTTTATATTCTTTTTTTTTGTATTCTATCAACACGAAATGTAAAAAACAAACAACTACAAAAACAAAAAAAAAAAAAACAAGTGAAGATGAACCAAAATAAAAGGCAACTAATGAAAAACCGTAAAAAGCTTGTGTTATTAACCAGCAAAACCGGTTGGCTGAGTCTTTATTAGGGTTGTGCAAATATCGCATTTTAAAAATATGTCTAAATAATAAAATAAATATTGATATGCGACTCTTCTATGGCCAATATCTGAGGACGCCACTGTCCGTCGCCTTCGACTGCTGTGCGCCAACTGCGGCCAGCTGCACAAAGCTTGACTTCATATATCATCTACTGGGAGAGCAACAGCGACAGCGAGAGAGCAAGCGAGAGCTCTCGATCGCATGAGCATCAGTGGTGTCATATCAGCTTTTTTCCCGTCAGATCTGGCTTTTTTTGAAGTGTGATTGCGGGAAAAATATGAAAACAGCGGGCAGCGGGAATTCTGGCTTTTTGAGCAAATTTACGCAGCTTTTTTTTTTAGTTTACTTTTATTAAAATTTTATAGATGTTTAAATTGAATTTAACGGCTGAAATACTAAAAATGTATTTATCTCGACAAAATATCGATATTTACTTGTAACGAATAACTTCCCTCAAAAGTTCATACCTAAATTGAAGCGTCTTGCATCACTAATATTGTGAAATTGGCTTGCGATATATCAAGTTAACGATGCCAAAGGAAACTTATAAACAAAAAGTGAGAGATGTCTGTCTGCAGAGCACAGAATTCAAGGAGTGGATGAGGAAAGTTCCTACAGACCTCACGCGGGTGTTTTGCAGCTATTGCAAGTGCAGCATAACTGCAAAATTAAGCGACTTGCGTGCACATGCTTCAGTTGCTCTGCAAATGCAGTCCCTGCCTTGGTCAAATGCCGACGTCGAGCGGGTATTCAGCCAAGTAAATTTAATAAAAACTAAAATTCGAAATAGCATGAGCGTTAAAACATTAAACGCTATACTGAGTATAAGGTCTTATTCTAATTTATTTGTATTTTCAAATTAGAAATTAATTTACTTACAATTTTAGGTACGGGCTGCGTCGACACAATAAGTGCTGTTTTAATTACAAGCTACCACCCAGCTGCCTATCTACAATTTAAGAAAAAAAATTGTATCCAACCGATGATGATAATATTGACGACATCTTAAATATACTATAGATCTTAATTTTTGTACATTACATTACTTATTTTGAAACATCAACTGAAGTTTTTTTTTCACTGTAAAGAGTATTACCCATATATTTTATGTTAAGTTACGTGGAACTGAGGGTTTATCATTCAAAAACATACATCACATTGCCTTATAAAATTCAGCTTGTTTCTTAACTTTTTTTCTCTGGTATTCAGCTTTTTTCAGCTTTTTTTTTTCATTGATTCAGCTTTTTTGGCTCAGAAAAAAATGACACCACTGATGAGCATCTCCTTTGTGTGCATGTGTTGGTAAGCTCGGCAATGTCAGTGACAGTCGTGGCATATATATGTACATAGTTATGTATATGTACGTGTAGTTAGGCTTCGTCTGCCTATTGTGAGAGCGCCGTTTTATGTGTTGGTAATTTCGCTAAGCCAATTGCGATGGAGAGTAACTTCTGCTGTTTGAGTGTATTGTTAGGAAAAAAAGAGAGAGCAATTAAGAACGTCTTGGACAATGCTGCCAACTTTCTCTTAGAAAAAGCTGTTTTAAATGGGAAGGCAAAAAAACAAGAGCGTTTGCCATTGTCCTATTAATAAAAAGATCAGGGTATACAAGACAAGATATATACTCGATAAATATCTAAATATCGATATTTTTGAAAGCCTTACGCTCTATAAGCAAAAGCTCCCAATAGTATAAGAGATGCGAATTAAAATCGAATCGAAATGAGTTGAAACTGCACACGTAGTCATATAGTCCTTAACATACTATAGTCAGTCTTCATAGAAGGGTACTCATATTTCTGCTTGCCAACGCTTGGTATAGAAACAAGGCTCCTTCCACATTCGTCAATAGGTGTATAATTTACAAATTGATAGTGTGATCATATAACCACCATGTGGTGGATCTTTTATCATCTAATTAGAACATCATAAGCGCCGTCAATGTCTTCATGAGGCATTGTTACCATCACAGGTATCTACAGTTGATATGGTCGTATAAACATATTATTAGATCGCCATAACTATGCCTAGCTTATTCTCACTATCATTATTTGCTGCACAACAATCGCAAAAATACTTACAAATTTTTAATCGATTTTCTTAAGACGCGTCTCTCTGTTCTCTCTCTCTATATATATATATAATATACACAACTAAGATTTGGTACACGTATATTTAAACATCATATCTTTGTCTGCTGATAAGCAGATGAGTTACGAGTAGTTTATTATTATTATGCTACGACATGGAGGAACATAAAACGTATGTACTATATAGCAAGATTTGGGGCCTTTCGCGGACTGCTGCATACTTTTAGGTGCAGCTATACAATATTGCTAGACAAATGCCAATTGAACAGATGAAGATTTTAGAGGTTTCTTGCATATATAGATATATATTTTTTTTTCAACAATAATACAATACATACATTCTCGTACACTAATATAACACTGAGTAATGGGACAAACTGTACGATGCCACACGTAGGTAGATTAATCGTATATATCATATAGTAGGTATATATGTAGATATTCATGTATAACTCTTCAACTTGTAACAATATCGATGCGAGCGCAAATCTAAAACAATATTATTGTCAATTTAGTTGCCAGATCAGAACAGATATATATGGTAGTTGGGTATAAAGCGCGATTATATGACACATACAGAAATTGACACCGAGCTCGACAAACTTTTGTTTCATTTTAATTTTTTTTTACTACATTTTTAATTTTCGGAAAAAAAAAACAATATTTATAAAAAAATTTTAACAATTATCTGCGTAATTTTTGTAAATCCCGTGGCGAGAGTACCGAAAAGATCAAGGGTATGTGGGGCAGAGGGTGGTGGTTGCCCCAAGAGGGGTGCAAACAGCATCTACTTGTACTTGTTCATGAATTCGGCGTGGAATACGCGGAACTTCTCCATCATCAGCTTCAGTTTGTCCGTCTGCGGCAAAATGGTGCTGCGGAAATGATGAGTTCCGGGCAGCTGGCCGAATCCGCTGCCAGGTACAACGCAAATGCCTGCAAAGATCGCACAGTTTAATATATATATATATATTATATATTTAGATATATATCTTCTAGTTATGGCCTGGGCACACTCACCTGTCGTCTCGAGCAGCTCGAATGCATAGAAGACATCGGGCGCCATATTCTTGGCCCTGGCCGCTTCGATCGCCTTGGGCGGTATATCAATCTTGGGGAAGACGTACATGGCACCCTGCACGGGATTCACCGTGTAGCCCTCGAAGCTGCTGAGGGTCTTGTGGACCAGCTCGGCTCGTTCGCGCAGCGCATCGAGCACGGCGGTCTTCTCCTTGATGTACAGCTCGTACGAGGGATCGCCGGGCTTGGGCGGGCAGACGAGCGCACTGACCGCCACCTGGCCGGCCGTGGTGCTGCACAGCGAGGCGGTGATCGACTTCGTCAGCATGGCCTTGACCTTGGGGCACATGTTGACGACCTCCATGTAGCCGCCGCGTATGCCGCATTCGCCCAGATAGCCCTTGGACACGGACAGGAAGCTGACCAGCTCTTGGTTGAGATGCGGTCCACCCATGTCGTGCATGACCTTCTTGAACGAATGGAATTTCGAGTCCTTGTCGTAGACATTCGCCTGGTACACCTCATCGGCCAGTATGAGCAGCTTGTTATCGTACGCGAATCGAATGATCTCCTCGATGTTCTCGCGCGTGAGCACCTGACCGGTGGGATTGCCGGGATTGATGATGACCAGCGCTCGCGGATTCGATGTCTTCTTCGCCTCGTCGTAGGCACGCTGCAGCTCCTCGCGATTCAGTCCCCACTTCTTGGCCTCGTCCAGATAGTAGTCGATCTTCTTCATACCGTACTCGGCTATCGTGGCCGAGTAGAGCGGATACTGTGGTATCGGCACCATGATGCCAGGCTCCTTGCCTTGCACCGTGGCGTGCAACAGTGACAGTATTGTCTTAATGCCGGGCGATGCGCCACCCGTCAAATAGATGTTCTGCCAGTCGCTGGGTATGCCATCGTCACGCGCCTCGATGAAGGCGGCCGCCTGGCGACGCACCAGCTCCAGGCCGGCGGAGTCCGTGTACGAGCCCATCGAGCCGCCCTGGCAGTTCTCCAGCAACGCGCTGGCGTGCACCTTCACGTCATCCGGATAGTCCGGCGAGTTGAGCAGGCGCGGCTCCATCGTCAGCGCCATCAGCTGCAAATGGCCATATCGATTAGCCATACGCAGGGAATCAAGTAGAATTATGTGCTGTGCTGGCACTCACCTGTCGCAGGTACGTGATGGGCTGCTGGCCCATGGCATGGCAATCCCCGATGTTGGCCCGAATAACCTGGTCGAAGGGTTTCTTCTCGCCCTGCACAAGTGCGGAAAAGCCAAAATTGAATTCGAATTAGCCAAATTACAGTGCGAGCAAAGTGATTTAATTTAATGAGTAAGGGGGAGGGGGGGTGGTAATGATTCGGTTGGGTTGGCAGACCACACACACCCCCACACACACGCTGCGCACACTAATCGAGTTTTAATGCCAATTCGAATTATTTTGGCAGTTTACCTAATTGTGAGCAATTACAGAGGGGCGAACGGGAAGGAAAGAAGTGTCTTGGACTGTGACTGTGAACCGGTTCAGTAGTAGAAAATGTTGGGTTACGGGAAAGAAGGAAGTGACTTAGACTGTGAGCCGGTTAAGCAGTGGTAAATGTTGGGGTATTTCCAAAAGGTTCTACTAGAACAGGTTCATCCGTGTTAAATGTTGGTAAACTTGCAAAAAAGTCCAACCTTGAACCGGTTCAGTCGTGCTAAATGTTAAAAAAATTATACTTGAACCGGTTCACTTTGATTTTTTTGATTCTACTCCTCTTAAATCACTACCGTACAATAATTTAAACCTTAAAACAAACCGCTTTTGTACCATTTAAGAACCTCAAAGATCTCAGAACAGATTGTTCAAATTGAACTAGTTCACTATGATAAAAATAATATTTAACCAAAATAATATTAAAAAAAAAAACTGGTAATTAACTACTTTTAAACTAAGCACTTTCGGTACTAATTTAAAGTTTTCTTATACTGTGAACCAATTCAGTAGTGGTAAACGTTGAGATACTTCTAAAATAAATCAACTTTAATTTTGATTCCACTCTGAATCGGTACTGAACCAATTAAAAGTTTTCGTTTACTCTAAACCGGTTCAGTACCATAAAATGCAAGCATAAATGATTTAGCTTAATGTGCAGACGCCTAAATTTGTATATACCTATAGTTCAATATATTAAAAGTTTTGAATTTTAAACCAAATTATAGTAAGATAGATATATATCTATTAATATGGTAATTACCTTCAACCAGACCGGTTATTTACCGATTTATATTCAGATCCATCAATAATAAAACAATTGAATCGATATAATTGGCCAACTTGAGCACATTTTGATTTTAAGACTTCTTGACTCCCCAATAAAAAGTAAAACTGATAAACTTTTCTTTCAAGTTCCCCTCAATTAATTAATCGAATAAAGTGAGTCAACTGAATTGTTATTGCATTAAAATTGAACTAGCGAACCAGTAGTTCATTAAGCTAAAGTGTCAGAACATTTAAATTCTCGCTCAATCGAATCGATCGAAAAAGCAAAGGGAGTGTCAGCGTTATAGTTGTAGTTGTACGTCTCATCAAACTTTTATCAATAATGTTGCTTTTTCCTTTTAAGAATTTTATGGCGCTTTGATAGTTTCCACATGAAGTGCATTTCCCACTCGTCTGTTTAATTTTCTTAAGTAAACAAGCTGGAAAATAACTACACTCCCTCACACACACACACACACACTGGTAAATTGGTACCAAGCGACAATTTACGTGCACACCCGACTCTACAAATACAATTATATATATATATATATACTACAAACACGCGAGTGCATGGCCTGCATTCAGACAGGAATTGTGCTGCTGAGGTCGAGGGGGTTGTAAGGGCATGCGACCCACTATGACTAATTTATCGTTTGGATAAACTCTCGAGAATTCACTGCAAATCACGAAGCACACGAAAAGCCCAGAGCCAAAACTCAGTCATGCATAGCTGAAAGTACAAACAACAGCAACAACAACAGCAACAAGTGTAGAAAAAACAACAACAGCAATTCCTAAAAAGTAGTAGTGGACTTTAGCTTGATAATCAGCTGCTAATACGCAGCACACAAGCTTCCAAATAGAAGACGATAAAAGTACGAAAGAGTGGAAGAGAAACGAGAAGATTTTGCTAGAGAGAGAGAGAGAGGGAGAGAGATAAATAGAGAACGAGATTCACATAGAGCTGAGAAATCTGACGAGTTCATACGCCCTATAAAACGAGTTTACGACTTTCAGTCCACTTTTTGCGTTACGAATTCGACAGTTTTTGAGCTAAGCTTCTAGATATTTCATGAATATACCCTATAGGTATAAGCTATGTAATTTTTCATACATTTATAGAAAATTTGCAGACGAGACATGCATATGTGGGATAATACCTAAACCTAAAAGCAATCCACGAACCAGGAAATTATATGGTATATATTCAAGGCAAAAATCGTAATTACTATATGGCAGAAATGCAATAATCCATTGAAAATATGATGTTTATATCTTTTGATAGTAATATCAAATAGATATACGATAATCCATAGAAAATATGATCTTTATAGCTCTGATCTTTGATGCTATTATATATCAAAAGACAAATATTTTTTTCTTTATAGATATACGATTATCTATAGAAAAAACGTAGACTTTTCCCTATAAATATACTATATGTATATCTTGGCTAAGATTTTCTATTGGTTTAATACTATAATACTATACTATTACTACTACTATATTACTGTATTAATTATATATTCCCTTTACATAGTTCCTATAAAAAAAAAAAAATAAATACCATTGAACTATACATATCTCTGCGTATTGTTACGCTTATTTTATAGACTCACCCTATATACTTGCCCCAGTAAGCTTGCCCTATAATTGAACTGCTAATTCAATAAACATAACTCATATCTGTACTCTATATGCCCGCTCTATATTTAGTAATCTCTATTATAGGGACCTGCCCTATATTCGATAACAAGAAAAGTTATTAGCTAAAAATTTAACTGATTATTGCTCGCAATCTGCAGCTCAAAAAGTTCCTCAGTCGAAATTTGAAATACAAATAATTCTCATTGCTACTGCTCAACTAACAGATACCCCTTAGTGCTTATCTTGCATAACTTTGGAATTCTCTGCACGATTACAATGAAATTTCCGGTGAACATAGCTGCCATACCCGGATATATATGTAGGCACTCTCAAGATCATAACTTTTATAGAGACCATATAGTTTTTATATTAAATATAATTACCCTGAGGTATCTGAGTAGCTACACAACAAACTCGATTATCGACTCAAAGTCGCAAATTGTATTATAGACATATATAAACACTTGAATGGAACCGCTGATACCCTCTCTGACTGCCAGTCGATTGCAGGGCATACGAGCCTATGCGCATATCAATTGTTGTCTCGCTGATTTAACAGACACTTGCGAGCGAAGCTCCAGCCCCAACGCCTGACATGTATAGCTAATTATATATATTGCATATAATGCGTACTGCATATATATATGTGTGTATATATGTATATATAGTAGTAGAACCTATTGTATTTGTCTCGAGTGTGTGTTGTGTTTACATACACATACACACACACATGTATCTCTCCCTTCTTCAATTTGTTGCGATGTAAACAGAACGAACTTTTGCGTTTGCCACTTTATAGTAATCAACCGCAAACAGTTCGCGTGTGTGAGTAAGAATATATATATATATATGTATGCCAGGTGTACACAGCAACAGGTAATACTTCAGTATCGATTGCCGCAATAGCGCAAAAAAAAAACGTTCAGTCATAAAGACTTCCACAGTCGAAAGTCAAATCAATGGCAGCGAAACGCACTCAAGGCGGCCTAAAGAGGATTGTTTACCACGATATTGGTAGAGGCTGAGAGGCCAAGATAAAAGAGTTAAGTATTTTACGTATATTTTATCTATGGGTGCTGTTAAAGCATTAACAGAGCCGCTGACGTTGCGATTCTGGCGACAGTGCGTTAACAGTGGCTTTTGCTGTATTAACAGAAACTCCTACTTTGAAGCCTGTAGAGTAACAGCTCCTTTACAGGCTCTCTTACCATTACAGTGCGTGAACAGAGCACCAAATTGTTAGTAACAGCACAAAGTGAATTTAGAGAAAGCTTTACAGATATTTAAAATGTTAGTAACAATACAAATTTATAAGAAGAAATAAGAGAGTTTACGAAGAAAACTACCTATACAATACAATACAACTATTATACTTTTCTTTAAATTAAAAAAAAAAAAAAAAAAAAAACAGAATTTGTAGAGTTAAGAATCTGCATGCTTAGTTATTTTACTAGCTATTTTCCTAGCTCTTATTATAATTGCGTTATTTGTATTTATCATTTGCAGGGACGGTAGGCGTTTCAAAGTTTCAAAGTTGAAATTACGATAACTTGATCTGCGTATGGTATACCGGAATTATCATGCCAAATTTTGTGTCTCTACCCTTTCGAATAAGCTGCGATCTAAACGTTCACATAAACAGACGGACAGACAGCCGAACATGGTCAGGTTAACTCCTTATATATAAGCCTCCCTATAAAAACAAGGCAATAACAGTCAACTTACAGCTCGACAAATGTAAGTAAAAGCACACTAACAGCGCTCTAACAGAGTGCTTGCAACAGTATGTCAACTATTTCGCATCGCATATCTTGAAAGTGAAAGAGATCAACGATTTATGCGCCGAAACAATGTAGAAAAATGATTTTCCACTGATAGCTCGAGTTTTTCCTGCCACTGGCAAATGGCCAAGGCGTAGTAAAAGCGAGATTTGATGGGGGAACGCAAAAGATGCGCTGCGAATGAGGAAATATGTAAAAGCGATGCCAGAGAGAGCAAGAGCAGGAAATCAAACAATGAATGAAGCTGGCGGAGAGGCAGGGGGGGGGGCGGAAGGAGGTCGCAGTTCAGAGACCGAGGGGTGGTTGTACGCAGAAATTCGAAGAGAAAGCGCTTTTGCGTTCTGGAAAGTGTCGGGGATGCAAGAAGCAGGCATCACAACATTTGTTTTTCTTTTTTGCTTGTTGATTTCCCTGCACATCTTCTTTACCAGATGTGAAATTTTCACAGCTTCTGCGCATGTTTGTTTTTCCCACCTCCCCCCCATAGAGCAAAACTTATATAATCGAAGCCAAGATTCGCGGCGTTACCACAGCTGCTGCCGGCGTTTTGAAGGACGTTCACTGAACTTGACTTCGGCAGAGAGCCAAAAAAAAAAAAAAAAAAAAAATGAAGTAGATAAAAAAACCAAACCCAACAACCATAAAGACTTGAGCCATAAGAAGCAGCTTTTTAATTGAAACTTAAGGGAGATGAAAACAAAAAGATAATTGACAAAGGCAAGTCCGATAATTGAGCGTAATTAAAGAGTCATGTGTTCCTCAGACCATACATAATTAAGTAGGCTTCTCCATTAGTTCCAATAAAGTGGTCGAGAAACCGCAGAGAAATACTATACTCATCAATGGAGTCGGTCTCATTCGTAGTGCCCTGCTAATTGTTTATAATTTGTTTGTTTGCTCACAATGAATGAGTTTTACAATGTGTAATTAATTTATTCCAAGTTTTTAAAAAAAATTGTTTATTTTATTTGAATTTCATGCAATTTATCCCGTAATTGTTTAAAAAACTCACTTTTTTCAAGCCAAGAGTCAAGTTTTCTTTCTACTTTCTTTCTAATTCCCGAGTTAAGTTAAATTTTTGTTATGCTAATTTTACTCAACAAAACTGCAACTGCAAATTTATTCTTCAGGAAATGCACTTTGTCTGGTACTTGGTATTTGGCCATATAAGTCAATTTTGGTATGCAATTTTTGAAAGGAATCTGAGTACTTAAAGTACGCCAATTTTCAGCAATTTTGCTATTGTAAATAAGACTGCAAAAATAATTTAAATATGACTAAAACTCTTGTTTTTATAAATTATAAAACTTTTTATAATATTTGACTGTACCTATTGAAATAAGAATTATTATAATACTCGTAAGTACAATAAGAATTATTGAAAAAAAAACTGCTAAAATATTGAAGCTCATCGATTTAGCCTTTGCATATTATTTCAATAATTATTTAAATTTAATGAAATCACATTTTTTAAGGGGGATAGGCTATTTGGCTATGCTTTGTTGTCCTTCTAGACTTTCTAGATATATTGCTAAAGACCTGAAAATTGCTTTGATAACGCATTTGAGCTGCATTAAGCGAGTATTAAGTGAAAACACTGTGTTAAATTCCGCTTGTAAATAATTTTCGCTTGGAACTCTTTCAAAATTAAGTGTTTTAGTGGGATACAATTTTAAGCTCATCATTTTCGCTTTTAAAACGAACAATTAAATTCCATTATAAGCAGATTGCATTGAGTTCGCTTTCAATTTGCGCTCCGAACGGAAACGGGAACAACCTCAGCAAGCTGTTTTCATACGTCACGTAAGGTTTAACAGGTGCGCAAAGGCAGCGAGGATACGCTGCATGTGTGTGTGTGTGTGTGGGAAACAACGTAAAAAACTATGTGTGCGTGTGTTTGTGTGCGTGTGAAGAGCGCAACAAAGCGCACACTAGAGGATGGCGTGTTTTCGGGCGAAACATGAACACGCAAAAGGTAAAGCATAAGTGTAGCGAGGAGGGGAGGGAAGGGTTATTGAGTTGGTGTGGTGTGGTGGCATACGGCAACTTACCTTCTGCAGTTCCTTCTCGATTTCGCCGGCGCGTATGACGAGCGGACCACGCACCGCATACTCCATCACAACGAAGTTGGGGTTTATGTTCTCCAAATCTAAGCACTTCTTCATCTTCTCTTTTGATTCCGCTTTCGTGGACTTGCAGCTGCGGGTAGAGCAGGAGAGAGAACGCAAATGTAAAGACAGGCAGGCAGGAAAACAAACAAAAACACGCACATACACGCACACATACACACGCACGAATTTACTTGAAATTTGAAATCCAGCATACACACACACACACACACACGTAGACACGTACACACGCACACGAGTTCAACTCAAATGCAAATTTCGAATTTGAATTTGTTGTCGAAACAGAAAAAAAAAAAAAAAACAAATAAAAACAAAAACAAATACAACTGTAAAGCAGGACAGAGCGAGAGGGCAATACTAACCGAGCAGGAACGTGAATCGTCGTCGAAACGCCACCACGCGCGTTCAATGCCTCGGCTTGACTGGGGCGCAGCGACGCCGTTCTGCCTGTTACCGCCGCTGCCGACGCCGACGTCGCCGTCGACGCTCGAGCACTGTTATTGTTCTGTAGCGACGATTTCCAGCGACGCGCGTTAATGCTCTGCAGCAGTTTGTATTGCTGCTGCCGCTGCTGTTGCGCCAGCGTCGACGCCGTGACGGTAACGACTGCACGCTGCAGCCCCGACGGATTCTTCAGCAGTTGACGACTCATTTTGCAAGTTTTACACAGTTAATTTTGATACACTGCAAATAAAAAAGAAACCAAGAAGAATGCAGAAAAAAGAAAGAGAGAGAGAGAGAGCAATTAGTAAATGTGCGCAAATCGAAACAGCTGCGCTGCCGGCGCCGGCGTCAGCGCCAATACATGTGTAGCACAGACACCACACAGCACGTATAAGAGCTGCTGTCAAGCTTGATTTATAAGAGTGTAGTGGTAGTAGTAGAGCAGAGCGTGGTGTGAAAGACGAGAGGTGCCGCCGCCTGTCATTGATATTATTGCTATTATTAATGATGTGTGTGTATGAGGGGTGGAGGAGGGGGCTCGTATTGTTATCACTGTGTATGTGTGTTCGATAAGATTAATGAAATTATATTTTTATGGCGTCGATACGCATATTTATGGCACGGCAACAATTCAATTGTGGACATAAACAATTTAATGCCGGCTTCGCTACACGCATGTGTGCGTGTGCGTGTGTGTGCGTGCGGCTCTTGGTAATTAATTCAACTCGAGTTGAGCTTTGCGAGCTTTTCGCACAGCTCACACCGTTCACCCTGTGCGCACTCGTTCGATACTTGGCGCCGAGTCTATCGATATCTATCGATCGCTGCTGGCAAGGAACAAGCGCAATTCCACAGCTCAATTCGTGCTTCTTTTTTTTTCTTTTTTATGGCAAAAGCAAATAATTCTGCAATCGTCCAATTTGGGCGTGTTATATAGATAAGTCTCAGGTCTTATCGCGATGGAAGTTTTTCTTCTGCGCGTGGTGACAGTAGCGTTTCGGCAATGGGCCAGAGGCTGGGATTATGTATACGAGCTAATGGATTTACGATGTGTGTATAGCTGGGTATACATATATAGGCACATGAGTTTTTATAGCAAAACAAAAACATTATACCGCGAAGAAGGCGTGTACTTTTGACTTTGAGTTGGCGCGCTTATCAGTGACGTCTCAGCTCGATCAGTAGCGCTAGTCCCCGGCTTATGCTACATATATTTCTGAAATCCGCTATGTCTATATAGAGCACACACACACACACAGCTGTCTAGAATATATAGTCACAACAATATCAGCCATAAACAGGCACATAACAAGGTCTGCGCTCGGCGCGATTTGCACTTTGAGATCATTGCGTAATGCTTCCCGAGTGTGCCAAAAAATCAACATCAAAATCAACAAAACAAAATATCGAAAATAATGAAACACCGCGAAATTTTGACAATAGCATCTGGGCTATGGCATTAAAAAGAGAATGGGGAAAGGTGAAGAAAACAATCAGGTATAGTTTGCTCTCGCTTTGAGGGTTTCTTGGGTACCAGTATGGAATACTTCGGACAACTAAGTGAAGCTTTATTTTTTTATATTTTATAAAATATTATTTATGCCTTGAGCTGTATTTTTCTAGCAATAAAGCTGCTTGAAAAGCTTTGAATCCTCAATTCCAGCTTGAACTTCAACTCTCAAGAAATACAAGTATATATTTATAGCTTTTCAAATGGAAAAGCTTTAAGCTCTATTCATGCTAACTCCTTTAAAAAATCAGCTTTTCGAATTGAGTAGCTTTAAGCTGTTTTTAAATACAAAACTCAGTTGTAAAAGCTTTAAGCCCTTTCAAAATACAGGACAATGCTGTCAGATCCTCAGACGTAAGAGCCTAAAGCGCTGACTACTCAAGTTGCGAATCTTTATAGCCAATTTCAATGTGCTCACCGCTTAAAGCTTTACAGTACCGTTATTTGTTTGTTTATGGTTGACAAACTGCCATGAACACTTGCAATAATATAGAGCAATTTAGCTAATTAGCGTTTAAAATTTAATTTGGATATAAAAAGTTGAAAATTGAATTGTGTGCGAGAGCTAAGCTACACACTAAGCATTTTCTTGCAGTGCACTCAATTAGCGTAGCGCAGCAAATTGAAAGGCTTAAAAAGGTGCTTTCAAATGTCAACAAAGGCGCATTCCAGCACAAAAGTAATCAAAATAAAGCAAAAACATTCATAGAGAGAGACGATCTTTACTTGCTATATAGAAAACTGTACTCCATGGAAATGAGAGAAATATATACGCTAAAATGTAGATCAGCGATCGTTCTAGAAGATAAGTTTTCCTAGAGATACCTACAGTATAAGAAAGTGTACCATATATAGCGAAAAAATATGATTTCCAAAAAAATAACAATTAATAATAATTTCTTGAAAATTATTATAAAGAAAACTGTTATACAAATATATAAGTTATATTTGAAAAATATATAGAAAATTGTTTTCTGTTTATATAGAGAAAAAAACGATATACAGAATTTTTGAAAAATATATAGAAAAATGTTCTCTATCAAGGAAAAAAAGAAAATTCCACAGCAATAAAATCAAGATGAAAGACAATTATATGAAATACACATAATACCATATATATAGATAGTTCTCTATAGCGAAAACACACTACTATTATCTATCGAGAGCAAAAAAGTTGTCTATAGGAGAAAAACAATGTTGATCATTATATGGAAGACTGTTTTCTAAAAAAAAACCTGATTATATTGAATCATATGCACTGTTCTCTATAGCGAAAACATATTATTGTTATTATTATTCTCTATCGAGAGAAAAAAGAGATGTATACAGGGAAAAATCAAGATCATAGATCTTGATCATCAAAAAAAAAATAAAAAAAAATATATATATATATACATAGAAGATATCAAAGCCATATCAAAGCTAATATATCATTTTGTGAATGGGTAAGTGATATAAAAAGATAGCCATAGAGCAGAAATAATATATAGAAAACTTAAGAAATATATAGAAAATAATTGTCTATAAAGAGAAGAAATTAATGCCATATCTATCTAAGCTTATATACAATTTTTGTCAATGGCTAACTGGTATAACAAGATAGCTACAGAGCAGAAAAAATAAACAAAAAAAAATATCTAAGCTAATATAACCTTTTTTTGGTATAAAACAATATACAACAAAATTTAGAGTTTTATAGAAAATGTTTCTCTATTAAAAAAATACAAAATTCACAAGCAAAAAAACCAGAGCAGAGAAACTTAAATGAAATGAAAGGCAAATACTAGATGGAAATAATAAAAATACATACATAGAAACTATCGATGCCTTATAGCGAGGTTCAACTGTCTTCGCTGGAAATCGAAATCGAATTGGAGAAGTGCTAATCTCAGGTGTCAATAAATCAATCGAGCTACAGCAATATGATACGCACACAAACACACACACACACACACATAGACAAATACCCCCTGCTGCTGCATGTACGTGTGCAATCTAATCGTACATATTTACTATATACAACGATATTTAATCTGCACTCTATGCGCAGTTTTTGCGAATTTGCTGCTTATGCAATGCGATTCCATGCAAATGCGCCGATTCTGATAAGATAAAACTGAACTGAGCGCAATCAATTAGCCAAGTGCATGTGTATTGCACTGTGTGCGTGTGTGTGTGTGTGCGTGGATATAAATATCAATTTCGCTGGGGCGTCAAATCAAAGCGGCAACTCGAATTTCCTTTGACACATCAGCAAATCCAATTGGAATCAGCGCGCGGCGTCTGATTGGGCCGCTTGCTAATTGGCATGCTAAACAGCTGTTGCGCACAGGCCTGCGGGGGTGGGGGAGCACAGACAAGCACACAAACACACATACACACACACGCACGCACGCAGTTTAGTTAGTAATTTGGTAATTTGCGGCTTTTTTCGCACGCAATTGAATTGCAGGCGGCACGCAAAACGCCAAAGCGCGAAAATTGCTGACGCCTTAAATTGGGCGTTTTTGGTTATTGTTATTCTTGCAGGCGTTTATTTTGGCTGCCACTTGAGGTTAAGTTCGCTCCGCTGGCGTCTGTTTACGTGGTTGCTTGTGTGTGCGTGTGTGTGTGGGAGAGAGTGAGTGTGTCGCTGTCTGTGTTGGTGCGTGTAACTGGTTCAAGAACAGACTGCAGTGCAGGGTGCACTTGGCAATCGATTTTTTGCAGCTGCATTTCATACGCACCTTGTGAATTTGGAGCTGGGCACTGGGCAAACGACTGGGAGGGATGCTCGATTATCTAACGTCTGATTGGACTGCCTCTGATGCTACTACACGACCGATTCCAACTGGCAGCCTGATCAATCCGCTTGTTTGCTTCCTCCGTTGATTGCTGCCGTTACAGCGCGTGCATGTGTGTGTGTAAATTATTAATAAACTTATCTGCACGCTTCGCTTTAATTATTGCTGTTGTTGTTGTACATACCCGACGGAGCGCACGAAAAATAAATTTCGTAAATAAATTCGCTAAAAATTCTGTTGCTGCGTTTGTCTGCGTGTGTGTGTGTGTCGCGCGCCGCGCCAGTCCCAGTCGTTGACGGTGTCCGTGTATGTGTGTGTGTGTGTGTGCGCGTAATGTTCACCTATGGCAAACAAATAGCGCCAGTGTGCTCCAAGAAATGTTTTGAATTTTGCTCTCAGGTAACTACGAAATTTTGAACAGCTGTTTTCAGACTGTGACCATATGGACGACTGGCCCTGCCACACTATCCATCGTTGAGCAGGCTGGCAAGGCTGACTTTGTTTTAAAAAATTCGTTAGTCAACACTGCTTACATGTATCGATAAATATAATCAATCAGTTAAAGTGCTTTTGATTTAATTTATTTATTAAAAAACGAAAGAAATTGCAAGCGAATGTGCGTAAATTTATTTTATTTTAAGATTTTATGTTGTAAAAATCGAATTGAAATACATTGAAGACACTTAAAACATGCTTAATTTCATTGCTGTAATTGAAATATATTGAAAGCCCTTAAAAATGCTTAATTTAATTGCTGTATGTTTATATTGTTTATGTTATTATTTAAAAAAAAAATGCAGACTAATAATATAAGTTTCTACATTCATTTAATACGATTAAATTACATTTTTAGTCTCATAATTAATTTCAGTGACTGTTAAAATAGTATGGCAACGCATACTAAAATAACTGGCAATAGACAAATATAATTAAATAAATATTTAAGCTTGGCTTAAAATTAAATTCGCTGCCTTCACTCTACTTCACTGCACTGAACTAACTACATATACGCATTTCTGCTGCTGTCACAGCTGTTACTTTTCAAAGTCTGTCACGAGTTGGCGTGACACGCAACGTCAAAAAATACTCGTAATCAAGTCACGGGTAAACGTGTATCGGCCATCACTACAAAACCATCACATCATTCACATTTGTTGTTGTTTTCGCCGGAGTACGGACGTGTTTTTTTTCGGTAATGCGGGTGTGTGCAACGTATCGGAAACACAATATATAGTTCCAAGTCCAAACTTATATGTATTAATAAATAGACCAAATTGTTGTTAATTGCTGATCGCCAGCATTGCGCAGAGCACCCTCCCGGCACTTTCACACTAACTCTCACCCAGTCGCGACGTGCGCGGACGAGTCACAGCGATGCACAATATTTACTGACTACGTAAATATAACAAGTGCAGCGCCCAGAGATAGTATAGTTTTTTTTCGGTCAATTTGCAAAACAAAATTGGAAGCACACACAGACAAACACATACGCACACACACGCACACACGCAGCTAGAGGCAAACAAATATCGCGTAAATTCGTTGGAGTCGCACACAGCACAGGGCTGTTACGCCAGGAGCAGAGCAGAGCACAGAGCAGAGCAGGGCTGTTACACGCAGGACGTTTCGTTTCGTTTGGTGTTTTTTTTTTTTTTACTTTGCATTAGTGTAGGTGGGCAGCGCGTGCCCGTGCGTCTGTGTGCGTGCGCTTGCGAGTACTTTCGCGGAATTCAACAAGAAATTAACAAGAACGCAACGAGAAGAAAAGCAAAATGGCTCCAGCTCTGAGTAAATTGGCGCACAACCCCAGCGCCATCGTCGGCGTGGCGGGCATGACGGCAGCGTTATGGATAATCGCATACGGCAAAATGTCCAACAAGAAGAGGTGAGTGCTACAGAGGGAGGGAGTGGGGGGGAGTGGTTCGAGATCAAGCTCAAGATCAAGCGCAAAATCAGCTGCTGCGGAGCAACTGCAGCTGTAGTAGGGGAAAAGACCTGACATTGAATTTCGATATATTTATGGTGCATCTCTAGCGTGCGTTGGCGGGGTAGCGGGGGGGCTGCCAACTGGTTTTGGTTGGCCCATTTTAACAGCGCAAGCCCAAGGACGACAGCAACATGCGCAGCGATAACGATTGCCCTTGGGCCTATCGAGCAATGATCGCAATTAAAATTCGTTTTCCCCTTTACCAGCAGCAGCAGCAGCAGTTAGAGATGGTCCAGCCATGGCTCTGCCATCGCTGGCAAACGCTCGAGTCGCCCATTAAGTGTGACTGACCCGCGTGTTGCCCCTCTCTGTCGCTCTTGCCGTCTGTCCGTTTAATGTAGCATTTTATTCATAACACCTTTCATTGTTATTACTCATGTCGTTATTGTTGTTGTTGTTGCCGTCGCTGCCTTTCATTTAATTGCCGCTCCGTTTTGCACTATGCACCCTGTTCGCATTGCACACACACGCACACACCGACAGAGCGAACTTGCGACATGCTACGCGATTACTTTGTGGTACATTTGCGTCTTAAATTGCTGCCGCAATTGTTTGTTTACGAAATGGTACATTATTGAAAGTTAAAGCATTTTCATTATGTTTATTTACAACTCACCTGCATTTGGGGTATACACATAGAGGGAACCTGTAGACGGCAAATGCTTGTTTTAATTACATTACAACTTATTAGAGACCAGAGAGACAGACAGAGAAGAGAGAGTTGGGACAGTTTGTAGACAAGGTACATTTGTATACAGTTTCAATGGTACACTGGTTATGGCGGCTTTCTTGCTGCAAGCACTGTGCTTGCCAGCTGAAGTTTGCTCCAAAAATTGTACATATGGTATTTATGTACCAAAAATACAGAAATATAGTACATTGTGCATTGCTGTTTGGGCGGCTATCCAGCTTATAGAATGCTGTAGAATGGGATATATTTGCGTTTTTCAAAAAATTTTTATGAAAAACGCACGTAAAAACAGTCTTTTGTAGATGGTACATTTGTATTGGGTACATGGTACATTTTACAATGCTGTTTTCGCTGCTTTCTGGCTATATTTAAGCTCATAATATGCAGACAACTTAAGATAAATTCGCTGGCCAAAGTATATTTACCAAAAACCATGATACATTCTACTATGCTGTTTTAGCCGCGTTCAAGCTATTTTGTAGCTTATAGTATGCTGTGGGATTGAATATAATTAAGCTTCTCAAATCTTTATAAAAATGGTACTTTTTGTGTTGGGTGAATGGTACCTATTGCTAATTGGCTACAATGTAGCTGGAAGTATACTCTAAAATTGGGCGCATTTCGTTAGCAAAAAATGGGTACAGAAGTTGTGTGCTTATTTCGATACCCAAAAAGGGTACAGAAGTTGAAATAACTTTTTATATATAGTACATCTATATTTGTTATATACCACAGTAAATTCTGCATGCCGGAAATTAGTTTTGGCTGATTTCTAGCTTTAAAAGGCACAGCACAGTACACACTTTTGCTTTATAAAACACTGTAGGTTGAACGAATGCAGGTACAGTTGTAGCTAAAGTGGTACATTGACGCCAGTTGGCACTTGAGTTACAATCTAGCTAGGATTAAACCTCTACAGCATTTGGTACAGTTGCACGCAAAGTACAGTCGCAACGAAATGGGTACAAATTTCAATCGTTTCCGTTTTCTTTGATAAATTGATTCTATTCGTTGACGTTGGCGCATTTGGTACAGTTGTACTTTTTACCTAATTAGATTCGACACGGCGATAAGCCGGAAGGGGCGTTTTACCATTATTATGGGCTTTTTGCACTTGTTAATGTAATAAACCCGCAGATATCTTATCTGGCTAGTGCTTACCCGTGCTTGCCAAATCTCAATGCCCAAGTGCTCGGCATGCTACGTAAGTGTGTGTTTGAGTGTGTTTATGTGTATGTGTATGTGTGTGTGGGTGTAGAGCAACTAATACCAGTGCGAGGCTCTTGATCTAATTAATTGGAATTGCGATCAAATGTTGTTTGCATGACAGTCACAATTAGACTAAGTACCTTCGATAGCGAATGATGACAATGTGCGGAATGTGTGCACACTGCAAACACTGTACCCTGTATCCAAACAGTCTGCACTAACTGTACTCGTACCTGTACGGCGTACCTCAGGCGTGCGCGATATGATGAAGTGAGCCACTCGACGCGACGTGTGGCATAAGCCACTGCACTCGACTCGACGACGCAATCCCATCAAGTTTTCTCTTTCACTTTTCATTTCGAAAAGTGCGCATAGCTCTGAGATGGTACAGATACTTGTATATATACATATATATATATATATATATATATTGGAACATTGCTTCCGTGTGCTAATTAGCACAAGTCAAAGTCTTTTGCCCCAAACGCGGATAATTACGTGCAGCGTTTCCACAGCGATTTGCATTGTCAATTTCCAGCTTGGGAGACTGGCCGGGGGGGGGGACTTGTGTTGCCTGTAGTAGGTAGCTAAAAGGAGCGGAGTGGGGGGAGAGTGCGCTTAGCACAGGTGCTAAAAGGTGCTACATGCAAATCGATGTGCAAAAGTGCAGCAACTCTGACATGCAGCAGCAACGGCAACGGCAACGGCGAAGGCAGCGTCAACTGCAGCTGAAATGCAATTAAAGCACACACAGTCGCACACACAGTCGCACACACAATCGCACACACACTCAAACACTTGTGCATTGTTTGTGTTTGCCGCGTGTCACAATTTGATGACATGTATGAACCTGTCTGTCTGTCTGGCCAAAATGTGCAATAAACCCGACTTGAGCTCAGTTTATTTGAGTTTTTGCCGTTACTCGCAAGACAATTTGAATGATTTGCTTGCAATTGCCTGCTCCACAAATCTGTTTGGCATCAACGAGTTGCCAATAAAGAAAGCTGAAATGTAAGCTTACAGTTGACCAGTTTTTATTTTGGCAACAATAATTGAAATCTTTGCATTTGTAAGTGTAAATCATTTGGTTGGGCTTGCTGCAATTTTTGCTGCATGCGAAACTTGGTAATATATCGTTGAGTATATTTGTTAATAAATTTAAAAATACCCAATTAAGTGGAATTAAGAAAAAACTCGACACTTACAAGTGCATTTGAAAATTCATTTCATTCATAATATCAGATCTTTGCTATATTATTGCTAAATTAAATAAAATAATAAAAAATAAAAATGCTAAATTATATGGTAGATATATTATGTTGTACCAATAGCATAAATCTGTACACTACTAAGTGAGTGGAAATACTGTTTTTCAGCATCTCATGCAAGTACTCTGCACACTTACGAATATATTTGCGAGTTTACTTCATTTGGCTTTGATTAACTACTGTTATGTGATTTTTTATTACTCTTTGCAATCAGTACAGTCTGTAAAAAGCATTTAATGCGCTTTGATTGTGTATTTCGAAATAACCCAATGGTTTCAGGCATCCAAAATAAAGTAGTCGGCATTTTACAAGCACATTTGCAATTCAAACTCATTTGCTTCTTTGTGAATTCTTTATATAGTAAAAATACTTTATTCAATTGCACTCGCAAATGCATTTGCAAGTTTAATTCATATGCTTTCGATATGCTAGTTTGTACACTCTTTAAAAACACCATAAAATTTTAATTGTTTTATCTATTCTAAACCAAGTAAGCGGCACTTTATTTATTTTTTTATTTTTTGCAATCACTTTATGCAGTTTCCATGAAATTTTCTTCCTTTAATCTCAAGCGAGTGCTCTGCACTCACAAATGTATTTGCAAGTTGAATTCAATTGGCTTAACATCGAGTCGGATATATCTATATATAGCTCGATTCCTGGACTCCTAGTGCAATCAGTGCAAACAACTCTTTGCGCACGTACGAGTGTTTGTCAAAGTGAACTCGATACCTCTGGGTATTTGCAAGTGATTCACTCGCGATCAATGTGTTTGCACGATCTTATTCCAAAGAAATGCTAAGGTATCTGGGCAAATAGGCTGGAGGTATGCACATGGCCAGATAGTAGATAGTACGTTTTCCCTTTGCCATTGTTTTTGTTTTTGTTGCTGTTGATTTTCTTCTTCTTTTCATTTATACGTTTTGTTGTCGCGTTCCGCCTTTGGAGTTCACACACTCGCCAGAAAGAATGTTAATTTTTGTTTACTTTTTTCGACTGCGCTACGACTACGGCGCGTCCACGATGGGGATTTATCTACCTATCATTGGGCCCGATCCGTTGCGCAATTCTCGAAAGCATACAAAAAAGCCAAAGGGCGTGAAGTGGTAAATTCTCGTAATATATATTGAATATATATATATATATATATATATATATATATATATATGTATATAGATATATATGTATATATTTATATCTGTATATCTGTATGGTTGCACTTGCAGTGGCTGCATGAGAAATCTGCATAATTTAGAGTGCGCTTTGGCCATCATGTGCAATGGTTCGCACGAAAGTGACGCTCTCTTGACACAAGGACAAGATTTATGGCAAACACTTTATACCCTGCCCCCGGCCCCCTACGCCCTACACCTGGTGGCCAGTAAACCCCCTGAGTGCCCTTCGAGCGCAGTGCAGACAGGAAGAAGCAGCTGCCGATAACAGAAACTTATCAGTGTAGATAATGTGTGTGTATAGAAGTACACATGAATGGACATGTGAATGTGCATGGTTATAACAATGAATACATGTGAATATGGGTATAGGTGTACCCACAATACACAAAATACAAGAATAAGCAAGAATTTATATATGAATAAATTCGAATGCATTTGAATACATATGAATACCAATATGTTTCAAACGAATATAAATTCATATTAACATGAATACTAGTGTGAATGCACACACAGACAAACTATTACACATAGATTAGAATTGAATCGAATACATTCATATAACATTCATATAATTGCAAACGAATACATATGATTATGTCTGAATATAAGGAATACTGAATACACATCGAAAACTAGCATTCGTATATGTGTATACACACGATTACACATAAATACCCATAAAATGTATAGTGATAAAAATGAATACATATGAATGCACATTCAAACGAATACATACGAATACTTGCATGCATTCACATTCATTACAGTGCATTACGAATATAATTGAATGCACATGAGTACATATATTTAACGCATCAATAACAATACGTTTGTATAAATACTTATGAATACACTCATGAATGCATGTAACTACATAGGATTATACTCATATGAGTACGTAAAAAAAATATATGAATACACGTGCAAATGCATATAGACATACGTATTCGTATACATATGAATACACTCATGAATACTTATAGCTACATAAGAATATTCATATGCACAACAATCATACACATACAAATAAAAACGCATACATTTATTAGTACAACCGAAAACACATACAAATATACATATGAATACAAATGAATACCAATACAAATGAACAAAACCAGTACATATGAATACACTCGTAAATACATACGAAAACGTTAGAATATTTATATGAATACTGATAAAAGGCTATGAATACACAAGCCAAAACAAATACAAACAGCAGCACATACAAGCGAATACATATGTGTATATGTATAGGTATGAGTGCACATGAATAACTGTAGGCGCACTCATTCATATGCAGATGCGCTGATGTAAGCGGCAAACAGGCGTGTGCTGCTGCCTTACGCTGAACTTTGGCCTCGCGCCGGGACCGTCATAAGTGCCGTTACAAATCTGTCGATCTTTCACACATAAGCGACGGCTGTCTAATCAATTGTGTGTGTGTGTGTGTGTGTAAGTAAGTGCGAGTGTGTGTGAGTGTTAACTTGTCTGTCTTGCAGCTGGCATAACAACAAAGCGACGACGGCAATAAAATACCGGCAGTAATAATAATATACACATATACACACACTGCTCGCGCACAGATACACACACACACACACACACACACACTCACACACAGAGTATCTCTGACGTCGCGTCGTCTCTTTTGTTGTTTGTTAATCAACGAATTCGCTTTGCCGGCGAACGGACCAAACTCCAAGTGGCATACAAAACGCGATCACCAAATCGCCACTTGTGCGTATTTATGTGTGTGTGTGAGTGTATGTGTGCCATTACAAGCTTGTCGATTGCTTCGGCTGTGATAATTAAACATTTATTAGCCTGTTTCCTAGTCAGCGCCTTCATCACATGCCCGGAAAGGGGGCAGTGGTTGTTGGGCTGGGTTCAATAGATCGCCCCGGGCCACCTGGACGACCAATCACTCAATGCACTGATAAGCCGGCGCACCTTCAATCATCGTTCCGCTTACAATTTATCGATAAACAATTCGACTTGCCATTTTCCGTTCCAATGCGATGATAAGCCAATTCTTTAAAAGCGTTGACGCACAAGCACTTGAGACATTGCCTATCACACATGCTGTCATATACCCTGTAACTCCACATACACACGAAGACACCCACCCACACGTGTCCGGCCATAGCTCAATTACTGATAAAACCGAGTTGATTTACTGCAAATGAGTTCAGCTTTGTTTAAAGAGATACCAACTAAGTGCTCTATATAAATTCTATAGAATTATACGTCTAGGAATTCTGATTACTACTAGGGTAGGTCGAGGCAGGAGCTCTACGCTAGTCTAAATTTAGATCCATACAAAACTATGAGCGCTATTTAAGTTATATAAAATATTTCGCACAAGAATGTATATGCTTTTTAGTATTAAATGACGGGAGTGTAATTATACAGCAGTTGTCAATTTCTTGTTACAGTGATTACTACTTGAACAAGAATATATATGCATAGGATACTACCACACAGTGTTCTATATAAACGCTGCAGCTGTCAATTTATATTTTTTGCCAATTGAACAAGAGTATATATATGCTATATAGATATCTGCAGTACTATCACTAAGTAGACTTAAACTTCTATTTAGGGTAGGTCAGGGCAACAGTTGTAGCTGCAGTCAAAATTATAATTTCTCAGATTGCTAACTGAACAAGCGTATATGTATGCCTTATGGCAGTAGATACCACGTATTTCATCACATTATTAGGCCACAACTACTTTGCAACATAAGAAAAAACCCGGGCTTAAGATTAGATTAAGTCCGATCGGCCAAAGTTCCGCGACATATCAAGTTTCTTGTTTTTTTTTTTTTTTTTTTTTTTTTTGTAGCTATTTCTCTTGCTGGGGCAGGAAGTTCTTTCACATTTCGAAACAGACTCGAGCTGCCTTGGGGCTGCCGCATACCAAATTTAATGCGTCGAACTCTTCTGATCTCTGAGCTATGATCTCTGATCTCAGGTCTCAGAACTTATAATAAGAACCTAGCCCCACCCCTGTCAATCGTCTGGTTTTAGTCACGCAATAATCGCTCATCTCTATCGGCTAATCGACTATAACTATCAGACGCGACATCTCTCCCAATGCGATTGACCGACCTACGGACCCGAACACGTGTTGCACCTACCTCCCTTCCCCCCCCCCCCCCCCACACACACACACATATATTATGGGCACATGTGTGTATTATATGTATGTGTGTGAAATGCGTTGGAATTGAATAGAAATGGGCAAATGCGCGAGCCCAAAGCGAAAATAAATTAAGCAAAACAAGAATTGTTGTTGCTGCCGCTGGCGATCGAGTGTGGAAGGCAGCATACGGAAAAGAACGCGAACGAGCAGTAGAAGAGTGGGAAGAAACCAACCACAAAATCTATAATATATATAGTAATTTTGGCACATTCTGCAAGTCATCGCTAATCATCAAGTTTTTTATTTGAGGCTGCGGCGTGCGCTCTTCCGATAAGCGGAATCAATCTTTGCACTTTGTCTTGTGTCTGCTCACATAGCGCAAACACCGATGTTCAGCGGCAGGCAGCACCTGCCACCCACGATCCATAATCCACAGTCCATGACCTGGAGATAAGCGCATACAGGGTGATCGAGCAGGTGTGCCGAGCGATCGCTCTTTGGCCAGACGAAGGAAATTCGCAATTGAATTGCGAGATAAAGTGAATGAGATGGAGAGAGAGAGAGACAGATAGAGAGTAGGAAATAGAAAGAAATAGAGAGAGTAATAGAATTGCGAATTTCCTTCGTCTGGCCAAAGAGCGATCGCTCGGCGCACGAGATAAAGTAAAGTGCGAGGAATAAAGTGAGGGAAATGGCGAGAGAAACATAGAAAGAAATAGAGAGAGAGAGAGAGAAAAAGTGATCGACAGACTAATAGGGAGCGAGTGATCGAGGAAGCGAGTTACAGGGAGAGGGAAAATGAGTGAAATAAAGCGAGAAAGAGGGCGCGGGTATGATCGAAAACGAGAGAGAGTGGCAGAAAAATAACATCGTAGTGACAGAAATAGAGAGACAATAAGTTAGCCAGATATATTGATAAAGTGAGAAATTGATCGAGAAAAAGATGGAGCGATAGTGAGGCAGAAAAAAAAACGAAATATTGTTAGAGAAATTATGAGTTATTGAGAGAGAGCGTATGAAAGTGATCGAGAGATGGCGAGTTATAAAGAGAGAGAGAGAGAGAGAAAAAGCGGGAAAGTGATTAGTGATAAGATTAAGAAAAAGTGATCGAGGAGGAGAAACAGAGGGGAATCGCGTAACTTATTCTGAGTGAGAGTGATCGGAAATGAAAGACTGATCGTGAGAGATAGAGAACAATCAAGAGATAATGATCGATATAGGGAAATCGACAAAATGATCCGGAGGGTAGTTAAGCTAATAAGAAACAGCGAAAGAGATAGAGGAGGAAGGGACTGAGACATGTTTAGTGGGAGAAAACAACTTAAAGAAAGAAAGAAAAGCATGAATAAAACTAGCTTGAGATAATTGGTCGTCTGCCCTTGATTACTGCATTGTGGATGCGGTTTGGAATGTGGATTGTGTGTAGACTGCGTCTGGCTAATGATGCAGCATTATTAATATGTCATTACCAGACTGATAATTGACCTTAGCACCCGCAGCAGGTACTTCAGTACTACAGCAACAGCAGCAGCTACAGCGCCAGCTCCAGCCTATGCATAACTGGGGAAAACAAAAAGCGAGTCTTCTGCTTCTTTCTCTTCTTTTGTTTTTGTTTTTAGTTTCGCTGTTTTTCTTCATTTTTCGAATGCAATTGCGTTTCGTAAGCTCTGCTGAGTCATTGGCGTGCATCATTAGCATTTGTAATACCCTGTAATAATCGCTTATGTGTGCGTGCGTTCGAGGCGGTTCAAAGGTGTCTAAAAGGCAATTCGATAGGCTCTCGCTGCGAATGTTCAACAAATTTGGTCTAGGTAAAATTGTAAATATTGAAAAAAAAGTGTTTTTACTTTTACAGAGATTTTTAGGTATTGAAACAAGAAACTTTTAAGCTAGTTTGGGATCAAATCATAATCATTTGAGGCTACATGACTTCTCATTTGAAATATCATTTAACCGGCATTGAGTCTACTATAATAAAACTGGTTTTCTCTATGTTGCAGAAAATCCGCGTATGAGGAGAAGATTCAGTACACCATTTCGGAGAAGAAGGACAAGAAGTCGAGCAAGGCGCATGTGAACTCAGTATTCTTCAAGCAGCTGCGACAGCTGTTGCGTAAGTGTGCCTACATGTCGCTGTTGTTCAGGAATATATATAATATATAATATATATCTGGACATATCTCGCTTGCAGCCATACTTATACCCAGATTCTGGAGCGTTGAGACGGGCCTGCTGATGCTGATTGCCGCCACACTGATCGGCCGATCTGTCAGCGATATCTGGATGATACAGAATGCGACTGTGGTGGAGAGCACCATTATTCACATGAACCGGGAGAAGTTCAAGGCGGCGCTACTCAAGTACCTCGCTGCGCTGCCAGCGGTAAGCCAAGACAATCAGCAAAGTCTCTCAGGCAACTTTGACTCTACTGCCTTCCCTACTACTAGATCTCTGTGGTGACCAACGTGCTGAAGTGGAGTCTGGGTGAGCTGAAGCTGCGTTTCCGCACAAATCTAACGCATCATCTGTACAGTCAGTACCTCAAGTGAGTAGAGAGAAGCGGAAGTAGAATCGTATCCACAATTAATCCCTCTTCCTCCTGTGACTGCAGCGGCTACACGTACTACAAAATGTCGAACCTGGACAATCGGATAGCGAACGCCGATCAGTTGCTGACGACGGACATCGACAAGTTCTGCGAGAGCGCCACGGACCTCTACTCGAACATTAGCAAGCCGGTGCTGGACATCTTCATCTACGTGTACCGTTTGACGGTCAATCTGGGCGGCAAGACGCCGTCCATACTGATGCTGTATCTGCTCTTCGCCGGCGTCTTCCTCACCCGCCTGCGCCGCCCCACTGGCCGCCTGACCGTTGAGGAGCAGAAGCTGGAGGGCGAGTTCCGCTATGTGAACAGCAGGCTGATCACCAACTCCGAGGAGGTTGCCTTCTACCAGGGCAATGTGCGCGAGAAGCTCACGCTGCTGGCCAGCTACTCCAAGCTGCGCTCGCATCTGCGCAAGTTCCTCGAGTTCCGCGTCAGCATGGGCATCATCGACAACATTGTGGGCAAATGTAAGTACGGAATGGGGATCTGTGCGTGCTACAGGATCTGTATATAGTGAATTAATAGGACTTTTAGAAGGATCACTAAGATTTACATAGAAAATCTACGGAATCTAAATAGATGATACACGGGAAAGGGTTCTCTGCGGTTTGATTTGTATAGAGAACTAATAGGATTTGTGTAGAGGATCAATAGGGAGGATCGTAAATAGAGGTACAAAAAAAAAAAAACAAAAAAGGTACAGAATTTATAGAGGAATTATAATCTTTATAGATATTCTACAGGATCAGTATAGAGAAACGATGCAGAGTATCTACTGAATCTAGATAGAGGATATCTCAGATCAATGGGGATCTATAGGGTATATTTGAAATATAGGGTAGGAATTAAATAGAGAATCCATTTGATATACAAAGAAGATCTATAGGATTTTTATATATATTTTAGAAGATATATAGAGGATATTAAACGAGAATCTTTAGATGCTACATAGACTTTTGGATCTAGAGGACTTATTGAATCTTTATATAGGATAGGATTTACATAGAAAGCTATTGAATTTAAAGAGAGCTATTGAATTACTATAGAACAGATATAGAATCTACATCTATAGGGTCTATATAGAGGGTTTATGGGATCTCTGTAGCGAATCTATTGGATCGATATAGAGAATATACAGGAAGATTTGTGGAATCTATATAGAGAATCTATTGGACAAACACGATCAGTATGGACCTTCTTAACGTTCTAAGTAGAGGATCCTTAGGAACTGTAAGATCTACATAGATAATACATTGGAAATACCTGGAAGATTTTTGGACTTACCATAGAATATAGAGGATCTACATAGCGGATCTATAGCATATAAATGGAGTATCTATAATAATGATCTATACGATCTTGAATCTATTTGATCTACATATTGAGGAGTTTCCCTAATGCTGTTCCCTCTTTTCTGTTTTATTGCTTAGACTTCGCCTCGATCGTCGGCTTCTATGCGGTGTCCATACCCTTCTTCTCGGAGAACCATCCGCTGTTGTCGGGCGAGCAGAGCGGTCAGCGTCTGCAGGCCTACTACACATATGGCCGCATGCTGGTCAAGCTCGCGGAGGCCATTGGCCGCCTCGTGTTGGCCGGACGCGAGATGTCGCGCCTGGCGGGCTTCACGGCGCGCATGACGGAGCTGATCAAGGTGCTGAGCGATCTCAACAAGGGCACATACGAGCGCACCATGGTCAATGGCAACAGCCTGACGACGCAGAACGGCGCCAGCGACGCCTCGGCCAGCAGCTTTGGCCCCAACAAGGGCATCATGTGCTTCGAGGACAATATCATACGCTTCGAGAAGGTGCCGCTGGTCACGCCAAACGGCGATGTGCTGCTCAAGGAGCTGAGCTTCGAAGTCAAGTGAGTGGAGACAACAAGAACTTTGCGAAAAGGCTGAGAATTTAATTTTGGTATTGCACTCGCAGATCTGGCACCAATGTTCTCGTCTGTGGTCCCAATGGCTGTGGCAAGTCCTCGCTCTTCCGCATTCTCGGCGAGCTATGGCCCACGTGGGGCGGCAAGGTCACGAAGCCGTCGCGTGGCAAGCTCTTCTACATTCCCCAAAGACCCTACATGACGCTCGGCAGTCTGCGCGATCAGGTGCGCTCTCCCTCTCTTGCTCTCCCTCTCTTGCTGTCTCACTTTGCTAAACGCTTGTCTCTCTCCCTTTCTCTCTCATTGTTGTAGATCATCTATCCGCACACGCGCGACGACATGCGTCGCCTGGGCAAGTCGGACGAGGATCTGCTGCACTTCCTGGACATCGTGCAGCTGACGTATCTGGAGCAGCGCGAGAACGGCCTGGACGCGATCGAGGATTGGATCGATGTGCTGTCTGGTGGCGAGAAACAGCGCATTGCCATGGCTCGTCTCTTCTACCATCAGCCGCAGTTCGCCATTCTCGACGAGTGCACCAGCGCCGTCTCTGTCGATGTCGAGGGCAAGATGTACAGCTATTGCCGCGAGGCGGGCATCACGCTCTTCACCGTCTCGCATCGCAAATCGCTCTGGTTGCATCACGATTACTATCTGCAGTTCGATGGCCGTGGCAGCTATGAGTTCGCGACCATCGATCAGGATAAGGAGCACTTTGGATCGTAAGAGCAGCGCGACGAACAACGTAGAAGGAAGTGAAGCCTCTGCTTCGTCTTCGGCATCTGCTCCCCCCCCACCCCCCAAATCGGAGAGGGGCGCGGGGGAGTACCTAAGCTTAGTTCAATCTAATATCCTTGTCAATTTGTTGGTGCTGTTCCTGCTACGCCCCACATCCCAATCACCCCGACGCTTTATATGTATATGTAGACCCCGATTCTGTGCATATTATTCAAAATATTTGCAGTCATTCCAAGCATTATTTTAATGAAGTTATATCGCTTGTATCCCGTATCTCTCCCCCTCTCTTTCTCTTTCTCTCTCTCTGTGTGTCTGTCTTTCTCTGTCCGTTTTGCTTTTGTAATGTTTTAGTTTCTTGTGCTGCGCTTTCCATCGTTGTTTTTTTTTTAAATAGAGTAGAGCCTGGTGTTAGTTAAGTAAGTCACTAAAGTGAAGAATACGAAGAAGATGAAAATGAAGATGAAGACGCGACAAATGATAATCACATTCGACAATTTAGCGAACATTTTTAGTAAATTTACACACACACACATACACACACACGATGTATATGCAATACTTTGTAATATTTATATTTAATACACACGCATTCCTCCTACGCGTATGTATATCCCTGTATATATGTACGCTCTGTGTGTATATGTACGCGTATGTGGAATTCTTTCCTATTATTATTTTTTTTTATCTGTTCAACTCTTTCGCATTTCGGTTTAATTGGAATTTGTAATGGATTTTTCTATTTTCTTTTCTCTTGTATTTGCACAACAACAAATGCGAATTGCGGTGCATTTTTCTGAGCTTTTGTTAGTGTGCGAATCGCGAGTAAATTGTATATACAACAACAACAACGTGAACTATGAAAGAAAAAATAAAAAATTGCGATTTTTATTCAACGCTCTGCGTATTGCTTTTTATTGTCGCAAGGTGCAAAGATATGCAAATACTCATATTTTCGAAAAAATTTTAAATATATTTTTGAACCGAAAAACAAGCTGAAAAACTGTTTTCGTTTCGTTCTGGTAACTGAAAAAGGGTTTTGAGAATTTTTTTATGCCTATGCATACTACTATGAGCAAAAAGTAAGGTGAATTTTCAATTTAAAATTCGTGGGCTTGAGATGACGAACTAGTTCTTTTTTTCTCGAGTTGGCAGGACTGTTGATGACATTTGACGAGAATTTCATGTCAATGTCAGTATGAGTACTATATTTACGCTTTTGTTTACCAAACGATCAAGAGTGCATTTAATTTAGGAGAATAAATTAAGAATTTTGACTTTACAAAAATATTCACCTTACTTTTTGCCCACAGTAGTATATACATATATATATATATATTTATATTCTTGAACTGCAGGATAACCTTCATCGATCTTGACTATGCATTGAAGAATTGGTCTCCATTTTTTAACACTAGCAGTTAAAAGCAAAAAGTTGCCGTAACTAAATAACATTTTCAGAATTTTTATATATATTCTTGAACTGCAGGATAACCTAAATCGATCTTGACTATTGAGGAATTAGTGCAACCTTTTTTAACTCTTACAGCGAAAAGCAAAGTTCCGGTAACTGAAAAAGGTTTTCAGAATTGCATATATGTATATATATATATATTCTTGAACTGCAGGATAACCTTCATCGATCTTGACTATGCATTGAAGAATTGGTCTCCATTTTTTAGCACTTGCAGTTAAAAGCAAAAAGTTGCCGTAATTAAATAACATTTTCAGAATTTTTATATATATTCTTGAACTGCAGGATAACCTAAATCGATTTTGACTATCGGGGAAAGTTGAGGAAAAATTGTATTCAGCTGCATATTTAATAAACTACTACTACTACTATTGCGTTGATAACTAGAAATAGCGAAATCGAAAATGTTGAATATAAACGTAATTTTTTAACTTTAGCAAATTTCTATTTTATTCAATTTATAATCGATGTAAGCGCAAAAACTAAAATCAGAAAAAAAAGGCAATTGAAGATTTAATCGAGTCTAAAAAAATGTGTATATTTTGCGTGAAATTGATGCCAAAAATCTAGAAAAAATTGTGGGCGTTAATTTTCTTCGTTCTTCGTTGGCATAAAAAATTAAAATCTAAGTAAAATTACACGAATAATTAATGCTTAACGACTACAGGCTTACTTCTATGCAACTTCGAGAACAACGGACAGACGGACTATTTTCGTTTGGGCTTTTTGCTCTCCATCAGGCTCATGATGGTCTTGCGCAGATCCTCCGTCTCCTTCTGCTCCATTTCGAGGGTCTCGATCTGCTCCTTTCTCTCCTGCAGCTGCGTTTCGAGCACACTGACCAGATCCTCGGACTTCTTGCGCGCCTCGCGCTGCTCGTCGAGCGCCTTGTTCGTCTTGGCCAGCTCGCTGCTGCGCTCCTCGATGGTGCGCAGCTTGTCCTTGATGTCCTGCTCGTAGGCAACGACGGACTTCTTCAGCTTCTCGATGCGAGTGCACTGCAATAGGGGAATGTTGGCAGGTTTAGCTTGAAGCGAAGACTGCAACTACAACGAGTGCTTACGTTCTCCTTGTTGAGCGCCTCCATTTTGGCGAGCTCCTCGTTCTTAGCGCCGAGATTCTTGCGCAGCTCCTCGCAGTCCTTTTGCAGGTCCGCGATCTCCGACTGCTTGACCGCAAGCCGGCGCTCGTTGGCCTGCAGCTGCTCGGAGGTTTCGGACCAGCTCTTCAGCAGATCCCTGAGATTCGTCTTCAGCTGCTCCGCCTGACTCTTGAGATCCTTGCACTGTGTCTGCAGGCTGTAGGTAGAAGGCATTACAAAAGGATTAATTGCGTTATGCATATTTCTCTCAAGCATACCGTTCCTGGCTGATGAGCAGCTCGAAGTTCTTGGTCTGAAACTGCTCGAGCTCCGCGTTCTGCACATGCGTCAGCTGCGTGCTGTTGGCCAACTGTGCGCTGGCCTGTTCCAGCCGCTGCTGCATGTGCTGCGTGGCACAGTTGAGGCTGTCGATGCGATGGTTGTACAGCTCGATGACCTGCGACACGGGCGCCGCGTGCAGCTCGTTGCGCCGCAGCGTGTCGCCGATGCTCTCGATGAGCGCGTTCACGCGCTGCGCCAGCTCCTTGTCGATGAAGGTGCGATGGCTCTTGAGTATGGCGCTCAGATTGCGCCACTGCTCGGCACCGCTGGAGCTGCAGTTGCCGCTGCCGCTGCTGCTGTTGCTGCTGCTGTTGGTGTTGCTGCTGCCAATGCTGGACACATACTGCAAGTGGAAAAGTTCTAGAAAATCTTCGCTTCAAGCTATTGTTGGCGCCGGCTCACTCACCTTGGCCACCGCCGCCTTGGGGAAGTGCTCGAACTGCGCTATCTGCAGCACGGCGTCCACCAGCTGCTCGTTGCCGCTGAGCATGGCACGGGCGAGCGCGTACTGCAGCTGCGGCAGCTCGAGCAGGGCGCAGCACTTGTCCAGGTATGCCTTCTTGGCGATGCTCGCGAAGCCGATGAGCAGCAGCAGGCAGTAGACCGACTTCTCCACCTCGGACTGCAGTAGTGTTTGGGCGCTGAGCATTTGCGGCAGCAGCGCCAGTGGCGCCGCCAATATCTTATCGAAGTACGAATCAGAGATTTTGGCCAGCACCAGCTTCTCGGTCTTCGGTTCGTGCAGCAGCGTGAGCAGCAGTCGCAGTATCGCTGTGGCATGCGCTGCACGCTTCGCATCGCTGCACTCGGCGCTGTGCACCAGCTGCACCACATGCTCGGGTTGGCGGGCAATCAGCTGCGAGACGGCGCCACGCTTGCCCAGCCGCATGAGCGCCGTGAGCAGCTCGATGGCAGCGACGCCGCAGTGCTCCGAGTCCAGCCAGTCGCAGAGTAGCTCGTACAGGCGCGGCGTGATGGCGTCCAGGCTGATGTTCTCGTTGTCCTGCGACAGCTGCAGCACATAGCTGATCAGCTGGAAGATCAGCTGCATGCAGAGCTGCTGATGCTTGCGCGAATCCTCGCTGGAGTCGTCCATGTCGCGGCGAGCATCGATTTGCTAGGGCAAGAGAGAGAGAGAGAGTATCTATGAGTATCTATGAGTCTGCGCGCCTGCGCGTTACTCACATTGAGCAGCCGCTCGATGTCCTCGCAGTAGTGCGTGTGGCTGAGCATGGCACGATGCAGGCCCGCATGGCACTGCGCGTCCAGCAGGAAGTCGACAATGTGCCGCAGCTGCGGCACATGCCACTGCTTCAGGCAGTCCTCCATGCCGGCGAAGGCGGTGCGCAGGAACGTGTGCAGCTCGCGCTGCTCTAGCGCGTGCACATCCTCGGAGAGTATGATGAGCATCTTGTAGGCGAGCAGGCCGTAGTGCTGGATGCGCCGGCTGAAGCTCGAGATGTTCACGCTGCGCAGGAAGAGGAACAGCACGACGAAGTTCTTGTAGCAGAGATTCACGAGTATCGAGAGCGCCAGCTGCGCCTGCGAGCTATCCGCATCGCTGGCACTCGCGTCGCCATCCTCGACGCTGTGCACCAGCTCGACCAGATGCTCCAGCAGCGTGACCAGATACGGCTCCTCCCACGCGATGCGTATGCCGTACGTCAAATCCTGCAGCAGCAGCAACAGCCGCTGCACTCGCTCCGGCCGCTGTGTGCGCCGCAGCAGGTAGCCGAGCAGCGGCACAAAGCAATACTTCTGCACGATGGCCTGGCGCGCCTCCAGATTGCGGCTGCAGTGCTGCAGCAGGGCCACGCAGCTCCACAGTGTGTCGCTGTCGCCGTCCAGGCTGCTCATCAGCGCGTGCAGATCCACAAAGAACTTGGCCAGCTCCAGGTTGCCGGGCCCGGCGGCGTAGCAGTGCGGCGGCACTTTGGTGCCCAGCAGCGCCACGCTGCGCTGCACATGCACCAGCGACTCCTCGGCCTTCAGCTGGCGATAGGCCGCCGCCTGAGTGCTGAACTCACGCACGTAGCCGATCGCCTGCGCCAGCGCCGCGTCCTGCTGCAGCGACAGCGCAGGTTGCTGCGGCGCTTCGCCATTCTGATGGCTGTTCGCATTCGCGTTCGTGTTGCTGTTGCTGCTGCTGCTGCTGCTCTTGCTGTTCGCGTTGCTGTTGGCGCCACTGTGTGCTCGAAGCGTCTTCATTGCTGCGCTATTTGTTATTAGTTGGCAAATTACACTGCACTGCACTATTTTTTAATTTTCTTTGCGGCGTTGAGCAGTTTTTTTCGAATTGTTTTTGTCGCTTGGCGGCAGCGAGTTATCGATAGACTCGTTCCGCTGAGCCAGTTCAATTACACTCGGAACTGTTGAGCAGCGGCCTACAGCTTGTGCTTGTAATTGAATTAAGTATGATTTAAATAGTTATATACCTATGCTTATTAAGTATTAAAATTAATTTCATTAATATAATACTTTTGGTACAACGCAAGCTCCATACGAAATTGGTTCGCTGCTGTGTCTGAAATCGAACCAGTTTGCAGCACTATTTTAGAGAGCCGGCAACGCTGCCAGTGGAGCGTACATCATATTGTAGTGCTTAGCTGTGCGTTATGTGGTGAATACTTTACTTAATTCGCAATTAAAATGTATTCACGATGTAGTGAAGTCTACAATAAATCTGTAAGAACTTCTCTGAGTGCCACTGCTCATTTCATTTGCGTGATCTGGTAGCGCCAGTAATTCTAAGCTGGCAACACTGAATTAGTAGCGCCAAATTTAAAAAACTTTCTGCTGGTAGCACCAGCTTAATTTAACCGTAATTCAAAAAGTGTGGGGCACTTCAAATGAACTGTTTTGAGCTGGCATTACCAGCTTATCTTAACTGACAGCACTGGTTATCTAGTTTCGAAGTGCTTTGATCTGGCAATGTTAGTTTCTGCTAGCTGACAATGCGTGCTTTCGGGTTGACAGAGTAAGAGGCTCCACAAAGCAAGTGCTTCGATCTGGCAGCCTAAGTTTCAATTAACTGGCAGCACTGGCTTTCGGTTTACAGTATAGAGCGCCAAATGGGAAGTACTTCGATCTGGCAGCTCCAACGCAGCACGCATTAAATGGCTCAAAATTTAAAATGCAGTCTGGCAATACCTTTTTTGGCTTACAGTACAGCGCGCCAAATGGGAAGTACTTCGTTCTGGCAGCTCCACACCAGTACGCATTAAATGGCTCAAAATTTGAAATGCAATCTGGCAATATTTTTTGGTTTAAATGGGAAGTACTTCGATTTGGCAACTCTAGTTATATGCTTACAGCGCAGAGCGCCAAATGGGAAGTACTTTGGCAGCACTAATTAAACGCAGTAAACGGCTCAAAATTTAAAATGCAATCTGGCAGTGCCTTTCTTGGCTTACAGTCAGCGTGACCGTTTATGGTATTTTAAATACTTTTTGGTATTTTACCAGCTCTGATTTTGCTCAAAAGTATTTTAATGGTATATAGGTATTTAGTAGCATTTTTCTGAGATTTTATGGTAATTTATGGTATTTGTCACACTTTAACATATGTGACGCTTACTTTTTATTGAATAATATGTAATTCGTGAGTAAAAAGAATGAGTAATAAGCAAAAATATAGAGCTGAGTGGGAGAATATGCCAGAAAATGAAAAATGGCTGGGCAGGAGCGCAAATAAGATGGATGCACACCGCAAAGCGTGTCAGTCGAACATTTTGAGTAGGCTGGCGTCACTTAAGCAGCACGCGGCTACTGATCTCTAGCATGAAACGGTGCGTTTCTCCAGCGGGAAGGCCTGTGTTCTCCATAATCATTGATAAAAAAAATTCTAATACGAAATTATATTCAAATTTCTAGGCGTTTTAAAAGAAAATTATTATGGTAATAATCTAATAATCGAAATAGTAGATTTTAGTATATTTTTCTTAGAAAAAAAGTATTTTTCGATTGGTTCGGCGCGGTCACGCTGCTTACAGTACAGAGCGCCAAATTGGAAGTACTTCGATCTGGCAGCTTTTATTGATCATAGTAACGAACGCAAAATTGGCAGTGCAATATGGCAATACTGTTTTTACTCAGCTGGTAGCACTGGCTGGCGTAAAGTGCGCCAAATTTGAATTGCTACCAAACTATTTTCTTAACCTGCTCGAAAGAAAACCACTTGAACAACCCTTTCAACGGCAAGACCAACAACAAACGACACCCAGCGGGGTCAAAGGCAAACGTGTCGACCTCTTGCTGTGCGCTAAACGATTAATTACAAGAACTTGTAAGCATGTGCATAATACATGGCGCGTTGCTTATCTACACACGACATTTATGGCATATCTTCTGGTGCGAGCGTGGTTGATAAGGAGTGGTGAGGGGGGGGGGGGTGAACCTTGTAGTGCTTGTTGCTGTTGCGGAAATGCCCCTGTGCATTAGGCTAATGAGTTTACAGTTATTTATGGCCTGCTCTAAAGTCCTGCAGCAGGAACTTAACTTAAAGTCAAGCCCGCAGCATATTTAATTTTAAATCAAAATCAGCTGAGCACACACACACATGCATACACACACTCACACACACGTGCGCTACATTTCAAATAGCGTATAAATTTTGGAAAACTCCATGCAAAATCAAAACGAATTTTCTTGCCGGACAGCTTAGCCGCAGGGCGACGAGTAACTGCGCCCGCCGAGCTGAGCGGCAGCACACGTCAGGGGCACATGTGTGTGCCTGCTCGCCTGCCTGCCTCGCTTCACCCCCTTCTCACAGTCGTTGCCTGCCCTTACTTCCCTCCTTCCCTGTGCTTGGCCAGAAATTACGCATGCCTTGCGCTGGCTGCTGCTGCTGCTGCTGTAGTGGTCGCTCTACGCTGAAGGAGGGGGAGGGAAGGCGGCACGGCTTAAAATGTGCGAAAGCATAAGCTTAAGCTTTTTTATCGTCTCGACCAAGCAGCAGGCTCGTGTGTGTGTGTGTGTGTGAGCGTGGATGAAAAGTGAAAGTGCTTCAGTGTGCGTGTGAGTGTGTGTGTGACTCGTGTGTGTATAGTTGAAAGTTTCAATATTGGCACAGTGTTGTGGGTTGAGGGGTAGGGGCAGAGCAGAAAGGGGGGGGGGGTGCTTTGAGCTTGAGGCGCGTTTGACTGGCACTGAGCCCCGGGGCAGGGGTGGGGGCAGCGCCTTGTGCTGCCTTCTGTTTGCGAACTGCCCAAAAACGCCCACGCCAACAGCACACAGCACACACACACACACACACACACACATGCATGCCTGCCTGCTGATATGTAAATTGTATTTGTATATACATACACACATGTACATACATTATTCATGCACACACACACACACATTGGCATTTTTAGCTCATGCTTTGAAAAATGCGTTTTATTTAAACGGAAGCAGGACACAGGACACGTCCCTGCCTGTCGCTGACAGTAGACGCCGAAACAGAGGGGTGGGGGGGAGAGAAGGGGGGTGGCTGTAGGCAGTTGGCTTGCGAGCGGCTTTCAAGGTCCTGTGTATATGTATTTAATCTATGAGAAATTTACATATACTATTCTATTGGATCAATATGCGCCTTGCAGTGTTGTTGTTGTTGTTGTTGCTGTGAGCGAGCATAAATCATGGTTGAGCTATGGTCATTTGTGTGGTCAATTGGTCAAGAGTTATGCGGAGAGTTAGCTGTTGGAAGAAGTGTAGAGCTCGGCAAGGGTTCTCAGATAGAGAGAGAGAGAGAGGGAGAGGGAGAGAGCGAGAGAGAAAGAGAGACGGAGAGAGATATTGAGAGGAAGGTCAAGAGAGGAAGAGAGAGTATAGTTAGTAGGGCAGTGGAGAATAATTTGGGACAGTGGAGAGTAATGTAGAGTTATGGAATATTGAGTAGGGCAGAGTACTGGATAGTAGTAGAGAATAGTAGAAAACGCTAAAGAATGATGGAAAGTGAACAGTTTCTTAGTGTAGAGTAGTGGAGAGTCGTAGTAAGTAGTAGAGAGAAAAGTAGAAATGTGTAGAGTAGTGACAAGTTAGTGAAGAGTCGGTCAGTCGTAGTAAGCAGTAAAGAGAGAGAGAAAAGAAAGGTAGAAATGTGTAGAGCAGTGGAGAATCGTAGTAAGTAGTGTACAGCAGCGTAGAGCTGTTTAGGGTAGTGGAGAGTAGTGTAGAGTAGTGAAAAGTAGTGTAAATAACAAGTAGTGTGCAGCAAGGTAGAGCTGTGTAGGGTAGTGGAGAGTAGTGTAGAGTAAGGTAGAGTACAAGTAGTGTGCAGCAAGGTAGAGCTGTGTAGGGTAGTGGAGAGTAGTGCAGAGTAATGTAGAGTACAAGTAGTGTACAGCAGGGTAGAGCTGTATAGGGTAGTGGAGAGTAGTGTAGAGTAATGTAGAGTAATGTAGAGTACATGTAGTGTACAGCAGGGTAGAGCTGTATAGGGTAGTGGAGAGTAGTGTAGAGTAGTGGAGAGTAGTGGAGAATAGTGGAGAGTAGTGTAGAGTAGTGTAGAGTAGTGGAAAGTAGTGTAGAGTAGGGGAGTGGGGGAAAGAAAAGGGGAAGGTAGTGTCAATTTGTGGTTCTCAGTGAAGAGTAGTGGACTGTAGTGCAATGTGGTGTAGTGCGAAGAGCAGTGAAGAGTAGTGGAGAGTAGTAAAGAGTGATCGAAGCTTGCAGAGTAGCTCTAGTAGCACAGAGTAGTCATGAGTTGTCAACAGTTGGGTTAAGTAGTTGTCAGAGTAGCTTAGATAAGCGGAGAGTTGCGGAGAGTAGCGGACAGTAAGGAAGTGTGGTGGAGAGTAGGGTGGAGCTGTTTACTGCACTGGAGAGTGGTGCGGCGCTGTAGAAAGTAGTAGATAGCAGCGGAGAGTAGTAAATTGGAGTGGAGAGTGGTGGAGCATAGTGGAGAGTAGTAAAGAGTGGTGCAGAGTAGTGGAAGATAGTAGAGAGTAGCGGAGAGAATTCGTGAGAAGTCTACAGTACAGATACGAGTGGTTTCGAGCAGTATAAAAGAGTGTAGAATAGTGTAGAATAATATAGAGTATACAGAGTACATAAAATGTTTAGTTTCTTGTTTTGACTTATGCAGGGTATTCGTGCTGCTGGTATGCCCATCGCAGCAGCAGCATCCAATTTCGCAGCGAAAAAAGAAAAATCATCGCCTTTTGTAATCTAGTTCCAGTAGTTTTCACACCCACTCAAACACACTCCTCACACACACACACGCACACACACACATTTGCACACACATGGCAATTGTCACATGCTCACACACACACATACACGAATTACTCGCACAATGAAAAGTTATGCGATTATGTAAGAGTTGGGGAAGGCGAGGGGCGAGAGGCGAGAGGCAGGCGGAGGCGCTGCTTCAGCTTCTTGCCTCGGGTTAAGTGTAGTAGGAGTAGTTGTTAGAGAGAGGCAGAGTGGCCGGGGGCGTTGGCGTGGGCGTGGGCGTGAATGGGACAGGATGCCGAGCTTATTGAAAGGGCATCGCAATCGTGCGAAAAACTTCTCTCTGGGGCATCTTCTCGACGAGTTCGCCTGCTCGACCATGGCACTAGCATATGCAAAAATGTTCCCCGCTTTCTTGCTTCTGCTTTGTTTGTTTGCTCAGCCAGCAAAGTGCTGGTGTGTGTGTGTGTGTGTTGGTGTAAGCTGCTTTTAGGCGCTGCTTACAGCGCAAAGCGCTTTAAAAGGTTTTTCAATTCGGCGCAAAGCCAAAGTTGGGGAAGTTGAAAGCAGCAGCGAAACGGGGAGAGGGGAGAGAGGTAGCAACTCGAGAGTACAGCAAACATATGTAAAAGGCCCCCGTTGGGCAGTTCAATTAGCTAAAAGCGTCACAGAATGAGAGGCAGAGAGAGAGAGAGAGGGAGGGAGATAGTGCAAATTTTGCACATTTGCCGAAAAGCGAAGAATTAGAAAAAAAGTTTTTAACTTTAAAGAATTTCCTTATCTGCAAAAATATTTTAGCCAAGTTCAGATATTATGAGACTTGGTAATCTGTGAACCTTTCCGTCAAATTTTAACTCGATCGACATACTATATCATAATATTTAAAAATATTTAATATTTACGTCTATAAAAACTCTTGTAAATTTCGCCAAAAAATTAAAAAAGATTTTCAGGGGGTTAGAAAAATATGGAGTGTAAAAAGAAATATACAAAAAGAGTGTGAAAGGGTGAGAAGAAGTGCACTTTTCTGTCCAAAACCAATACTAATTGCTTTGTTTTTGTACACCTTTCGTAACTTCAAAAATATCTCAATGAAACTCCGACATTATGAGTCTTTATACTCTGCGTATCTTTTAGTCAAACTTCACTTTGATTGAACCACTATAGCATACGATTTGGAGTAATTTATGTATTAAAAATTTATTTCAATTTATGCCCATGAAAATCTGTTACGCTTTTCAGTAAATTCGACAAAAAAAATAATAGGTTATTTTTTAATATGGAGAGCAAGAAAAAGATACAAAAAGAGAACGAGTGTGAGAGAGAGAGTGAGCAATTTAGTAATCTGTACTAGTTTCTTTGTTGTTGTACAAATTTTTTAACTGTTGAAATATGCCTACTTAACTCAGGTATTATAAGCTTAAATATTCTATATAACTGTCCGTCAAATTTCATTTAGATCGCATCACAATAACATACGATTTTTATATATTTAATGCCTAGAAAATTATTTTGATTTATGAAAAACTTTTTTCTGCTTTTTAGAAAAATCAAAAAAAAAAAACAAAAAAAAAGAAAATCTGTTGGAAAAAGAAAGAGAGTGAGTGAGCAAAAATATAAAGAGATAGAGAAAGAGAGAGAGAGTGGGATAGAGAGTGAGAGAGAGAGCAAGTGAATTCTGCACTCCTGCCCAAAGCCATTTCTAATCCCGCGCTTCGATCTTGACCAACCTCAATCTTTATTAGCTTTCCATTTCGAATGTCAGGCAGGGATGGAGAGAGAGAGAGTGCAATCAAAGAAGAGACTACCAAAAACAAAACAACCATCAATACACACGCATGAACACACACACACACAGAGGCAAACAGCGCACAGAGTTTTCTACCTGCGAGCGAGCATTATTTTCTTGATTTTCCAGTGGATTAAATGCAGGAAGGTGTGCACCGAAATCTCTTTGTTCTGCTAGGCCTGCGGGCGAGCGAGCGAGACAGAGACAGAGCGAGACAGAGAGAGAGAGGGAGAGAGAGAAGTGCTCATTAACTCGGCATGCAATCATAAATTACTACAATTTGACACACGAGACGGCCAGCGGGGGTGGGGACGGCACAGTGAGCGAGAGAGAGAGAGAGAGAGTGAGAGCGAGTCAGACACGGCGACATTGCGACGGATCTCGCTCTCTCTCGCTCGCACTTGCAGCGCCTGTGCGTGCAACCTGTTTCGTATCTTACTCGCTCTCCCTCTCTCTCTCTCGCTGCTTTGTCCTGTCTGCCGCCTACTTTTTTTCGTTTGGCTTCTCTGTTTTCATTTTCATTTTCCTTTGCCTTGCAGGAAACTCTGAAATCTGAAAAGTCGCCGCCGTCGCCGTCGCCGCCGCCACCACCTGTAGATTTTTCCATTTTTCCATTTTCCATTGCGTTTTCTCGTTGCATTCGAAATGATGTACGGCGCCTTTTAATTGGACACGGTCTGCATGATTACGCCGTGGCTCTGGCCCTGGCCCTGGCCCCTGCCCCTGCCCCTGCCCCTGCCCCTGCCCCCTCCTGTGCTAGCGATTGTGCCTGTGTGTGTGTGCGAGTGTTTGAGTGCATTCATTTGACTGATACCTAAGTAGGTACTCGGTACTCGGTACTCGGTACTCGATACACTCATCCCAAGTTCAAGATCATCGTCGTTGTCATTGTCATTTCGGTTGATAGGCTTCAATCCGTTATGCGGCAGCGACATGCATGAATTGAAGCAGTAATTGCTCGTTATATAGCAGTATATATTCTTGTTCAGCGGCAGCAGCTGACACGATTTACTGGCATAGATTAAGCTTGCTGCTAAAATTATTTCTTAAAAATTTTTATAGATTTGATATATATTTGTAGAAATAATTGCTCAGTATATAGCAGTATATCTTCTTGTTCAGCGGTAGCAGCTGACACGATTTACTTGCATAGCTTTAGCTTGCTGCTAAAATAATTTCTTAAAAAATTTTATAGCTTTTATATATATTTGTAAAAATAATTGCTCAGTATATAGCAGTATATATTCTTGTTCAGCGGCAGCAGCTGACACGATTTAATGGCATAGCTTTAGCTTTATGCTAAAATAATTTTTCGATATTTGTACAAATATTTATAGTATATATATATATATTTATATTATATATTTATTTTATATAGTCCCATAGAAATCCACCCCAACTAATAATTGTATTCTGATAACTATGCAAATGTCGAATCCCTCTAAAAACTCAACACTCAAGTTCTGCCTGATTCACTTAGTCCCATCCATCTATCTATTCCATTAACTTTCCCATGACAATATTTAAAAATATGTTTTTTTTTTTAATTCTACCACTATATCGTATTGCTCTTAGGCAAATAGGTAATACAGCACTTACGACCTGCATGAACTACCTTTTTTTCTACTTCTCTTAGCAATTTGTACATTTCAATTAAAGCTGAGTGAAATCCAAGTGCTATAACCTTTTTTTCTTGTAATATCTTCCAAACTATGCACTTCCTTTTAAGCTGCAGGGAATAAAAATATTTCCGTAGTCCTTTCTGCTGCTTCTCCATATAGCATTCAATGGAACATCCCTTAGAAAAGAAAAACACACTTATCTTTTCCTTTTTTTTCGGTAGTTTACATTGTTTGCTTTATTTCGGTTCAAAAAAAATCGGTTGTTTTTTCGTTTTTTATTTTGTTTTGTTTCGTATTTTTTTTTTTTTTTTGTTAAATTTAAAATTATGACATTTTTGTTGTTACTCTGAAGTATTTCGTTTCATTGTCGATCTCATTTTTGGGGGGCATACAGTTTGCGCTCGGCTGTACTTTCCTTGCATGACATTCGATTCGTGTTCGCTATTAAAAATGCCTGTACATAGAGTTATGTCAGTGTGTTTTATTTCGATCAATAATAATAATAGTGATGATATTTAGTCGAGTTCTATATAGAATTCTGGCTCTGTTTGACACATACATAAATTCATCTGGTTGTGCTTGTGTTAGCTGAGAATGTTGTTACTTATGTGCTGCTTCTGGTTGCTTTACTACTCTAGAAATGCTTGATATATACTTGAGATACATTTATATAGTTTGAAGAAAAATTTGATATACATACGTTGGGGGTATTCCTTTTTCGGATTACGACAAAAAATCGATTAGATTTCGGATGCAAATTCCATTGGATACTTGTGTTTTTTCGGTATTGCGTTTGTAATAATGTACAAATGTGTCACAGACACACACACACACACACACTCACTCACTCTTACACACACACACGCACTCACACTCACGCACATATGTAGCTTGTCGTATATTATGCCGACTAGAAGCTGAAATCGGAATCTAAATTCGAGTTGCCTTTAGCCAGATTTTCTTTTCTTTTCTTTTTTTTTGTTTTTGAGAGGTACACGGTTCCTTGTCAGTGTCAGTGTTATTGTTACTGTTGTTGTAGTTGTTGTTGCAATTGTTGCTTATAGTAGAGAAAATACCCAAAATACTCCTATGAGTTTCTCCTTCTTAATTTGTGACTATATCCTTGCAGTGGCTTTTATTGTAGTTAGTTTATTAAATAACATGTTTTTAAACGCTTTCTCTGAGTCGGCAATTATCTTGACTATATTTTTATTTTACCATGAAAAAGACCCAATTTTTAGCTAAATTTCAGATTTTACTTAGTTTTTACTCCGAATCCCTTGGGTTTTTTTTTTTTTTTTAATTTTATAAGAAAACTCAAGACATGAAATAGAATGCGATAGGTTTTATTCTACCAATTTTTAACTTCATCAAAAAAATATTTATATATTTGATATCGATTCGAATATAATCTCTATAATGACTTCATTGATTCTGCAAGGATATAGTAGCATCGGCCAGCCGAAGTAGATTTTTCGCTTAAGTATTTCACTTGAGTTTTCGCCATATTTTTAGTGGACTTCACTTGGTGCTTTCAAAATTGATTTACGAAGACACACGTCCTCTTTTCCGTGTGCTAGACATATATGTATGTACTATATATACTATATGTAGTATAGCGTAGGTTAAGTAATTTCTAAAATTTAACATGTAGTTGCTACATAATTCGAATATGTTTCGCTTTCAAAGGGGGGCAAAATGAACCGAATGAACGTATTGCTTTTGTTTTTGGAGTTCTAGAAGAGGGGGAAACACAGTGCTCTAGTCGCGAGAGCACGACTAGCAGATACCCTGTAATGCAGAGCAGGGTAAACAGAGAGAAAACTTTTGGTTTTTGTTGGTTTTTTTTTTCGATTTTATTTTGGAATTTATTAATAATTTTCAATTAGTTTTCGTTGTTGAAAAATATGCACAACTACAACTTCTACATTTAAGAATTGAGAAACATGTTTTGCTTTCGTTTTGTTTTCGTATTCGTTTTCGATTTAGTTTTCGTTTTTTTTTTTTTGTCATAGGGTATACGTGGGCGTTGCTGCTGTGCCACGCCCAGGGACACGCCTGTTGTCATGTGTGCAACAAAATTTCTGTTTGGCCAAAATGTTTCTGTTTCCTATTCAAATTTAAACCGATGACAACGCGCGGGCGTGGCAGGGCGGGGCGGGGACAAAGCAGCGCTAAGTAAATCGTTCATACATATATATATATATATTTGTATATATATATGTGTGTGTATATATAAACAATTATATTTAATGTACATTTAATTTAACTTTTTCCTTTCCTTGCAATTCGTATAAATTGTTATTTGTTTTAGTTTTACGTATAATTAGTTGCCTTTCGTGAGAGATACACCTATATATGTGTGTATATATGTTTGTGTATAGATATATATCTGTCTATATATATATATATATTGATATATCGTAGTTGCGTTCCATCAGTTATCAGTTTACTTTTTGCATTATTGTTAACGAGGTAGTTGCTTGAGCTGCAGTTGATTTCTGTGAGTTTTTCCTTCATAGTTTCATGCTCTCTTTATCTTTTGCTGAGGTAATCGTCATCTTGCGCTTACGTCTATATATAGTTGCTATACATACAGTTAAAAAAAAAATTATTGTATATATATATATATATATATATATATGTATAATATATTTATATGTGTATATTAAGTTTAGTTTTCGATTCGCTTGTATTGCACAGTTAAAAACACCTTGAAATGAAATCGCATTCAACTAGATTTATTGCCTTTTCTCTTGCTGCTGATTCGGTTAGTTAGTTAGTTCGTTCGTTAGTTAGTTCGTTCGTTAGTTCCTTCGTTAGTTAACCTTTTGCTATTTACGCTTAATTATTGTATTAACTTGCCCGAAAATGATATGCACAATGTTGATATAGGATATAGTAGTGTATGAGTAACACAAACAAACAGCGGGAAACGGAAGGGTGTCGAGATCGAAGCGCATACCATACACATTTCATATGTACACTGCATTTCCAGCTATTGTTCTCATTGTTGTGGTTGAGGGTCTTGGCACAGTTTTTTTAGTACACTCGTTAGTACACACCTATACATATATGTATATGTGTAGTGGCTGATATTGCAGTTGCACTTAACTAAATACACAATAGTTTCGATCATTTTTGGCACATGCACTAAATTTAGTACACACACATACACATATCGTTAATGGAGCAGAGCAAAGTGAACCTCATAGTTTCCGAAAAATCTTGATTGTGCTAAATTTAGTACACTGTTCACTTCGTCATTTCCGATTTCTTGTCTGTACTAAATTTAGTACCGGGTTTAGTACACACAAAATACTAGTATTAATAATTTGTTTTCTCCTGCTGCGTTTTGTGCACTTTAGTAGCATGTACTAATTTTAGCACATGTTTTAGTACATTTGGTACTTGAGCTTTTTGTTTGTATTTTAGTAGCATGTGCTCAGTTTCGTGTTTTTAGTACATTTTGTACTTGTACTCCAGCTTCTATGGCTTTTTGTTTGCATTTTAGTAGCGTTTAATATGTTTAGTACACGCCTTAGTACATTTAGTACTTGCACTTATAGCAGTTATAGCTTTTTGTAAGTGAGACTTTTGCTACACTGAGTAATCTAGTTGCTGTACTAAATTTAGTACATGTGCTAATTGTGCTCTTGAGCTAAAGTTGCGTGCTTATACGTAATTTGTGTGGCAACTTAAAACGAAACATTAACACACACACACACTCAGGGGTGGGGCTAACATGGGTGGAGGCGGGTGGGTGTGGTTGTTGTTGTTTTCTTCTTTTTTTTTTTGTTTAGTTAAAACTATTCGATAAATACTCGTACTCGTTGCAGTACATAATAATACATACAAATACATACGTAATTAGATAGTTGGTATAATTAGATTAAAGAATTCGCCCGATTTGCGTTTGTATTTTTTTTTTTTTTTTTTTTTTTTTTGGCTTTTTTTGTTTGCTTGCCGAAAGTTGAAATTGAATTTAAATTTTGAGCCGTTTTTGGGCGTTGTAATTCCTGATTTCGATTTGATGCTGACGGTTGTTCGTTGTCATCGTCTGCTGCTGCTGCTGCTGTTGCGTCTGCTGCCAGCGGCCTGCTGCAACGAAAAAGGAGAAAGGGAGAAAGAAGGTAAGAACGATTAAGAAGTGCGAGAGATTAATGCAAATGTTTCGCCCGTAATTATCAAACATTGCCCACAGTTGCCCGCTAATTAGTCAATGCCACAGTGACCGCCGTCAGTTCTCGGTCCTCGCTGCTTCTCCGTTCTCAGCCCCGTTTCAAATTCTCTCCACTCTTTCTCTCGCGCAGCTGGCGTTGAGTGTAGAGTGTATAGAGGAAAAAAGAACACTTCGATTGTGCACAAAGGGAGAATACAATAAATAAATCTTTAATCCAATTATAGCTCATTATGCTCATATGCACACGCACACACACACACACACACACACACACACACACACACAGGCACGTCTTAGAATTATTAGCTTAGGCTAAGGCAACGCCATAATCTGATATCTATCAGATGTCTTTCTCTTCAATTTCAGCGTAATTCTTATAATTCGTATAATTCTCAGCGGCGTTCTGGTTTCTTTCCCGGCAACAACAACAACAACAAGACCAACAACAACGAAGCTGGTAAGAAACCACAGCGTTACGCCTTTTCTTCTAATTTCGGCTTTGCCTCTTCTGCTTTGGGCAGGGCTGCCCTGCAGCCCGTCTCTTTCGCTCTGCCGTTGGCTAACTATGCGTGCGTAATAGTTTCATACACTGCACGAAAAATTTAATATGTTGTTAGCTGTTAAAAAAAAGTGATTGATTTCTACATCAAAAAATCGCAGTTTTTTTTTTTTTACTGAGTAACTAAACTCTAACTCTATTTATTTATTTATCTTTTTCTATTTATCCATACTTAAGACTCTTCTAAGAGTCTTAACATTATGTTAAAAAAAATGTTGTCTATAAAAAATTTCAAATCAAAAGCTTTTCTTGTATCTGAAGCTCTTTCAAAACTATAATATTATATAACATAAATGTGCTTGCAGCTGTGGGCTTAACGTGTTGTTAATTAAAAAAAAATGCTTGATTCTACTTTCGAAATATCTCACAATATTTTCTCTACTGCGCAAATAAATTCAATTATCTATAATCGAAATTTTTCTAAGAGTTTTAGCTAACAGCACGCTACTTACAGCTGCTAGCTTAACATGCTGTTAACTTGCTGTTACATTTAAAAAGTATGTCGATCACTTTAGGCAATAATTTCTATCCTGTTACCCACAACTTCCTCGTGCTTTCTCTCAGTGCACTAGAATTCTACTAGCATAGCACAGTCTGAATGGTAGTAGAAATCGTGCGATCTCAACGACTTTTCAATGCGCTGTAGCACATCTGCCGCTCAGCCTCGCATCGATATGCCCCGCGGCTTTGGTGCAGCGCACACAACTGTCGATTGAGCTCCGGACAGCAGAAGAGTTGAGTGACAAGCACGCCACACGTTTCAGCGCAGATTATTGTCATCCTGGCACCGCTCCTTGGCATATCGTGTGAAATGTTTGTAAAATTATCGAAATGTGTTTCAAATTTTTCCAACTGTTTTTCTTCGAATTTGCCGTGCGGCAAATCGAAATCGCGTTTTCTAATTTTTTTTTAGCTCGTTTTTAGACTGAGCTGCCCCCTGCCCTGCCCTGAACCGGCTCCACCCCCTCCACTTTCGTGTTACATTTCGCGTCTTGTAGCCCTGCGGTCGCTCCCCATTTGTACGCAGCTGCTGCTGTTGTTGCTTGTTGTTGTTGTTGTTGCTGCTGTTGCTGTTGTTGTTGCTGCTTCATTTAATCTGCAGCGCATCAGCAATTAGCGGAAACTCGTCATAAAAAACAACAGCGCACAGCACAAAATCGGATAAAGCGCCGACAGCAACAACAACAACAACAACGGAGTACAAAACTTTAGGCTAAACTTTGCATACCCTGCAAGCGTACGTAAATGCCTAATAGCAGGGTATACTAAGTTGTTGGAAATGCAAGTGAAAAGCGGGCAAAGTAGTTTCAGCGCCAACTATAGTAGTAATCACTATAATTCGCAGATCTCTGGATCTAACAACGCTAGCTTTGGCAAATTTGGCAAGTAGCTTGCCAAATACCCTGTACATAGCTGGCATTTTTTAAAGCCAGCTTACAACGCAGACACGCCCAAAAAAATTCAAAACAAAATTAGAAATTTTGTACAAAGCTAAATTTTTTTCAAGTTTGACTCGAAACACCCTGTTGCGCGGCTCGAACTATACTGCAGGGTATCTCGGCGGCGTGTGCGCTGGCCGTTGGCTTTCCTTACTCGTTTCTTTTTTTTTATATTTTATTTTCAACTCGTTTCGCTCGCCTCTCGGCTCTAAGATTTATTTCGCTTTACTTTTATTTTTTTTCCCTCCGTCTGTTTCTGTTTCTTGTGATTGTGAGACAAAAATTTCTGTTGAATTGGAATTAGGACACACATGAAATAATAACAACAAAACAACAACAAACAGGCAAATGTAGCAACAATTTCGGGCCAACAACAACGAGAGCAACAAATGTTGCGACGCAGCTGTGCGCCATTTGACGCTCCTTCTTAGATACACACTCAGCCTCACACACACACACACACACACGCCTACATATATTTTAATAGCTATTCACACATATACACACATATGTGTGTGTGTGTGTGTATTTATGAAACCTCAACTCAAGCCTTGCAGCCTGTGTGCGCTTTTTCTCATATTTTTGCGTATTGCTTTCGCTAGGAAGCCAAGTTCGTTGCCTAAGTCTTTTGTTTGCCAGCTGACGGCTTGCCGGAGGAAGCCAGAGCACGCGCAATATGGAATTGAATTTGCATTTGTGGGTGGTAGTTTCAAATAATTTATAATAATTAAGCACATTCAAACACACACACACACACACACACACACATACACCCATATATATTGTGCTTACGTAATGAGCAAAGCTTGCATTTTATTCGCCTGTTTTTTTTTTGAGGGGATTTGGTCGAAAGCCCCGCCCCAACAATAATTGCTTTGACCTCGCTGCCAGCAGGATTGCTACATGCGGCTAAAAAGAACTAACTGCGGCTTAGCTATGCATGATATGGTAATATTTTCTGCTTAGAATGGTTCTTCTCGATTCTGTGTGAAAAATGGGGAATAGAACAGTTTTGCTTCTTTTTCAGTGATAATCAGAAGTAAATCAATAGTTTCGGTGAACTTTCAAAAATATTTTCAGATTATTCAACATTTTTAGAATTTTCTGAACATTACTAGAACTTTTTTTGAATTTCTGAAATTTTTTTTAAATTTTAATAAACCTTCTGTTGTTTCTGTGTCTTTTAGAGTAATATGAAGCTGTGAACTTTTACCAATATTTCCAGAACAAAGAAAATTTCTAGAACTTTTTCAAATGTTCTGATCAATTCTGGAATTTCTTAAAATGTCTTTAAATTTTTAAGAACTCTAATTAGTTTTCTGGTAATTTAAAAAAAAAAATCACTTAAGATTTTGATTATGCAAATTGCTAGAAAAGTTCAATTAAAGTTTTTGTTATTATAATAATTTTATATTATTTATAACCCATTTTTTAGTGATCTGCGGTTTTTCGGTATATGCCACCATCCTATACGTATACTTGAAGTTAGTCAATATAAAGAATATAGTGTGATATTTTCGAAAACTTTTATAGAAGCATTTTGACTCGGGAAAACAGTTGATTTTACAAAATAAAAATAAAATCATAAATTTTAAGAAAAATTACGATAATGACGTAATATGACAGTTATATATCAGACATAACGCACATCGAGTTATGAAAGATATTCGCAATGTGTTTTGCACCCCTAAAGAGAGAATAACGATGATCACGAGGGCGAGAAATGGGACAGGAGAAATTCGATGGGAATTTCGTGTCTATAACCGACTTTATTTGCAATGCCAGCGGGAGACAAAGAGAGAGAGAGAGAGAGAGCGGGAGAGAAAGAGAGAGCGCGAGAGACAGATGTGCGGAGTAGGAGACACAAAGACTGAGAGAATACAGAGAATAAAGTGAGAGAAAGAGAGAGAGAGAGAGAGAGAGTGAGGAGGAAGAGGAGACAACTTGAACAACGTTGGCAGATGCTCAAGATTCGAGCTGAAGATGATGTTGTTGCCGTTGTTGTTGTTGTTGTTGCTGTTGCCGCTGATGATGACGATGATGATGCAGCATGGCGGCCATGCTTAACGCCTGCTGCTGCTGCTGCTGCTGCTGCTCTTCCTCCTATTCTCCTTCATCTGCTGCTGCTGCTGCTTGGCAATGAAATCGTTTCTTTTCTTTTATTATTCTGTTTTTTTTTTCGTTCGAGCATTTGAAAAATCAAATATCTAACGCTATGCCGGGGGTTGATTTTCCTAGCGCTCTCACAGATTTCCTCCAAAAAGCCAAACTCGAAAAAGGTTAAGACGCTGCGTGCGTGTGTGTAGATACACACTTTATAGACAACACAGAACCAGCATCAGGATGCTGTCAAATTGTTGTTTGGTAATTAAAAGCCGAGAAGACGTTGAAGCGCAACAAACCGAATGGAAAAACGAAAAACGAACAGGCAAAAAACGAAAACGAAAACGAAAACCCAAAAAACCTAAATGACAATTTCCCTGGAAAATGCGGCAGGCGGATAGCAGATGGAGTACCCCATTTTTCGTGTCATTGACACAATTCACATTTTCCGCTAATTTGATTGAGTTTTTGTGTTATGTGTCAAATCGGAAAGAGGCGGAGGGCAGGGCCCGTTGGAAACTGGGCAGAGTTTCGCTTTTTATTGGGGGCTTTTTCCGATTTGCTGCTAATTCGAAGTAATATGCAGCACAACATGGGTTAATCGAGCAGTCAGTCAACTGTCACTAGAGTGCAAAGAAAAAAAGAAAGGGATATCGCAACGTATCTTCGTTCTTAAATAGTCCAAACAAATGAAGCATAAAACGCGACCTCCCTGCCTGCCTGCCAGCCTCCAACAATTATACAATTGCAAATACAGTTACATAAGAAAGGCAGAGAAAGAAGAGAGAAAAATATAAGACAGGTATAGGCATTGAGATATGGAGCTGTATTAGATTATAATTTAATTATTATTATAAATTATAAAGCAGCCTAAAACCAGCTAAACTGCAGCTAAGCTCCCTTGTAGTACTTTTTCCACATTTCTGCTCCATTTATGATAGTTTGTTTTTATAATAATTCTGTGTAGAATGCTTTGATTTTAGTAAAATTTTGTTTGTTGAAAATTTGAGGAATTTAACTGCTATTTGACAAGTTTCATGGAATTATTATGAAAATTGGCATAGTTTAGCCTATTGAAATCGATTGAACTATGAAAACATTTTGCTAAAATCAAACAATTGGGTTTAAGTTTCTACAGCTAATTTATATAATATGAAACATCTGAATTTGAGCATTTTTCACTAAACTAAAGAATTTTGCTTGAATTTCTAGCGGAGAAAATCACAATCTGTCATTTTTTTATGCCCTATAAAGGCACAACTAAATTAACCAAGTGAATTTTCTATATAAAGAAAGTTTTATTGATCACTATGAAAACTATATGCTAAAATCATTAAATTTTTTTTGAATTCCTAGCAGAGAAAATCACAATTTGGCATTTTTTTTTGTGTTTTATTAAAGCAAAAAAAAAATTAACCATGTGAATTTTCTATGTAAAGAAAGTTCTATTGAACACTTTGAGAAATATATTTAAAATTAGTAGAATTTTGCTTAAATTCCTACCAAAGCACAACACAAAAATACCTACCTTAATACTCTATGAAATCGAATTTCAATTGATCATTATGAAAATCACATGATAAAGTCATAGAACTTTGTTAAAATATCTACAGATTATTTATTTAGCATGGAAAATTGTTGGAAAAATAGCAAAACACTAAAAAGTGAACCTTGATTCGTTTAAAAAAAGTTTCCTTGATTAGTTTGATCTAACGATCGCTATAGCTACAGTTGATCTACAGCCTGTTGCTGAAAGCCATAAGAGATCAAAGAGATATCGAGGTTCATCTGCATATCGCGAGCGTCCTCCAAACCCGGTATCAAATTTGCCAGCGAAGAGGCATAGATAAAAGAGGCAGAAACCAACACATGTGCAGCACAGCAACACAGAGAGAGAAAGAGAGAGAGAGGGAGAGGGGAGAGCAGGCTGCCAGGGGGTAGCTATAACTACTGGAATTCAATCTGGAAGCGAAACCGAAACTGAAACTGGCACTGGCACTGGGGCAGCGATTCGATCCTGCCAAAAACACAATTGCACATCCATCATAAAAGCCACAAAGACGAAGCAGAAGAAGCAGAAGCACACTAGAGGAAGCAGCAGAAGCGGCAAGAGCAAGGAGAGCGGGACAAGGAGGAGTGCAGAAAGTAGAAACAGATGAACAAACGAACAGATGAACAGTTGAGGCGAACGGCTGCCGCGCGGCTGTTTCTATGAGGGAATGTATGCCACAGATATTTGCACACACCAGAGATACACACACACACACAGACATGCATCGATGCAGAGATATGGCAAAAGACAAAGCCTGACAGGCGACTATTGTGCCCGGTTTTCGGGCTGAAATTCTCAAGCGCGAGTTTTGTTTTCTCTGCTCAGCGTGTGTGTGTGTGTGTGTGTGTGCATGTATCTGTCTCTGCTCCTTTCCACACACACACTCACGCACACTGTACATAAGCAACTATGAATCATGGTAAGAGCAGAAGACGACGACGAAGCAGCAGAAAAACACGAAAAAGGCAGCAAGGATTACACACAGAAAGAGAGCAGCAAGTCGTGCGTGTGTGTGAGTCTACTGTCTTCAAGGTATCTACCAGATACACACACACACACACACACACGTGCGCTGAGCAAACAATACAAAGGTACACAATTTCTACCTGGGCAGCGACGTCGTCGATCGAAATCTCTGCCTTGCCGAAAAATTAAAATTACAGATGGTTGTTGTTGTTGTTGTTCGAGTTGTTGTTGTTGTTGTTCGAGTTGTTGTTGCCTTGGCTGGATGAGCATATGTACAGGAAACCAGTTTTATGTTCAACAAACAAACCGCGCAAGAAAAACGCACAGCGAGAACAAACGCGGCAGCAACGGCAACAACAACAACAACAACAACATCTACCACCACCACCACAACAACAACACGATCTACAGGCACAACAACAACAACAGCCAAAGGGCAGAAGCAGCGTCAGCAGCAAGTAGAAATTCACAGATACAGCTACACTTAGATCATTTGCGGGTCTAGACAAGCGCTGATCGAGTATAGGAATATATATTATATTATTTATATATATTATTATATTATACATAATTAATTATTTTGATCATCGCTTGAGTTCAGAAGACTAGCATATTTTTATCCAAAGCCTCTACTCTCATGTACCCATTTATATCATGCTTATATATGTCTATGGCACTAACTATCTAAATAGTATTTATATTGTATATATCAGTATAACTATCTGCCCTACTTCTTAACTTAGCTGTCTTCCCAATAGCAACTTAAGAGGCCTGTACAATTATTTTGAAGATAACTATAAATGTTTTAAGACCTGCCATCAAGGAGCCAGAAAATCTGGGAAAAATTCGTACTTCCATGAGAAGTAAAACTAATATAAGCAAAAGTATAAAAGTAAGCAAAAAAATGTATGGCACAATAAATATTTATTTCTGCTATAATTTATAATTTTATTTCAGAAAGAAAATTGAATAGAAGTTGAAATAATATTACAAACAGTAATATAACTTATGGCGATAATAAGTAAAATAGGAGTAGAATCAAAATTATTAGTGGTAGTAAAATTTGTGGTAGAAATATATGTGAAATAATAGCAGAAATAGTAGCTTAAATAAAATTATAATTTAAAGCAAGATAAAAATTAATAAAATTAGAAAAAAATTAATAGAAGCTGAAATTTAAAAAGTCATTTTTTAACAGAAATAGAAGAAAATAATAGTTGCATTATAACAGAAATAAAATTATAAGCAGTAGTATAATTTATAATTTTATAATTTTTAAAAGTGAATAACATCAGAAATAAAAAAGTTAAATAGTAGTACAAATTTGTAGTTGAAATAGATGTAAAAAATGAGCAGCAAAATAACAGAAATTAAAGCTAAAATAATATATTTCTAGTAAAAATAGAAGTACATAAACGTATAACTGGGGACAGCATTGGAGGTACAATTTTAGCAGAATCAGTAGCAAATATTATATTAGACATAATAGCAGAAATAGTAGCAGCAATAGTAGTCAAAATAATTGCAGAAAAAATAGTAGAAATTTTAGTTTTAATTGCAATAGAATAAATAGAAAAAAGTTATTAATATTAATTATTATTAGCAGTAAAAATAACAGCAAATTTAGTCGCATAAGTTGAAGCAGTAAAAGGAGTAAAACTATAGTGGTAAAGTGTATTTCACCCAGCTGTAGCTCTGCTATCCAAGTCAGTCTGATATCGTAATATACCGCCAAAATTCTAGCCAGAAATCGAAAGTAATAAAAATACAAAAATCAAAAGCCTGAAAAAAACTGAAACTGTAACTGCAACTTTTGGAGCTCTCAGCGATTTCTCTCAGTGCACAAATGACAAAGACAACGAAGTTGTGTGTGTTATGATGACATAGCCATAGTCAGAGACAGAGACGTTGTTGTTGCTCTTGTTGTTGCGGCAGTTGCTGCTGCTGCTGCTGTTGCTGGCGCGCATGCGCGCAACTTCAACTTCAACTTCGGCGTCGCTCGCTCGCTCCGTCGGCTGTTTGCGTTTGCGTATCTTTGAGATACACTCGCTGCGGCGTGCTGTGGCGCGCACACAATTTTCGTTTGCCTCTTCTGCTTTGTCTTTGCATGCGAGTATGTGTGTGTGTGTATGTGTGTATGTATTCTCTGCCTTTTTTTTGGCTATTTACTGCTGTTGTTCCTGCACACTGCTGGCAACATGTGTGCGTGTTATGTTGTCTTTGGCATTTGCCAGATACACAGACACAGAGACAGACACAGATACAGATACATGGCCACAGACACAGCTACAGCCGGCAGATATAGTACGGCAGATATGTGCGCCTAGATATAGCCAGAACTAGAGCTCGAGCTACGAAAGTATTTCAAGCCCGAACGAGCGCGTATCCTGTCCATATGCCATATATACCATAACACATGCACATGTGCATGCATGTGTGTGTGTGTGTGTGTGTTCGTGTACTATGTGTACATAAGATATGCGCACACATTTTGCCGTCTTCTTTGCCAGAGCCGAAAATTCGCCTGGTCGCGGCGCGATGTCGACAAACGCAACAAAACGAAACGAAGGAAAAAACTGAGAAAAAAACGGAGAAAAAAATATTTAAACACACGCACGTAATTTCTCTGGAACTAGCAGCAACAACAACAACGAAGACTACAACAAGTTTGAAAATAAAAATAAATTTCAACAAAAATAATTAAGAAAATTAACTAGAAGACAGCGCGTACATAATCGCTTCATCGCGGCCGCAGCTGAAACTGAAGCCGATGCGATCTCTAATCGTGCGCTCTCACTCTCTCTCTCTCTCTCTCTATTTCTCTCTCACTCTCTCTGTCTCTGCGAACTATGCAAAGAGGTTCAGCTATATAGCATATAGGGCAGCAGAGAGCTGAGACCTGATTCGAATTTTCTACGAGTCTTTCTTCTCATTTCAGCAACTTTTTTATTCCAAGTTGGGCTTAGCTAAAAGACTATATAAATAGACTATATAGATACGACTTTTGGAGGATTATGCTATATGAAAACATTTCTTATTTTCAGTAAAAATTTTGTAAGAGCAGTTTGGCTTCTCAGGGGAAAAAGACAACTGTTTCCGAAAACGGGAAGTCTTCTATGTAAATTCTTTTATGTGAAGTCTTTCTTTTTTCTAAAATTTTATAACATAAATTTATGCTGGCTTCTATCTAGATATAAGAAATAATTTTTCATTATTCTCAACATTTTTATCATTGTTCAGCTGTTTTCTCGCATTTTTTGCAATCGTCCTCTTTAATTCAAGCCTTATATCAATGGGACTCTACTCTGGGTTAAGAGAACTCAGCTCTATTGGCTTTCCCATAAAATAAAACTCAGCTAAATATCGTAAAGCTGTTTTTTGAAACTCTTCAAAGCAAAAGAAAAGAATTCTCAAGCAAATCAACCCGAAAAATAGCTGAAATAAAAACCAATAAAAATATATAAAAATAAAAACAAATCATAATTTTTTTTTTTGGTTTGAAACATTTTCAATAATTTATTTTTGCATTTTTTTTCATGTAACTCCTCTTTCGTCGTCTGTTTCTATTCTTTGTTTGCAGTTACGGTCTAGGCATATGCTACATCTAGATCATTCTATATAGTATATATAGAGTTAAGAATTTGTTGCGCTAATTACACAAAATTGATAATTGTGAATAAAAATTAAAGAAAAAAAAAATTACAATCTCGGCTAATGTTTAAGAGTTTTTGTGGGCATCAAAAAATTAGAACATAATATTTTTGATTTTGAGTATTTGGAGGGGGAAATAAAAGTAAAAGTAAAATAAAAAGTGAAAGTAAAATAATAAAAAAAAAAAAAATTAAAATAAAATAAAATTTAAAAATGAAATTAAAATAAAAATAAAAGCAAAAATAAAAAATAAGGGGGGTAAATGAAAAATGTGTAAATTAGGCGTAAATTAAAAGTACATAGATGAATTACAGTTACACAATCGTCTTTTCTGCTTTATTTCGTTTATAAATTAAAAGTTAAACATAATAAATATATAAGATCGTACACACACACACACTCACACACACACACACTAATAGATATGTGCGTGTGCGTGTGTGTGTGTGTGTGTGTATGTGTAAAGTATCCCTGATTCTGCGTTCGCGTTTGCTTTGTTGCTGGACAATTTGGCTTTGTAACTCTACAATATATATATATATATATTTGTATATATGTATGTGCGTGTATATGCTGTGTGTGAGTGTGGGTGTGTGTGTGTGTGCTATATATAAGCTATATATCAATTGGCATTGCGTTATCTATATATGTATAGTATTTATATGGCATTACAGAAACAACAACAACAACAACTATGCAGTATAAACTTAATAAACAATCGAGTGTCTCTGTGTGTGTGTGAGTGTATATATGTTGTGTTTGTGTGTGTATGTGTGTGTGTTGGTTTCTTTCTTTAAGCGTTTCCTTTCTTTCGTTCTTTCGTATGCTCTTGAGGTATGCGCGGCCCTTACGAACGTAAATTATCAGTAAAATGACGAATAAAATAAAAAACATAAAGTAATAATACAATAAAAATAATATTAATAATAATAATAATAATTATCGGTACGTATACAATTACAATTACAAATACAGTTACAGTTACGCTTAAAATTACAATTCGAATTAAATTAAATTTGCTGCTACAACAATTAGGAATTGGCGACATTGAAAAAAAAAAATTAAAAAAAAAAATGTTTGCAATTAAAATTAGTTTTCCTCCATCCTCTTCTTGTTATGGCAATAAACGTGTTTTCTGTTTTCTGTCTTTGTTTTTTGTTTTTTTTTTTTCTTTTTACAGCTCTGCTGAGTGTGGGCGTGTCTTCAGGGGCTGCGCGCTTGGCCAAAGGAATTAAAAAAAAAAAAAAACTCCTCTAAAATTGCGCATTAAAACAACGAAATTTATTGCAAAAAAATGCGGCGCAATAAAAATGCGTTTTAAGTTGGGAAGAAGAATTCGAAATTGAAAAAATACCAAATCGAAAATGAGTCAAAAAAAGTGCGCAAAAATCCAAAAAGATTTTTGTGGCTTTTTTTGTTTTTGTTTTTTTAGAGTGTAGAGTTGGTAGAAGGCAAGCGTGAAGCGCTTGAAGACAGTCGCCCGGCAGCTAGACAGACCCGACAACACCCTAACCCGACCCGACCGACCCTAAACCCCTAACCCCTGTCGTCCCCGTGTCACCCGTGCCTCAGTACATCTCAATGTCCTTCTCGATCAGCTGAAACTCCTCGACGAACTCCTCCTCGTACTCGTGCTTAATCTCAACAAATTCGTTCTTGATCAAATGATGCTCCGCAGAGCCGAGCAACAGTTGCTGCTGCTGCTGCTGCTGCGACTGTTGCTGCTGGTGTGCATCATCGTCGTCGTCGTCGTCGTCCTCCTCATCGTCGTCCGCCAACAGACTGTCATCGTCGGCGGCCAACGAATCGAGGCGCGCCGCAGCGGCAGCAGCACGTGCAGCAGCAGCAACAGTTGTTGTTGTTGTTGTAGTTACAACTGCTGCTGCTGCTGCTGCTGCTTGTGCTGCTGCTGTTGCACTGCCTGCTGCTGCGGCGGCGGCAATTTTGGCTGCTGCCGCTGCCTTCTTGCCAACGACACGCGGACGATTGTGCGTCTCGAGATGCTTGCGCAGGTGATCCTTGCGGCAGAATCCCTTCTCGCAGATGTCGCACATGTGCTGCTTGAGCCCCGTGTGTATGGCCTCCACGTGGCGCCGCAGATCGGTCTTGTGGTGGAACTGCTTGGGGCACAGGTCGCACTTGTGCGGCTTGTCCTGCGTGCGATGGCGCCCCAGATGCGTGGTATAGACCTCCTCGCTCTGGAAACGCTTGCCGCACTTCTGACACCGATAGGGATACTCACCCGAGTGGAAGCTCTTGTTGTGCTGCGTCAGGTAGCAGTTCTTGGTGAACTCCTTGTCGCACTCCAAGCACTTGATGCGTCCCGACGGCAGCGTCGTCGAGTGCGGCGACGTCGATCCAATGCTGCTGTAGCGTCGCCGCTTGCTCGCAGGTTGCCCGCCTACTCCTACTCCTCCGGCTGCGGCCGCAGCTGCTGCGGCATTGCGTCGCTTCTTGGGCAGCACAGCAATGGGCTGCTGCTGCTGCTGTTGCTGCAACAGTTGCTGCTGCTGCTGCAGATACTGTTGCTCCAGCTGCTGCTGCTCAAGTTGTTGCTGCTGCTGCTGCTGTGCCATCAGCGTGGCCATGTCCATCTCCAGCTCCAGCTGCGGCGTTGCACGCGAACTGCTCACCGTGGGCGAGTACGGTGTGGGCGTGGTCAGCAGCGTCAGTGTTGCCTGCTGCTGTTGTTGCTGCTGCTGCTGTGCCTCCTGCTGTGCGTGCAACGCTGTCGTCAGCGTGTGCACCGGCGGCAAGTCGCCCTCCTGCGGCGAACGCTGCGCTGCCACGGAATACGGCGAGAGCGGCGCATACGCCAGCGGCGCGAACAGCTGCAACATTTGGCCATCGGTGTTGCTGTGGTTGCTGCTGCTGCTGTTGCTGCCGTACGGCTCATACCCACTGCCAGCAACTGTTGCCGCTGCTGCGGCGGCGGCGGCAGCTGCTGCTGCTGCCGAGGCTGCTGCTGCGGCTGCCTCACTACCAATAATAGTGTGATAGCTCATTGTGTGCTCCAGCGCCGGCGGCAGTTGCTGGTAGCATGGCAGGGTGTTGCTGCTGCTGCTGGAGATGTTGCTGCTGCTGGAGATGATGTTGTTGCTGCTGCTGGAGATGATGTTGCTGCTGCTGTTGCTGTTGGAGATGCTGTTGCTGCTGCTGTTGTTGTTGTTGCTGCTGCTGGAGATGTTGCTGCTGTTGCTGTTGCTGCTGCTGCTGATGTGCGGTGGTGGTGTGTGCGAGTTGCTGCTGCTGCTGTTGCCCATACTGTTGCTGTTGCCCGTACTGTTGCTGCTGCTGCTGCTGTCCACTGTTGCTGCCGTTGCTGTTGCTGCTAGCGTTGTTGCTGCCGCTGTTGTTGTTGTTTCCGCTGCTGGCGCTTGGGGTGTTGTTGCCGCTGCCGCCGCCACCAGCAACAGTTGCTGCTGCTGTTGCGGCGATAGCAGCGGCTGCTGCTGCTGCTGCTGTTCCAGGTAGTGGTGCGGCACCGGCAACAGCGGTTGCATAGTGCTGCATTCCATGTCCATACTGAGGGGCGTGTGGATGGTGGGCGTGTGCATGGGGATGGCCGGCATGGGGGGCATGGGGTGCATGGGGGGCGTGTGGATGGTGGAGCTGTGCGGGATGGCCATGCCCATGGGCATGGGCATGAGCGTGTGCGACATGGGCAGCATGGGCGGCGTGGGCGTGTGCGACGTGGGCGGCATGGGCGTGGTGGTGGTGGTGGTGGTAATAGCCGGCGGCTGCTGCTGCAGCGGCATGCTGATGCTGCTGCTGCACTGCAGCATACTGCTGTGCGGCATATCCATGGGCAAAGCCAGCATGCTGTAGTCCATTCCCATAGGCGGCGGCGGCAGCAGCGCTGCCATAGGCGGCGGCGGCAGCAGCGGCGGGGTGCGTGAGAAATCCATTGCTTGCTCCTGCTGCTGCTGCTGCTGCGGCTCCACCAGCAACAGCTGCTGGTGTTGCTGCTGCTGCTGCTGCTGCTGCTGCTCCGAGTGGTGGTACTGCAAGTGTTGCTGCTGTGGCTGCAGCGGCAGCAGCTGCTGGGGATCCAGCTGGTACGACGGCTGCTGCTGCTGCTGCTGATCCTGGTAGATAGTAAGGGGCGAGTTGCTGCTGCTGTTGCAACTGTTGCTGCTGCTGCTGTGATATGGCCGCGACAGCAGATAATTGACCTGCTGCTGCTGCTGCTGCTGTTGGTGATATACCGCCAGCAAGTCGTGCTGCTGCTGCTGCTGCTCCTGCTCCTCCTCCAGCTGCTGTTGCTGCTGCTCCTCCTGCTGCTGCTGCTGCAGCTGCTGCTCCATTGCTGAGTTGCTGCTGCTGCTGCTGTTGCTGTTGCTGTCCTCCATTTGCTCGCTCTTTGTAGCTATGACTGTTGCTGTGGGCGTGGCTGTTGCTGTTGTGATTGCTATGGCTGTGTGGCTGTTGCTGTTGCTGTTGGTGGTTGTGGTGGTGGTGGTTGTTGTTTTGTTCAGCAGGCCCCTCATTTGGGAGGACGGCATGTTGTTGTTGTTGTTGTTGTTGGGGGCGGAGGGACCTGCTAGCCCGTTTGGGTGACCGTTCAAAACGGAGTTGTTGTTGTTGTTGTTGCCCGAGTTCGAGCTCGAGTTGTTGTTGTTGCTCGCGTGCTGCGGCGAAGCGTTCGTCGTCGATTGCACTTGTTGCTGCTGCTGCTGCTGTTGCTGCTGCTGCTGCATGTTGTAGCCGTGATAGTGATGGCCATTGCTGGCGTAGCCGCCATTCGCCAGCAAGTGTTGCTGCTGTGCTGTGGGCGACGGCGAGGCCGAGTAGTGCGACATGGCTGCTGCACCACCAACACCTACACCCACACCCACACCAAGTCCACCATAATCCGGTGGACTACGCGGCGGTTCCGGCGGCTCCTGTTGCTGTTGTGTTGCAGCTGCTGCTGCTGCTGCTGTTGCCGCGGCGGCTGCAGCCGCTGCTGCTGCTGCGGCAGCGGCATTGCCACGCCTACTGGTCTTCGTAACCGGATCCCTGGTGGGATGATGATGCGCCGATATGGGCAGCGTAGCGGGATCAGGCTGCCCGCTCGACTTCACCGCATTCTTGTGCAGCGTCGTGTTGTAGTGGCGCTTGAGATGCCCCGAGCTGGTGAACCACTTGTTGCACGCCGTGCAGTTGTAGGTCTTGGGGCGTCGCGCCTCGTTCGACTTCCAGGTGGCCGCCTTGGCGGTCAGACTGTTCGCCGGCAGCACCGAGCTCGAGCTGGGCGGCTCGAAGCCGCGGTACGCATTGCCGCCGGCGCCAGCGCCAGAGCCACCGGAACCAGTGACGGAACCGGAGCCGCTGCCAGAGCCAGAGTTGCCGCCATCCGTGTTCGTCGTGGTGCTGGGAAACTCTGCCGGCGATGTGGCCAGGCCAACAGTGGCGCCAGCCACAGCAGCACCCACACCCACATCACCAGCAATGGGATCAAAGGACTTATCCACATAGTGCTGCGAGTCCGCGTACTCCGACTTGATCATGGTGAGTTGGTGGTACGGCGACTGCTTGGGCGAGTAGTGCTGGTGGTGGTGCTGCTGCTGCTGCTGCTGTTGTTGTTGGTAGTGGTGCGGCGACTTGTCCATGAGTTGCTGTTGCTGCTGCTGCTGTTGCTGTTGCTGCTGCTGTTGCATGTGGTATGCGTCGAGTGGTTGCTCCCAACTGTGCAACGCGCGCTGTTGCATGGACTGCATCGAGTGCAGCGGATCGGGTAGATGCGCTGAGAGCGGTAAACCTGCCACAAGCGCATCGTGCGGATGTTGCAAGTGCTGCTGCTGCTGCTGCTGTTGCTGCTGCATGTGCAACTGTTGCTGCTGTGCCTGCTGCTGTTGCTGCTGCTGCTGCTGCTGCTGTTGCATCAGCTGCTGGTGGTAGACCATTTTCTGCGAGTCCAGATCGAGCAACTCGCCGCTGGCGGCTGCTGCTGCCGCTGCCGCTGCCACAGCGACGGCTGTGGGCGTGGGCATCTCCTCCTTGATGTAGGGCGAACTGGCATAGCCGCTGCTGCCGTACGGCGACTCGCCGTGCACATTGGCAATGTGCTCCTGCAGCTCGGACTCGTTGGTGGTGAGAATGCCACACTTCTTGCACTGCAACTTGCAACCGCCGGGCGAGTTGGGCGTCTGTTGCAAGTGCGACGATGTCGACGTCGGGCTGCTGCTGCTGACGACACGCGGACTCATGGCGCTCGCTGCCGCTGCTGCTGCTGCTGCTGTGGTGCTGACTGCTGCAACTGCTGCTGTTGCTGCGGTATCATCGGCTACAGCTGCACCCGTTGCTGCTGCCGTGGAGGCAGCAATGCTTGCGGCTGCTGCTGCAGCTGTTGCCGACGACGGCAGCACCGATGTGGGCTGTTGCAAGTACGGATGATAGCGCACGCCTCCCGCGGGTTTGCCGTACTCCGCGTACGCGTAGTCCGCTGCAGCGCTCTGCTGCTGCTGCTGCTGTTGCTGCTGCTGCTGATAGAATTGCTCGTAGCTGTTGATGTAGCTGCTGGCGCCGTACGTTTGCTGCTGCTGTTGCTGTTGCATGTCGCTGGCGTACAGACTGCCATAGAGTTGCTGCTGCTGCTGTTGTTGTTGCTGCTGCTGCTGCTGCTGCTGTGTAGTTGCTGCTGTTGAGTACATGTGATGCGTTGCGTATGGCTGATGCGTTATGCCCGACGCCTGCTGCTGTTGCTGCTCGGCTGAGACCGACATCAGCGACTGTTGCTGCTGGGTTGTTGCTGGCTGCGGTGTGCCCGGCTGATTATCACTGGAGTCGGCGGCAGCACTGATTGTTGCATTCGCATTTGGTGTTGCTGGTCCGCTGCCGGTGTTGCTGTTGCTGCTGCCGTTGCCATTGACAACAGTTGCTGCTGCTGCCGCTGCTGCTGTTGTTGTTGTCGTGGCTGCTGTTGTCGTTTCGGCAACTGTTGCTGCTGCTGCTGTGCCGGCGGCGGCGTTGGCGACTGTTGCTGTCGCTGTTGTTGTCGCTGTGCCACTCGCGCCGCCGCTGTCAGTGGCACTGCTGCTGCTGCTGCTGCCGCTGCTGCTGCTGGAGGCTGCGAGCGCCTCGGCCGCATGCAGGGGCGGCATTTCGCTTTTAATGCTCGCCATAAAACGCTACATAAGTCGTCGTCGGCGTCGTCGTCGGCGTCGACGTTGGCGTCTGCGTCAGCGTTGGCGTCGTCGTCGACGCGCGGCTGTTGCTCATGTGGCTTGTTGTTGTTGCTGCTGCAGTTGTTGTTGTTGTTGTAGTGCTATTGTTGCTACTGCTTGCTTTTTGTTTTTGTTGTTATTTTTGTTTTTTTTTTTATTATTATTATTTTGTTCGTTGGCTGCGTGAGCCCGCTCGTTTTGTTTTGTTGTTGTATTTGGTTGCAGTTGTTGTTGTTGTTGTTGTTGATGTTGCTGCTTTCGTCGTTTTTGTACTGCAAAAATGTTGAATTCGAATTTAGAGACAAATTTCAGCAGTGACTGGGAGGGAGAGTGCACACATACACACACACACGTAATTGTTCGTTCGTTTTCTCTCTCTCTCTCTTTTTTTTATTAGTTTTTTGCATGCACTTCTCGTTTGAACAGAAAAAAAAAAACAATGCGTGCAGTTGAGCTTTTGTCACTGATCGTTGGGCTAACAGAGCGCGCTCTCTCTCAGCTGCGGCTTAACAGCGCACTAACAGTGCAGCTGCATTGAGCGTCGTTTTACAGTTATACACACAGGAAAAAAAAAGGCAGTTAACTGCAAAGACAGCGATCGTAGTAGCTGCGCTCTCTTGCTCGCTCGCGCTGTGTCTTTAGACTGGCCTGGCAAATATATATATGCATGTATATATATACATATAAATTTATATATATTTAACTGGCAGGATCGTCTGTCTTTGCAGCGTGACTCGACTCTTTGCTTACTTTTCTGCGCCTTCGCTTGCTGCAGCACTCTTGTCCCGCGCTGCTGCTGCTCTGCTCTGCTCCGCTGTTGCTGCTGCTGCTGCTGCTGCTGCTGCTACTGCTCTCTTGTCGAGCACAAACACAACTGAAGAATAATAACAGAAGCACTGTGTGTATGTGTGTATGTGAGAAGTTGCGAGTGTTGCTTTGGTTTCTTTTCTGCGCGTTTTCGCGTTTTCGTTTCGCTTTCGCCCGCTCGTTCGCCGGTAAGTCTCTCTGCTCGAGCGTCCGCTTTCTCTCTCTCTTTCTCTCGCTCGCTCGCGCACACTCGATCACTTTTTGTTTTCGCGCATAGAACACAAAAAAAAATGTTTACGAACACAATGTATGGAGGAGGGGGAGGAAACAAGATAAAACACGTTAATTATATATAGTTGAATAGAACTTGTACACTTTGCCGTTTGTTTGTTCACTTTTAGTTCGTTTTTGATTTTTTTTCGAAATTTTTCTCAAGTCCGAAATGGAGTTTTTGCCGAAAATTGTTGTCGATTTGTTGTTGATTTCAGTTGTTGTTGTTGTTCTGCTTGGTGTTTTTTTTTTTTATGTTATGTTTTATACAAAGAAAATGAAACAAAAAAGGGCGCTAAAAGCTAAAATAGCCGCTCCGCTCCGTTCTCGCACGCTTCGTCGCTTTTTCGCCCGTCGTGTCCTTCTTTCTGCTACGGCGTTCCAAATACAAATGACGGAACGGAATTGTGTTTCCAAATACAAATGACCGAACGTGCATGCGGCGTTCTGGGCAGCGACGGCGGCAGCGGCCGCAGCAGCAGCGACAGCAGGCAGGCAAGCAGGCAGCGCAGCGCACACACGCACACGCAGCCGCACACATGTGCGAGCAGCGCTGCGTGCCTGCGCGCGCGTGTATGTGTGTGTGTGTGTGTGTGCTATATACTAGCACGCAGCACATAAACGCCGTCGCTGTCGGCGTCGTTACTGCTGCCGTCGCCGTCGCTGCTGCGGCTGCGGCTGCTGCTGCTGCTGCTGCTCTTGTCTGCCGTCTCTTTCTGCTGCTGCATTTGTTTTTGCTTTGCCCAACGGCCGGCGTTGTTTTTGCATTTGGTTTGCCTTTGCCTGCTCGCACTGCTCTTGTTGTTGTTGTATTACTTATTTCGCACAACAACAACAAGTACAAGCAGAACAGTGGGCTAAAACGCGCAGTTGGACATATTCTTGTTGCTGCTGCTGCTGCTGTTGTTGTTGTTGTTGTTGTTGCTGTGCGCACTGCAGCGCTGCGTGTTACTTCAGGTCCCGCGTAAGTGCACAGTGATTCGCTGTTGACAAAAAAAAAAAAAACTGATGAGTTGTACCGTGGGGTAGTAGTGGGGGTGGCGGTTAGTGCAAAACTTTCAACAGCTGTTTGGCAATTAGTTAGTGTGATTAAGCCTGGCCGAAATGCATTATTAGCTAACACACACTAGCGTCAGCATCGCATTCCTATGCGATTAGTCTGAGTCCCGAGGCCCGACTTGCGAACAGTGCTGTAAAAACGGCGTTATTCTCGTCAGAGTTTGCGTTTTCCAAAGTCCCAGGGAAAATCTGCTATTTTTTTTATTTTACCCCCAACTTATCAAGGTTTTATTGCTCAACATTTTCATATTCTTCACAAAAAGTTAAGTTAAGTTAAGTTTTTACAATTTTATTTTAATACAATTTTTACAATTTTAATTTTATATATCATTTACAATATTTTTTGTAGAAAAGCATGTTTTTTCTTTTATTCAATTAACCTAAATTAAAAATACAGTTTGCATTTTACTCAAGTTTTTACACATTTCATATAAAAAGTCCTTAGAGAAATAATTTAGATACTTTAATGCGATTCAGCACTTTATAGCATCAAATACTTCGCAGCACTGCTTGGGACTGGGACTCAGACCTGACTCACTTCTTTCCGTCCCAGCCTACTAGCCTAGTTTCGCTTTTAGTGACTCGTAAAACTTGTCAACGCTTTAAAATTAATAAACTCAACTTTTATGCACGGTATAAAAAGATGACAGTGAGAGAGAAAGAGAGCAAGAGAGGGAGATAAAACTAAAAATAGCCGCTCGAAGGGTTTCGGGCGGGTTCGGCTGGGACGCTTGAAAATGCCCAAAAGTATTTAAAAATCTCGTAAGCCAAATGTGAGCTAATGGCGCTCAGACACAGATACGCACTCACACAGCAACAGAAATCCACACACACACACAACCTAACGAACACATTCATGCGGGGGCCTTGAGGAAGAGTTGAGCCAAAGTCAAGTCGGGAGAGCGAGCGGGAAAAAGCGAGAGCGAGGCACGCCGAAATTTACATACATGATTGTCATAAAAAATCAGCAAGCAAATTGTCAAATCCCTAAACTGACAATAAAACAATAAAGAAGACAACGCCGAAGAGCGTGAAGAAGACAGCAGAAGTAGAAACAGAAGTATGGGCCCGAAACGGTCCGCAAGCTTCAGATTTTGCCTCTTTACCAACGTCTGCTCCTCCTTCTTAATCCAACTGCGTACCCAGGTCATATAAAGGCCCTTACACGCTTTGTGTGTGCGTGTGTGTACAGTGGGCAGGGGCTAAGCGTAACTCCAGCTTCTTTAAGGTGTTTCAGGACATTTCGCTGTCATATACATTTAAAAATCGAATTTATTGTGTATTATTTTTTAAGTCTACATATACTTAAACATAAATTAGTCAATTTTCTGTCTTAGTTCTAAATTTTTCTGATGAAAAAAAACTATTTTCCATCCATCTATAATATATTTGTCTATTAAGCATAGCTGCAGTTTCGTAGAAAGTATTTATTTTGTTCGTTTTCTTGACTATGCTAATTATATAATTAACTCTATAATCGACTGTTATCGTTAAGTATTATTTTTAAATATTTAGTCCCTAATTGGGCCAATAAAAAAGATAAAAAATAATATTGCATTGTTCCTATCACCAGAAAATTGCTTAGAATATAGTATGGCTCAAATGAAACTTAATTTTGGTTTAATAATCATGAAAAACTGAAATGTTCGTAGATAATATACGTTTTGTCAACATTTCAACAGTTTATTTTAGATTGAAATACATTTTCCAAATACGTATTTTATTACCCAATATCAAAAAGATGTACACTATGTAATAAAATCAGACATCGATCAGAACTTCAAATAAATAAGAGTGAATAACAATCCAGCCTCAAATATAATTGAATTATATAAAACTTTCTAATAGTTCTAACGCTCTTGTAAAGAAAAATCTAAGCCGAATCAAGATGAATACATTTATTGTGCCTCTTTTCATTGGGGTGGCATACTGTGCGTGTTTTTACATAACTAACATTCTAGAAATAAATAGAAAAAATATTTTTTTAACAGTTAATGTACAACAATGTACTATTAGAATGCACATTAGAAGATACTATTTTCAGCATTTTCTTAAAATCTGATAAAAAACGAACCGTTTATCGCAAGGATGACATGCTGTACTTGATTGAAAGTGAGCAACGTTCTAGAAACTAATAGAAAACTTCCTTAATTTATTTAAAATATAATAGAAGTCTATACTATTCAAGAATCTTGTCTAACAACGATTAGATTTATTTAAAAAATATATCTATATAATTAGCTTGATTTAGCTAATTATTATATAATATAAATTATATAATATAATATTCCAATAATAAAAGAGCAAAGCAAATTAATTTTCGAGCTGCTTTCCATGGCGCTGGCACACTGTACGTGTATGTATGCAAGTATATGTATATACATATGTATGTATGTATTAAAATTCCTGCATGCCGACGGCAAAGCGCGCAAGACAAGGCCAAGGAGCGGCAAGCCGTAGTTTGGGTAGAAGAAGTAGAGGCGCAAGAGAAATAAGAGCAATAATAATAACAGAGCAACAGCAGGAGCAGGCGAATCGAGTAATAAAAGCTGCAGCTCTCGAGACTGCTGATGCGTCGTCGGCAACGACAGCAATGGCTGCGGCTGCGGCGGCGTCGACTGCGACGGCTGCAGCTGAAGCTGGCTCAAGTGCGCAGTGCGCAGTGCGCACCGGGATTAGGCAGAGTTTTATGGCGCATTTATGACACGCAACTGTTGCGCGGGCGCAGGTAGAACCAACAGCGTCGCTGTCGCTGTCGCTGTCGCCGTCGCTGCTGACGTCGTCTAACTCTAATTACAAGGTGCGTTGGCAGCGGCAGAGGCAGAGGCAGAGGCCTTGCGTGTCAGCGTCAATCACAGCGAGCAATTGAGAGTCCTGCCTAATGCGTGTCCAGTGTCCATTTTGATCTGTCGCTCTCTCTCTTCCCTTTGCGTGTCGGTATGCGTGTGTGTGTGTGTCTGAGTGCGTCTGTTAATGACTTTTTAATTGAGCGCGTACAGCTGTCATGGTCGGCGCCGTTACTTTTTAATTACGCGAGAGAGCGACGAATGCAAAGAGAGAGAGCATGTAAAGAGAGAGCATGTACAATGTAAATGCATGCAGTAGAAGAGAGCGAGAGCGAGAGCGCAGCTCCAGCTTCAGCTTGGGCTTATGTAATGCCAGCGCCACTCTGCCCATTGCTGTTGGCGCCGCCGCTGGCGTCGCTGTCGCAGCATATTGCCCTCCTTCTACTATGACTCACGCGCCGGCGCGGCTCAGGGCCAAGCCGTTGGCCCCCATGACTTCTGCTCTGCTTGCGGCGACGCGACTGCGCCGTTTGTTGTGGTTTCTCTACGCTTGCGCCCCCAGTCGCTGTTGTTGTTGTTGTTTCTTTTCTGTTGTTTTCTTTTTGCGCTAAAGCCGGCTTCAAGTTTTTTTTCGCTTTGCTTTTGATTTTTATTATTTTTGATTTCATTGTTGTTGACTTTGCAGCAGAGTCAACATATGTATGTGTGTATGTACATGTACATGTACATATGTGTGCATGTGTGTATGTTTGTACACATTGTGTGTGAATATGGGATTGGGTCAAGAGACTTGGCGTTTACAGTAATTGAGTAGCGAAACTCTTAAGCACATGCCCGCCGTCTGCCTGCTTGTGTGTGTGTGTGTGTATGTACATATGCCTCTTATAGTGTGTCTGTTAGAACTCTAGCCTTGCTCTTAAGCGCAAAGCTTTAAGCTCGACTTGAACTCTCTTGCGCGATCGCGTGTTCCTTTGAGTCAGTCGCGAGTTTGGGTGAAACTTGTGCACACACACACACACACACGCACGTGCAGGCTATTTACATGCTGTATGTTTGCTTACATGTGCGCATGCGTGCATGCGTGTGTGTGTGTGTGTGTGAGTGCCTTCTATGTGCCGTGTAAGATTTATTTGCTCTTCACACGACGACAGTTGTCAAGTACACGGCGAGAAATTGCGCACAGCGCTAAAGTTTAATATAATAGTCATAATTTTTTTTATTTATTTTTATTTTGTTTTTTTTTAGTATTTTTTTACGTTAGCTTAATTAATTATTTTTTTCGTCTGGCGTCACTCTGCCTTTCTCGCAGTGAAAATAAGAAATAAACAATAAAATAAGAGACATTATTATTTATTTATTTCATATTAATTAAATTTTATTTTTAGTATTAATTATTTGCTTAATTAATTAATTTTTTTGTCTTGTTGCACTCTGCCTTTCGCGCAGTGTAAATAAGAAATAATAAAATAAGAGACATAATTATTAATTTATTTAATTTTTATATTTAGTGTATTTTAAGTATTTATTTATTTAATTAATCTTCCTTTCGTCTGGCTGCACTCTGATTTCCTTGCAGTGAACGAAATAAATAACAAAATAAGAGACATAATTATTAATTTATTTTATTTGTACTTTATTTTAAGTATTTATTTTTGCTTAATGAATTATTTTTTTCGTCTTGCTGCCCGCTGCATTTCTCGTAGTGTATAAAATAAGAAATAAATAATAAAATAAGAGACATAATTGTTCATTTATTTTATTTTTAGTATTTTTTTTGATGCTTAATTATTTACTTCTTTTGGTCTGGCTGTACTCTGCTTTTCTCGCAGTGTAAATAAGAAATAAATAATAAAACAAGTGAAGAAAGCTACAGTCGAGTGCACTCGACAGTAAGATACCATTTACCTTTCGCTGTTAAAAACTAATTCTTAATATTAATTACTTTTATTCGGCGAATAACAACGCATCGCATATTTTCGAGAACAAATTCACATGCATTGAAGCTAATGGCACATGCCGACTGCACACTGACTACACGACGACTGTGCGTGCGCAGTCGGCGTGCGCAGTCGGCGTCGGCGTCGGCGTCTGCGTCGGGCCTCTACTGCTGTGAGCGAAACTTCTCGTGCCTATAACTTCTGTGTTTATTGTCCGATCGGATTGAAATTTATAGGGTAGATCTGTACTATGGTAAGCTACAAGAGCGTTAAAAAAAAAGTTTTGTTATTTCCCTACTTTTCTTAAAATGCAATAGTGTGGGGGCGGTGGGCGTGGCATCCAAAAGTTGAAAATCAAACATTCTCCGTAATGTTACCAGGCACCATACTTTCAAATTTGGCGCTTCTAGCTTTTCTAGTTTTCTTTTAAACTATAAAAATGTGTTTTTTAGAGGCGGTGGGCGTGGCATCCAAAATTCTAAAATCCAACTTCTGCATAATGTTGCAAGACACCCTCCTACCAAATTTGGTGCGTTTATCTCTTTTCGTTATTGAATTATTTGGAAAAAATCGAAATACGCATTTATCGATTTGCGGAGGCGGTGGGCGTGGCACATCAAGTTTGAAATAAACTTCTTGTGTGTATTGAATACACGCACACTCCCACCAAGTCTGGTGCCTCTAGCTCTTTTAATAGCTGAGATCTGTGTGTTCATACAGACGGACAGACGGACAGACGGACAGACGGACAGACGGACAGACGGACAGACGGACAGACGGACAGACGGACAGACGGACAGACAGACGGACATGACCAAATCGACTCGGCTATTGATGCTGATCAAGAATATATATACTTTGTATGGTCTGCCACGCCTCCTTCTGCCTGTTACATACATTTGCACAAAGTTAATATACCATTTTTTACCCATTTTCAATGGGTAAATGGTATAATAAAAAATTATTTTATGTTTGGTATTTATTTTATGCTTAATTATTTATTGTTTTTTTCTTCAGGCTGCACTCTGCCTTTCTCGCAGTGTACAGTTTGCGCTGTTGTTGTTTTAGCTGGACTGTTTGGCGTTTTCGTTTCGTTTGCACAACATCGCCTTGGTCTGCCCCCTCCTCCACCCCCCCCTCGACGCTGCCTCTGCTTCCTCCTGCTTCGCCGCTTGTTTTCTCTGGCTTTGTTTTCTTAACACTTCTTCGGCCACATTTGCATATATATTTCGAGAGAGTTTTCGCTACGATTGCAGCGGGTTTCCGCCTAGCTATAGCTAGATGTATATAGCTAGATGAATATATAGAACTTCGATCTGCGGAATTGTTTTGGAAAAACCACAAAGCAGACAAAGCGTAAAACCAACACAGATACATACATGCATGCATACTCACATGCACGCAAACAATACGCACACACATACACATACATACAGGCAGGCGAGCTAAGCCAAGCCAAAACAACAACACGAACGACAAATGCCGCTCAATCATAATTGAAAAATGCAGCAGCAACAACAACAACAGCAGCAAGCGCAAGCAGCGGGAAAAACAACAAAACGCAGAGAGAGGGGAGAGAAAAGAAAACAGCAGATGCAGAGCGCACAAAAAAAAAATGCCAACACACGCACGCAAACACGCACGCACAGGCTTGCACACAGGACACACACACAGACGCATACGCAGACAGGGGCAGGAATTGAGTTTAAAGGAATTCAATTTGAAATGCAAACAATGCAACAGCCACACATGAGCACGTACACACACACACACACACACACACACATGCCAACGCATTGCGCGCCAACTGCAACAAAATGGCAATGAAACGCTGCCAACTGCGACTGCGACGCCGACGTCGACGGCGTCTGTTAAATGAGCAATGCAGACATGCTAAGAGAGTGAGAGACCGGCAGCGGCAGCGAGAGCGAGAGCGGGGGTTGTAAAATGGCTGTGCAGTATCGTCGCCGTCGCCGTCGCCCCGCTGTGCGTGTCTAATCCGCTCTTCTTCTTCTCCTCAGCTGCTCGTTGTTGTTGTTGTTGTTGCTGTCGGAGCATTTTGCAAATGCAATGCATGTGCAACACGTGTGACGCATACAGCGGCAATCGCAGGCGCACACACAAACACATGCAGCCCCCACTGTGTGTTTGCTCTAGTTTTGCCCTGTTGCAGTCTGCTTTTATTGTCTCTTCGTGTTATTCCCTCGGTTTGCCTTTTGCACGTACTTCTTTTCTTTATTTTTTTTGTCCCCCTAGGCATGTAAACAAACCCGCCCTCCGTTTGCCGGCAACATGTTGCATGCTGCAGGCGTGGGCAACAAGTGCATTTGCATGGGGATTTGCCTTTGGTTTGACTTTGCATTTTTTTGCTTTTGCGTTTTGGCGTGCTGCCGGCGTCGCTGCTTGGCAGAGTTTCTCTCTCTCTCTGCTAATTGCACTGCTGCAGTCACAGCTCAAAGCTCGTTGCTGCAACACTGGCAGTCCTAAGCTCGAAACTCGCTTAATTTGTGACTTACAGCCGCAGGCTGAATTAAGCCAAATTAATATTGCTGCTAAAATTAATTTAATTTCAACTCTGCGCTAGCTGTGAGTTTTCCTGAAATTAATAATAATTATAATAGTAATTACAATTCTTTGAATTAGTTAAGCATAATAGCACAGCTGCAGTCACAGCTCAAAGCTCGTTGCTGCAACACTGGCAGGCTTAAGCTCGCCTCAAGAATCTCTTAATATGCAAGTTAAGTGTATGCAAAGCGCACTCTTAAAACGCGCTCTTTGCTTACGCTCTTCGTGCTGCTGCTTACACGCAAAAGTAGGCAGCAAATTAATTGTGTGTGGGGGGGGGGGGGGGTACACTTGTCAAAACTTGACTGGCATTTGTTGTACAACTGTACTTTTGTCAGGCTCACGCACACACATACGCACACATGCGTCAACTTTTAATCATTAAAAATTGTAACTGTTATTAATATTTAAAGCCTTACATAAACGCAACGCACTCACACACACACTCACAGCAAATGGGCAACTAACCATGTCCATGCACACGCACACACACTCACACACACACGCTACGCACACATAAAGCTTAATTGCAAGCCATCGTGACCGTCGTACTGCCTCCCCCTCCCCCCACTCCCACGCCAATTTAAATTTAATATCGACACACACACACACAACATATGAGCGAGCCACCACCACACACAGACACACATACACACGCACTAGCAGCAAGAGCGAGTGCGAGAGCGTGAGTCAGCGACTGGCCAGAGCCAGAGCCAGAGCTGCGCTGCTCTTGGCGCTGCCGTTGGCGCTGCTGCTGCGCTGCTGCGCTGCCGCGACTGCTGCTGCTGCTGTTTGCTCGTTTCTCGTAAATCTATTTGGCACATTCATGCATAAAGTATTTAGTATCTTTGAGATACCTTTTTAACCGCATGGTAACTACACACACGCACACGCACACACACACACACCACGCAGCCAACCAAAAGCGCGGACACGCCGACGTCGACGTCAACGTCAGCGTCGCGGCTGTCCAACACTTTCACTCAGTCGCGTATGCGTGTGTGTGTGCGTGTGTGTCGCGCCTTGCCAAAATAAATTAATTTGAAACGTGAAGTTGGCTGCGCGTATGCAAAGTGCCAGCAAATACAATTTGAACTACTCAACACACACACACACACACACACACATGCACACTCACACTGACAGTGTCCAATACAATGACAGTGGGAGGCAATCAACCACAGGCTGCAGACTGAAGCAAGCGAGTTGAGAGAGTGGAGTGGAGGGGGTTTATGCGGGCGAACAATGGAAGCGCTGCGTAGCTGAAGCTCATGTCGAATTTGTGTCCGGAATTAGGCTTAATGCCTGCCTGCAGATATCGAGCATAATCGCAGATTATCCCTGGCTTGCTATATAGAGAATTGCTTGAATTGATTGCGAATTCGTATAAAAGCTGCGCAGAAGTTGGTCAAAATAATGCAATTATTATAGTAAATAATCTTGCAATTATTCTAAATAGTCTTATTATTTTTATAACATTTACCCATTGAAAATGGCTAAAAAAATGGTATATTAACTTTGTGAAAATGTATGTAACAGGCAGAAGGAGGTGCGGCAGACCATACAAAGTATTCTTGATATTCTTGATCGGCAGCAATAGTCGACTCGATTTGGTCGTGTCCGTCTGCTTGTTCGTCTGTATAAACACACAGATCTCAGCTATTAAAAAAGCTAGAACAACAAAACTTGGTAGAAGAGTTTGTGTATATAATACATATAAGAAATTTATTTCAAACTTTTTTTTTCACGCCCATCGCTTCCGCAAATCGATAAATGCGTTTTTCGATTTATTGCAAATAACTCAATAATAATAAGAGCTAAAAGCATCAAATTTGGTGGGAGGGTTCCTTGCAACATTATGCAGAAGTTGGATTTTCAACTTTTGGATGCCACGCCCATCGCCTCTATTAAACGTGTTTTTTGATTTATAAGAACACAGAAACGAAAAAGACACCAAATTTGGTAGTAAGGTCCTTGGTAACATTATAGAGAGTGCAGATTTTCAATTTTTTTATGTTTTGGATATATCTTAGTATTTTCAAATAAGATCTCGAAATTTCCAAGATAAGTATGCGACATATATGAGCCATATGTAGCTATATATGTTAAGTGGGAAATGCATGAGTGTAATCAAAAACTAGTGTTAAAATTTTTACTATATCAAAATAACTTATGAACTACAATTTTCATTTGATTTTTGAAATTATCGTGTCTCAAATTAAGCAGGAAACCCTATTTTTAACAACCAGTTTTTTTTTAAATAATTTTAATTTTGTATGTATGCAATTTTCTTAATATATTTTATTACATAATTATATACATTTATTGAGTCTCAAATTAAGTAGGAAAATTTATTTTAAACAAGCGATTTTTTTAAATAATTTTAATTTTGTTTGTAAACAATTTTATAGATCTTATTAAATTAACATTTAAATACATTTTAAAATATAAACTTATCACACTAGACAGCCCTAAAGTTGCATTCATTCATTTACTATACTAGAATAATATAACTATACAATATATTAAGACAATAATGCCGTGATTCCAATTATATCCGTATTCTATATAATGTCGATCTTAAGTTCATGCTTGATTTTCTGCAGTGTAAAGAAATTCATTTGCTACTTGTAAGTCGCAAAGCGCGCAGAATACTGAATAAATTTAAATTACATTAAAATTATATTTAATATATTATTGCATATAAAAACTGAATATTATTCTGCTGTGCGATCCTCAATGCAGCTTCCAGAAATCTCCAGCTCTATTTAAAATCGAGCGCCTTGAAGTATGCAATGGAAATTTTCTACCTGAATTTGAATTGTCAGCAAAGGCCGGAAATTATGGTGCGCACAGCGGTGCGTGCGGGGAGCGATGGTGGGTAAGTGGAGTGTAACGAAGCAGCTTAAAGTAGTAGGGGTTGGGGTTGCCATAAGGGGCGGGGCGGGGCGGGGGGCAGCTGCCACTGCCCCCGCTGCGGGGCATGTGAAATCCAAGCAGAAGCTCGCAAAGTTGCGCCGTGCCGCTTCTGGCCAATGGACGCAGCAACAACAAGCACTACGCACACACTACACACACATGCACACACGCACACACGCACACACACACACACAGGCGCGCTCAGCTGCCGCCCAGCAGCTCGCAAAGGGATAATTTACGAAATTTGAATCTTAGAAAATGTTAAAAGCATTTCGCATGCGTGTGCGTGTGTAGTGCTTGCTTGTATGTGTGTGTGTGCGGGTGTGTGTGTGTGTGTGACTGCGCATGTATTTCAAAATTGCAAAATGTCTACATGGACATTTAAAGTCCGACGTACGCTCGCCTCCGTCCACTTGCGTCCCCCTCCCACACACACACACACACTCGCACACACACACACACTCGCACACACACACACACACACGCACACACAGACATGTGTAGCACATACATCTTGCGTCCTTGCTCAAGCTCATTTGTACGACGCGTCGTCCCCCCCCCCCCCCCCTGCGTCCTTGTCGCTGTCGTCTGGCTGACAGTTGGCCACCCCCTGCCTCCAGCCCCCTCACTCCCCCCGTGCCGCTCTTCCGTATGCCCTTGGCAAATATGCATACGTAACGGGCAGCTTGACTATGCCTGCCAGGCCACAGCAGAAGGGGCAAGGCAGGCGGCAGAGTAAGGTGTGTGTGTGTGAGTGTGTGTGTGTGAGTGGGGGGGGGGGGGTTGGCAGTAGGCAGCCACATTTGGCTTCCTGTATGCCTAACACCCTCGCCCTCGCCCTCGCCTGCTGCTGTTTTGAATGTGTGACAGCCGCCCACTGCCACGCCCAGTGCCCACAAATGCGCGCTGTTGTTGTGCTTTGGCTTTGGCAAGTTTTCCTTGCCCAATTTTCATTTTCATGTCTCGCTTTTGGAAAATGTAAACTCATCATAAGTGGACCAGGGAGTGCGAGTGTGTGTGTGTGCGTGTGTGTGTGTGTGTGTGTGTGTGTATGGCCGAAAGGACTAACGCAGACGTCGTCATTGGCATCGTAACTGAGTGGCCGGGAGAGTCTAGGCAGAGGCGGGGTAGGGGTAGGGGCAGGGGCAGTGCCAGAGGGAGTGGCAGTAAGCGGAGGCAGCCGAGAGAAAGAGAGAGCGAGAGAGAGAGCGAGTGGGGCCGGGGGCCGTCGCAAGTGTTGTGAATGGACAGACGAGGCTGCCGGGCGCTGTCAAAATTCTCGATTGATGGGGCAGCGGGGGTAGTGGCTGAGTGAGGGGCAGCGGCAGGCAGGGCACGGGGTTGGGGTTACTTGAACGGAACGGATTTTACAATGTGCTGCATACGCATATGTACGTGTAGATAAGTGTGTGTGTGTGTGTGCGAGTGTGAGAGCGAGTAGGAGTGTATGTGTGTGCGTGTGTGAGTGTGTCGGCGAGGGCGGCTCGAAACGAATTTGCGAGAGTTTTTGAGCTTTTGTTGTAATTAATGAGCACCAGTTTGGAATATTTAAATATATTATGAAATTAATTAAATTTCATATATTTGTATATTACAACAAAATATTATTAAAATAAAGTTTTTGAAAATGTTACGATATTGAAATATATTATAAAATAAATAAAATTATATATTTTTGTATTATAATAAAATATTATTATATTTTTTTAGCGTTTTTGAAGAAAATTTTAAAGTATTTTAATATATTATGCTATTATTTAAATATCATATATTTATATTAAAATTTATAAAAAATCTATATTTATATTAAAATATTTGATATTTAAATAATAATAAAAATAATTATATTATTAATACAATTTCATATATTTATATTATTATACATAGCGTAGCGAAGTTCTAAGCATACAATTGAGATTTCAGTGCAGTCTTAATATAACTAGAATAAATCCTACGGGGATCTTGAAGTACACAAACTATGAACTTGTTCATTTCGGAACCATTGCTAATTCAAAACTATACAAAATATATACGTAAACTAACAGAACTAACAGTGTCTAGTGCAGACCTTATTTAATTTCTGAGCCGTAAACTTTCCGCTGAAAGATCACATACTGCGAACTAGTTCATTTTAGAACCATTGACTTTCGAAAAAAAAAAAATATTGGATATATACCTATATTAATTATATTGCATACATAACTTAGCTTCTGAGCTTTTAATCTGGTTCTGCGAACCGGTTCATTTCGGAACCATTGAACTAATGAAGTATATATGTATATATAGAATATTAGAGTGATCTGCATAAAATTCAGAATCCATTGTAAATATTACATATCTTATTTCAGAGCTTTCAGCTTAGTTCGAGAATTGTGAACCAGTTCATTTTATGAACCATTGACTCTTTTAGGCAAAATGAGATTAATGTTTATTGGACGTTAGAGTTTATTGCAGATTATTGCAGGTCTATTGCGTACATATTGAGTTTTCAGCTTTGAACTTGAACTACAAAAACTACGAACCGGTTCATTTCGGAACCATTGAACCAATATATATATAAATATATAATAAACGTTTGTAAATAATATCTTATTTTTGAGCTTTCAGCTTAGTTCGTAAATTGTGAACCAGTTCATTTTATGAACCATTGACTCTTGTAGGCAATATGTGATGGACGTTAGAGTTTATTGAAGATTATTGCAGTTCAATTGCATACCTAGTCAAACTACTGAGTTTTCAGTTTAGAACTTCAACTACACAAAGTGCGAACCGGTTCATTTCGGAACCAGTTGCAATTGTGAACTACTCAAGCAGCTCCAGTTACTGCTGCCGCGGTGGTTGCTAGTTTTCGCTTGGCCAAGCCGAAGTCGAAGCCTACCAGACACACACCTACATACAAATACACACACACACACACCCAGAAACACATGTGTGTGCGTGCTGTCGGCCAACCACCGGCCATAGACGCGCTTCGTTTCACTTCGTCTTGGACTTCGTGTGGGGCTCGTGCTGCCCGCGTGTGTGTGTGTGTCTTCCTGGCGGCTTGTTTCCTTTTTTGCGTAATTTACGAGATTATTTCGCACACACACACGGGCGCACTCTCTCACACACACACACACAGACACACATGGACACACAGCTACGCATAATGATGTTGGCTTGTCTCGGACAGCAGCAGCAGCAGCAGCAGGCGCTTTTGGCTAGTGGGTGATTGTATTGGCAGGGGGAGTGGCAGTGGGAGGCAGCGAGAGAGAGAGAGACAGCGAGCGGGAGAGTGTGGGAGTGGGAGAGAGAAGGCTTGTCGTAGTTATTGCTTGCGGGCATTCATTTTAATTTTAAAACAACAGAAAACGAGAGAGAAAGGCCTAAAACACAAGCTACTGCTGCCAAAACGTCCCCCCCCCCTTTGTTGCCGCTTACAAATGGCAAACAATTTGAGACACGCACACACACACACAGACGTTTGCATATGTGTATGTGTGTGCGCTTTAAGGGTTGCCAGGCATATCTAATGACAGCCAACTACTCGCATCCCGTGCACTTATCTGCGGCCCCAGCAGGTCCACGGCGGTCAAGTGAGCAGTTCCCGTTGCTGCGTAAAAAACGCAGTAGGCAAGCAGCGAGAGGCAAGGGTAGAGGGGAGGAGCAAGTCAACGCACGAGAATTGATTTAGAGGCAAGGCGCAATCGGTGAAAAAAAAGCTGTAAAAAACTGGCAAAAATATTTGAATGCGGGCGAAAAAATGGAAAGACAGAAAAAAAAGCAGAGAACTTGAAGTAGCAGCAGCAACTCTCAGTGCGGACAACTCTCATAAGCGGACATGCCATTAAATCCAGCACAAATATCCCTCTTAGACGTACATAGCAACTGAAACACAATACTTTGAAGCAAGTATTAAAAATAATATTGCTTTGTATTGCTCGTTTTTAATTTTTTAATTCGTGTGTTTTATTTAAATTTAAATTTTTAAAACCCCAGGAAAGCTGTAGTCGTCATATTTGATTATTGAAAGCGTTACGCATGGCACTCAAAGTTGAAAATTAGTCCCATTTGCGTAGTTCATAGAGCATCATTCATGCCAAATTTGGTAACTCCAGCTCTTGCTATAGTGGAGCTCTGTGGGTTTATTTGGATAGATAGTCGAAAAAAGGCAAATCGTCGGGGCTATTGATACTGATCAGAAATATACGACTGCTTTTTTCTTTGACATACATTTTCATAAAGCTTATATACGCCTTATAAACCTTCGGCATTTTTTTTTAATGTGTGAAAGGTATACGACAGCAGAGTTGCAAGTCAGAAAGGTTTTTTTAGAGCGTCAGACAAACAAATGAACTTTACTATAGATACTGATCAGAAATACTACTTACCCTACCATAACTCCTGTCTGCAACATATATTTCCATAAAGTCTACGCTATATACCTTTTTGGCCTTCTCTTTTTTAAGTGTGAAAGGTATACGAAGGCAGAGTTGTAGCTCATAAAGCAGCAACAAGCAATAAAGCACGGGAACTTGACAAATACGTTAGGCTTATAGAGAAAATTAATTATCTTCTGTCCAAATACACACATTTTCCATTTAATCATCCAAATTTATTTTGTCGGCTTCAAAGTATTCCCCATTAGAGGCCATACACGTATGCCAGCGATTTTGCCGGTTTTCGATACATTTTTTATAGGCGTTTTTCGGGATAGCCTTCAACTCCCTTGCCGAATTTTGTTTGATATTTTTAATGGTGCTAGAATAGGTCCCACGTAGCGGCAAATTGAGTCTAAATCTATTCACAATGAAAAATCCAAAATTTCGTTAGTTTTTTTTTTTGAATTCTTTTACGCAAGCACCGAAATACGCTTAAGTAGAACTCCTTATTGACCGTCTGTGCCTGTGACACGAACTTATGATGCACTAGACCGGGAATATCGAAGAAAAAAGTACTTTTTTGACGGAAGGTCTATGCGTATAATTCTTTCTTGTATGAAGCACATGCATGCAGTCTATATAGAAAAATAATTTGCTAAAAACTGATAACAGTTTGTAGTGCATTTAATTATTGAGACTATTCTGAAGACCATTGAAGATCTGCAGCTCAGAAGAGAGTTTAATTTTTAAGAGCTGCATATCTTGATATTACAGTGTTTTGCTCTAAGAGCTCTATACTATCTGTAGAATATGCATGCAATCAATATATACAACTATAGCCTGCTAGATTTCTCAGTTCTTTTGGCGTGAATTAAAATAATTAATTAATAAAATTAAGTAATTAATTTCAAAAATTACACTACGCTAAAGTTGAATTCAGTGCTGTAATTGGCGTTAATTAAAATGATTAATCAATAAAATTAGATAACTTATTTTAATATTTACACTAAGCCTAATTTAATTTCAGAGCTGCAATTATTTTCTGCAAATCATAGCAGCAGGATATATTTACAGATCCTTTCGAATTTCTCAGTTCTTTGGCCTGTGGAGATTATTCGGTAGATCCGAGTTGGAACTAAATGAAATCTCAGAGTTTTTTCCCAGCTAAAAGACTGCAATGAGATCAACTTGAACTTTTCTATTATTCCCTTGCAGCATCCAAAAGCTCTGCATAAAAGTATCTCATGGATACAATTATCTTTTGCCTACTGCCAAGTAGCTTAAGCATTGCTGTGGCTTGTGTGAAGCAGTAGAGGCAGCAAAAGCAGAAGAGGCAGAAGCAGAAGAAGAGAAAGATGAAGAGAAATGCTCGCAGTTGTTAGGTTGCCCGATTTGCTGGGCATCAAATCTCAAAGAACTGCAGCGGCTCCGGTCTTCCCTGCGCTCCTCTCTCTCTCTCTTTGTCTCTAGCAGTGTCTCACTTTCTCCAGGTTTCTCTCTCTAGACCGCGCTGCAAGCCTTTTATGTGCTCGGCAATCCTTCTGACCGTTCAGCTGCCCCGCCTACTATGCCTGCCTTACAACAATAGACAGTCGAGGCCGTTGGGCCGGAGCGGAGCGGAGCGAAGGGGGGGGGGGGCGAGGTGGACACTTTCAGTGTCATTAGTTTTGAATAAGCCATAAATTAAAGATTAAAATGTATTCTACGCTTTTTTCAGCTGCCTCTTAATGCACAGCATAGAGGGGGAGAAAGGGGGGGGGGGCGGGGCAAGGGACTGCAAAGTGAAAGGGAAACATAAGTCCAACAATGGCCAAAGGCGGCCTAACGACTTGCAGAGTGTAAGAGAGGTAAGGGAGCGGGGAGGGGGAGGGGGAGGGGGAGGGGGCTGAGGCAGCACAATGACGAGCCAGCTTTGGTTGGCAGACCTACACCCCCACACCCCCCCTGCCCACTGTCCATGGTCGGTAGACAGGCGTGTGTGTGCGGCCAACCCCCAAATAAAGCATTGCGAAATTTGCATATGTGTGTAGGTAAATTAGTTTGTGTGTGTGTGTGTGTGTGTGTGCGTGTGAAGGTGGTGCGCACTGTAAGCTTGTATGGCCAGCTGTGCGTGTGTGTGTGTATGTCCAAGCTGGCCACCCCACACGCAGACACACACACACACACACACATACGCACTTGGCAGCTCGCTTTGACGCATGCCCGGGAAAGTATGCAACACAATTGTGCTAACTATGTTGGGGCTAGCAGCAGTCGCCTGGGCAGGGGCTTGGGGGGTCGGCCAGTGGGTGGGGGTTATAAGCAAGAGTTGAGCACTGTATGTGTGCGTGTGTGTATGTGTGTGCGTGTGTGCTGTAAAATGCAAAGCGTCTACAACAATGGACAGCAGCAACCCTTACAGGCAGAGGCTGTGTGGCTGCCACAGCGGCCGTGGCCCCCTCGCTCCGCCCTTCGCTGCGCCACTAAGAGCTAACTACAACTATAAACTACAAATGAATGCCCCCATGTATCGTGTTGCCTGGTCGCTGGCCCACCCGCTGGCCGCGCCTGCTGCCATGTCTAACAAAAACATTCGCTTTTCAGTTTTGATTATCAAAATAACTTAATTTATGTTGTAACTGTGCGGGTGTGTGTGTGTGTGTGTATGTGTGTGTGTGTGTGTTTGTGTGCGTGTCTGTGCGAAGCTGCCACTAAACGGGGCAGCTTAAGTGAAGCAAATGTGGCAGTTTCACATAGTTGTTCCTCGTTATTGCCATTGTTGTTGTTGCTTTTATGCGAGCCATCAAAAAGTTTTGTCAAACGCTTTTCGCACTTTGATTGTCATTTTATTCCCCGTTCTCCTGCCTGGCATTTCATTTCAAATGCCCAACACACTTTGTTCTGCTGCTTAATTTGAATACTTAATCCAAGCTGAAGGCAACTCAAATGTAGCAAAACGTAAAAAACTACGACCTTCGATACGAAATATCTTCATATTATCTAACGGAAGTACGGCGTCCTATCCAAATTATTATTTCTGTTGTTATTTAGTAAGTTTTTGGTATATGCCAAATTTTAACTTGATCGGTAAACTTATTAACGGAATTTTGGCTCTGTGTTACCTTAAAATCTTTCTGTTCCAACAGCATTAAATGATTACTTTATAGTTAGAATTATTATGAGGATTCAATAATATCAATCCTTCTATTCTTGAGATCAGTTCAGTTAGTTTTCAGTATATACCAAATTTCACCTTGAATCATAAGCTTATTATAAAGTTTTGGTCTGCATTATTTCTTTGATAAAAAAAGGCTTCATGCTATTGAAACTGTGAATTTCAATTTGTAATTTACTATTTTGATTGTTTCTTTGTCTTAAGAATTTCTTTATTATTGTAATTATTGTAAATATTTTAGTTAGCCTTTAGTATATGTCAACTTACAGCTTGATCAGTGTACCTATGGTTGGCTTTTGGCTCGGAGTTAATTATGAAACTTTTGTTTTATTAAGAGATCGTCTCAAATTATTGGTTATACCTTTGTTACAATATTTACTTTTCAAATAATTAAGATCAATGTAGTGGATTTTTACTGTATTGAAAATTTTAGTTTGATCGGAAAAATTATTATCGGCTTTTAGCTTTGAATCATTTGATTTATTATTTATTTATTTATTTTTGGTCCACTTTAATATCTTATGAAATCGTTTTCGTATGTTTTATAATATATAATAACCTTTGTTTATTATATCATATTCATATTTTTTTTAGAATATTATCAATATTTCAATTTTAAAATTTCTTGTGCTCTAATTGCAAGTGGTTGGAAGAAGATGTATTAATTTATTCAAGTTATTTATATATATTTATATTTATTGGAAAAATTTCAAGGATATGTGGTAGCTTTGCAAAACACCCAAAAATTATAAGATGCTCGTTTAAACTGCATTTTACCTTATTCTTTGAACTCTAAATTGCTTCTGAAATTAAAACATATAAATTTTAAAACTGGAATTGTCTCAATTTTTTTAGAAAGATTATAAAAATTAAAATCTTTATTTATTGACTGTACTAAACTAAGCAAGGCATAATCGAAAACTATCGCATAATTTTGCAAAATTTGTATACTTCTTCATAGAAGCTTTATACAAGACTCTCTGAGAATCCTTTCCAGCTCGAATATCAACGGCTGTCATTAACTAATTCCATATTGTTGTTACCCATCAGCTTGCCCCGCCTGCCGTCGCCCCATCACCCCTACCACAAAGCTTTCCCTTTCTGAAGCCTCTTATAAGCACTCTATATACTCACTTTTTCTCAAAAACAACTAAGCTGCACTTTCAACTCGCCCTGCTTCTCCACTTGCCCCTACCGCCTCCGAAAAGGAGTGAAAGAAAAGTAGAGAAGCAGAGCAAAAAAAAAAACAAAAGACAAGGCCCACAAGGTCCAATTAAACATAATTGCGTACCCGCCCCTGGCAGTACCGCCCCGCCCACACGCAGCGGCAAGTGGCCTGAGTGAAAAAAAAAATAAAGTTGCGTAAAAGTTATTGCCCTGCTTAAAAAATAAATTGTGATAGAGCTGCCCGACTGGGCGGTGCGCTTGAAAAGAGTTGGCGAACGATTTTACCAGCTGCCAAGGGGTGTTCTCAGTTGCGTTTTCGCTGCAATTTCGCACAAAGTTGTGCAGCTTCAAGGGTTGTGATCGTTTGGTTGAGATTGTACGAAAAATCGTGCATTCAATCTCAGTGAAATCCCCAATCAACTTCTTGTAATGGCGAAATTGCAGCGAAAGTGAAATTGAGAACAGTTTAAATAATAAAATATACGAGAAATTGTATTAGTGTGTACTTTTTTATATTTATTGCTTTCAAATTTTCATAGATCTCCATTAAAATGCTCCTATTTGTTACTCTTTCGAATTCGAATTTCGCTTGCAATTCACCTCAATGAAACGAAAGCCAAAAACAACACTAAATCAAGTGTAAACTTGTTTACAATTCCATAGGAATTACTTAAAGATGTTATTAAGAAAAAAAAGCTCCACGTTTATTTCTTATGTATTTCCCAATATCTTGAACTGTTTTTAATATCCTTCCAATTTCGAATTTCGCCTGCAATTCACCTCAGCGAAATAAAAGCTAAGAACAGCACCATTTCAAGTGCAAACCTTTTCACAATTCATAAGAATTACTTTGAGAAGTTGTAAAAAAAATGTCTAATTGTATTTCCCACTCTGTGCGACCCTCTTGACCTCCTCGCCCTATTTATAGGGTATCACAAGGACAACCCACTTGGCGCTCTTGAGCAGGCGCTGGCCAGTAAATAAGTGCGCTTTGACGATGGACATAATGAGCTGGCACCCTGTCCTGCCCGGCCCTGTACACCCCGCATATACTCGACATTCCGATTTGGATTCGGATTTGGATTGGGATTCGCGCAAGGGTTGCACGTCGGACATTTGGTAAATGAAAATCGACATTTATATACATTAAGCATAAGATGCAAAAAAAAGCAGCACAAAAGAAAAGAAAAGAGACGAGTAAATAGCTGAAGAAGAAGAAACTTGAGTCCCGTTCCCCTCCACTCCTACTCTCATCCCACTTCACCTAACTTCATAAATAAGTACATATAGCGCTAAGCACATTAATTAATAAAGGGCCGCGATGGACACAAAAGTCCCAGGGAAGATGCCTAGACGACGCATCATGGAGGAGCGATCGATAGGAGGAACCGCCTAGAGGTAGCTTAGCGAAAGGATTGAGAGGAAAAAGTACGAAAAAGGGTGAGAGAAAGAGATAGGGAGAGGGATAGACAGAGAAGCGCGCAGCTGCTACAGAAAAAAGACACAAAAAAAATGGTTCAAAAATGTTTAAGTAGCTTTTATCGCTCCTTAAAATCCTAACTCTTTTTTATAAGAGATATGTATATAGAGTAATAATCGTACGTATACGTATATCAGTAATTTTAGCAAAGGTTCAGATGAGATAAAGATACTTTTTTCTGGCTTCAATAAATTCGGTATTATTTTCTCGAAGCCCCCATTTAAATACGCGTAACGGGATTTCTGTTTCATGTCTTTTTTTTTTCAAATAAGTTTCGGAATTGTTATATGGTTTTTTTTTGTGTTTGAGGTAAAAAATGTTTCAATTGTTAGGAAACTGTTACAAATCTAAAAGTAATTTTATTTTAGTAATAGATTCAATTTATTAAAAAACCAATAAATCTTATGGTAATCATTTAAGCTTATCAACCATGCCTATTCGTAACGATTTAAAGTCTAAATTTTTTAAGGTCAACAAGCAGTTTCATTCTCTTCGATTATTGTGATTCCCCACATGCCTGTTAATCAGAAATCCTTTTGGAAAATATGTAGAAAATTAAGTGAACAAAAAAAAAAGTAAAAATGTGTTAATTAAGAATTTTTGTGTAAATCTGTGTAATTCCTTACTCTATTTCATTATTGATCTTTGCTTAGTATATCCCATTTCCTACTCTCTCCCACTTACTCTCTTTTCCGCTGTCTCTATTTTGATCTATATACACAATTTGAATATCTATAGTTTTCGTAAACGTTTTACTGGCTGCATTTGATAAAATTGCAAAATGATAAAAACTGATAAGTCCCTTCAGAGTACTGGCAGTCATTAGCTTTTCCTGGTTTTGATAAACGTTTTACTACGGAGGCCTACGCAGCAGATTTATCTTTACGAAATTTTTAAAATAGTTTGCTCATTTTGCTGTTTTTTTCGGCATTCTTAAACATTTTACTGGCTGTAAGTTTATTGCATTTGCGACTTCTAATAAATTTTAATATTATAGTTTTTTGCCTCAGCCTGTTTCTTTTTTCTTTCTCGCTCTCCTTCGCAATAGTTTTCGTCTGCTGCTCAATCACATGCTAATGACATTCGTAAACGTTTTGCTGGCTGCTTGAGCAGTGGCCAAACTAACCTTACCTACAGCTCGACTCCAGCTCAGCGTGGGTTCCTCTAGTTCCTACGCATTTTGCAGCTTTCTGCTGCGCGTTTTTTACGCAGTTTTTTTCCTGTATGCCTGTTTTATTCGCACTTCGCACGGAGCCTGCGATTGCCACCCCTTTACTTAACTTTCCATTTTCTTTTTTCCTCAATTTCTGTTTTCTTTGCTGTTTTTTTTTTTTTTTTTTTTTTTTTTGGTTGCCTTGGACCGTTGTCCAACGCAGAGACCTGCGTCCGGGTCCTGGGCTGCTCTACTCCCTCCTTCATCGTTCCTGCTCGTATTTTCTTTACTTTCTCTTTTTATTTACTCGCCTCGCCCGCCGCGCACTTTATGTCCAATTTTTTTCGACATGTTTTCGCCGCGTGTGCTTTCGTTTTTTTTTTATTTGGTCGGTTTTTTGCGCTCGTCTCCTTTTTTTCGGTGTTTAAATTAGAACTTTGTTCGTGCTTTGAATTTTTAAGTTATAAACTCAAGGGGGTATTTTTTGCCGACTGCTGCTGGTCTGCTTTTCCTTGGGCTTTTCGGTAGGCGTTGCTCGGGACCAAAGTGAAAAAAAGGGGAAAATGAGTTTCACTTTTGTAGGGCGGAGAGGCTCAAAGTGAAACTGAAAGTGAAAGCAAAAGTAAAAGTGCGTGTGCAGAAGCGCTAGTCGAAGAAGAAGACATCAGAGCGGCAGTGAGGAGGCGTGGCGTTGCTGGCGCTGGAGCAGCCGCTGATACATTGCGTCCACTCTAAACGCTCCACTGTGGCCGGCCCCAGCAGCAGCAGCAGCAGCTGCTCCTGCCACTCCCACAGCGCCCTGAAGCTACCCCCATACTCCATCTTGTATGCCCGCCAGAAACTGAGGTCCTGCGAGAGCCACGCACACTTGGGTTATTATCAAATTGAATAGAAATAAATGCGACTGCATGTGAGTTGAAATTGTGCGAGGCAAAGGGCAGAAGCTACCAGAAAGGAGGACGGAGAAAGCAGGGGGCCGCTTGAAAGCGTGGGCTAAGTGAAAGTGAAAGCTAATGTGGAAGTGAGCGAAACTTGTTGCTAGTCGAGGGCTGCGAGCTGATTTCATTAGTGCAAATGCAGGGGACTGACGAAAATCCCGATTTGATCTGAAATATCCGCACATAGTTAGGGTTGTATGACCAGATAACAGCACACAGCATTTAGAGACATGCTTATTTAATATAAAGATCATGTGAGTAGAGGGAAGAGTTCTGGGATGCGCTATTTTGTAATATGGTAAGGGTTGTGTAGATTAAATATATTTTTTTTTTAAATTAGAAAGTCATATAGTTAAGTTGAAAATCATATAAAAAATTATATAAAAGTTCGCGTTTAGTGGGTAAAATAAATGCACAGAAATATTTGTAAATATTTTTGTGGAAGGCAGGATTTAGATTTTTAAAAGGATGAAGATGCAGGGGAAAATATTGTGGAAGTATCCAATATTATTTTATATTTTATTTTAACAGGGTGAAGATCGTCAGAGCTAAGGAAACTATTTTATAATTATATTAAAATTGTTATATAGAATATCAATTTTAAATCATTGCCACATCAAAAACCGAAGATCTTTAGACTTTTCTTTATTTTTACAAAATTTCAATAAGTTTCTTTTAGCTTTTATCAGCTTTTGCCATACAGAGTATTATCTCATTCCTATGAAAAATATTGTGGTAATATCAAATATTATTTTATATTTTATTTTAACCGAATGAAGATCGTGAAAGCTGATTTTATTTTAAAATATTTATATAGCATTAATATTTTAAATCATTGCCACATCGAATACTGGAAAACTGTAGATTTTTCTTTATTTTTTAAACAATTTCAAAAAGTTTTTTTGCGAATACTTTGCTAAGCATAACATAATCTCATGCCTATGCAACTTTACTGTAGCATCATGACTTTCAGCAACGACATGCCAAATTTCAATATTATACTTCAAATTATTTCCCAGCTTAACGCATTTTTGTATTAGCAAGGCAATTGAGATTGCGAGATCCAGTCCCACTCTGAAACTGCCATGAAATTGAGACGAGCATTCTCTCGCCTGACTACACGAGCTGCTCGACTTAATTACTTAACTAGCCGAAGGATAAAGACAAAGCAGAGCTATGCAAGAGGCTGGAAGGGATTGCTCTTCGAATATGCTCAATGCTCACTTCTCGGTTCGGTTCTCGCTTCAAAGTGAAATTAATGTAATGAAACATTTATACAATTTCCATTTTGCCTCTGTATGTGTGTGTGTGCGTCCAGTGAGTTAAGTCAAAGGAAATCGGACAACTGAGACGTGAAGATAAACACATGCCGTAAAGAAGGGCATGGCAAAAAAAAGGGCGTAAAAAATGAAACGAAATGAAAAACAGAGCCAGAGCACAAGACACACCGGACATGGGGAAAGGGCTGTGCGGACAGCAATACCAACAACAGCATCGAGCATAGATATGGCTCCAGTTGCAGCTCCCCGAGCAAGTGGCGACTCCTTTTCCACAGAGCGGAAAACGAAACGTTGCAGAAAAATTACATTAATGGGGTTTTTTCAGGAGACAACTGATACCCTATATTCATTAAAATTGTATTCGTTTGGTAGATGCGATGATAGAGAGAAAGTTTGTGGACGTGGGAGAGACGAAGGCAAAGAAACAAAAAAGATCGAAAGTGACTAAAATACATTTAAAGAGAAGGAAAGAGAAATAAAGGTTATTTGAGGTTAAATGAGAAAAAAAATGGAATTATGCAAAGAGAGAGTGAATTAAAAAAATAAGGGCAAGAGAAACGGATAGAATGAGGATCTATGATAATATTGAGATGATCTTCTTATTGATAGTTTCTCTTTTTTAAATAATATAATATTTTGACAGCGATCTTAGTGATCTTAGAATATTTTTTAATGCGAAAACTTGTACCTTACAAAAGTAAATATTATAATATAGTTGATAGAACTCCCAGGATCTTGAGTAAAAGGGGCAACAGAAAGCGAAGGCGATCGAGTAAGTAAACGTAAAGTATAAAAAAATTAAATAAGGAGAAGAAAAGGAGCGACGATAGATAGAAAGAGAGGAAAAGAGAAAGAGAGACAGATAGATAAAGAGAGAAAAAACGGGAGATACTTAAGATCGAAAATATTATAAGAGGATCAAGTACAGAGATAATCTTTTATTTTTTTTCTTTGCTTTTCTTTTTTCTGCAGCATGCAGCTAGAGATATTTCCAATTTTTTTTCATAAGAATCTCCTCATTGAAAAATTGTATAATTAATTCAAATAAGTTCCCAGAATCTTTAGTTCCTGATCCCGATTCGGATATTACCTTACTGTTGCCCGAATCGCATTCAAAATAATGCTCGAAAATCCAAGAGTTATGCACAGGGTATTTGCGAGCAGATCCCGCACTATTGCAGCGCTACTCTTTATGTCTAACCCCAAGACAATGCAAGGACGAGCAGAAGAGGCGGAATATTTGTGGATGCGTATGATGTGGGGAAGGGGGTAATGAGGTTACGTCCGAGTCCCGGCAGCCAAGAGAGAGCGGGAAGAGGAAATAGGAACGGGTGCGAGTGCAACCCTATCTTTGTTATTAAAATTTTCCTTTTAAAAATAAATGAAAACTAAATAGAAACTGAGAACGGCGCACCGAAAAACTGAGGGCAAAAATTTTGATTTTAACCCCGATTTTCGCCTGCTTCTTCAGCGGCGAAACTTTCTAACCCTTTTGTTTAATTAAAAAACACGGCCCAAAAAAAAAAACCGAAAGAAGAGAGCGAACTGAATGAATTATATATATTCGTATACATGCATATTTATATATATATATATATATATATATATAGGTATATATAGCGCGTAGGACAGCTGGCGTTGAATTTTAAAATGCTTTTCAATACCGAAAAAAATGCATAGAAGAAGTAAAAGATGTGGAAAGACGAAGGAAAAGTACATAAATTTCGACAGCCGTTGCCCGAAAGGGTTACAAAGTGCTGGGCGAGCGGGGTGTACTGGAAGGGAGGAGGGGCAAACGGAAAACCAAAGAAAAAGTAAAGTAATTATTTTGCATTTGCGTAGATAAAATTAACGATGATGGCGAAGAGAAAAAAAATACGAGAAGAAAACGACAGGAAAATCTAAGAGAAAGGGGCAAAATAGCGGAAAGAGGGGGGAGGGGCACAAAAAAAAACAGTAAACGCGAAGGAAACGCCAAAAAAGAAATGCTCTGCAGCAAACTTTGGTGGAGGATTGCGAGTGCTGCGAGCTCGGTCCGAGCAGTGGCCAGAGCAGGATGGTGACAATGGGCCTTCGAGCGACTGCTCCGCCCCCTCCCCCCTTCATGGCCGGCGCTACTAACCCCATCATTATGCCAATTCAGCTGTCAAAACTTTGTGCGTATTTTAATTTTTCTTCTCGTTTCACTCTCGCTTTTTTCCTGTGTTTTTCTTTCTTTCTGTCGCATTTTATGGCCTGGAAACGAGGGGCGGGGCAGTGCCTGTAGGTGGGCGGGGGCAAGTGCTCTGATTGGGGGGCGGCGACGTTTCTCTCTGGTGGCGCTTAAGTGCGTGGGCCTGATTTTCGGTCGTCGTGATTCCTCGCCAAACAATTTGAATATGCATGGAAAGTCGCGAAAACCCTTTACTACACCCTTTCCCCCTCCCTTCGCTTCTACTGTCCCCTGTCCCGCCACGTGCGTAGCGCATTGGGGGCGGAGGGGGGGCTGCGTTGGTTTGTCTACCGGGCTTGGGTTCAGTTTGCTCTGCTTTTCCTGATGAGTGGGTTAAGGCTAGTTAAGCCCCGGTTAGTGGGCGCAATTAATTATGAAATGCAAATGGAAATGGAAATGTTAATCGAACATCTTGAGCCAGAGGAAGGCCCCGAGCTTGAGGTTATACCATGATAACTGAAGCATTAATTAATACTAACTGCTGATTCGATTAAAAAGAGTCATAAATTTGGCATGGCATATGAGACAACTAAAATGGTGTGATAATACTTGAAGTAAGCTCTTTACTATGGGCATATTTTTTCTTCTTTTCTTATATAAAATATATTTAGTAGATATATATTTACATATCTGGAAGTATTAGCTACAAGGTAAAAGTTATTATAAAAGTCTTGCTGCAGAGGTTAAGCACATCACCCACAAGATATAAAACATAATTTTTTTTAAATTTCCACTTTTTATTTTTTTCTGAACTTTACCTACTATTAATTTAGTTTCAATGAAAATCAAATTAAATAAATATAATTTTTAATGTTAAGTCATTTTTTGGGGCTACTAGAAAGCATCTGTGGCCACTACTATTATTTTGACCGCAGCTGTATGCATATAGTTAATTATATGTATATAAATAGATATAACACTCGATTTAACTAACAGTAAATTACACAAATAATACATTTAATTAATTAATAAATAGTTAAAAAATAATAATTAAAAAATCCAAAAGAAATTGGACCGTTTAAAAAATGTGGTATTATAATCGAAAATAATATTTTGTTTTAATAGTTATATGTGAGCGGGTTTTATTAAAATATCGTTATAAATCGTCTTAAATTATTTACTATTAGCTTAGCAAATGGCTAAAGCCAGCATTTCATTTTAATAAAACACCGTTTTTGACTTATCTGAATGATCAGTATTATCTGATCTATGGCATATCATACAAGAAACTGAAACTTTGTATAGAAGTAAATTACTAGATAAGCACCTGAACAGCTTAGTGACATTTCTGGAACAACTGGATTCGAGTGAACTTTTTGTTTTTATTTTGTGTATTCTCGCCGAATTTTATTCATTCAGTTCCATCTGAATATGACCAGACGGTTGGAAATTGGGAAGGGAATATGGTATCCGGGTGGGAAGATCGGTGGGATGTCTTCAAGTGATTTGTATTAATTTGTTAATAATTAATAATAAGCCGCCTGTCTGTCTGTCTGTCTTATTTTAGTTTTATTTATTTATTTTCTGATTTCTACAGAAAAGTTGTACCCACTTCTATAATTTTGTTTCTATATAACAATAATTTTTTATTTTTACTAAGATTTGAGAAAAACTAGAACTAAAACATATTCAAGACTTTCGAAAAAAAATTGTTTTCTTTCACACAAAAAATTATTTTAAGTTTCCAGTCGACGCCTTAATTATTGTAATTTTTTCAGAGATGCCATTTTTAACTACATAATTGATTGCTTCTCTGCGGGAGTGTTTCCCCATAGAGTCACAAAATTGTGATTGCCAGAGCTCAGATTGATCGTCTTTATATGATTATAGCAATGGGGCCTCATAACTCACAGGAAGCTACAGCAAATTAACAGGCAATACTTCTCATTAGCCAAAGGCCCCCATATTTTTCCCACTCTGTAAGCGTTTGATTTGTGTAGCTGTACTTATTTCTCCCCCCCCCCAACGCCTTTCCCCCGTTTCGACTCTAATTTTACTCCTTCTTTATTTATAATTTTCCTCACTTTTTTTTTGCATAGCAAGAACAAAAATCATTTTCGGGAGGTAAACAGAGAGAATCCGGAAAAAAGGGGTTGATTATGGTCACTAGCAAATTGGTAGTACGTCTTGCTCTTCCTCCCACCCCCGGCTCCTTCTCCGCCCACCCACTGTCAGGCGGCTGCGTCCAGTGCAGGACGAGGAAAACAAAAAGTGGAAAAGTGGATGAATTTTTTTTTTATTTTTGCTGTGTTACTCCTTCCGCTGCTTTTGATTTTCCTCTTTATTTATATACAAATTTTTTCCTCTTCTTTTCACACGCGTTTTCTTTGCGTTATTCTCGCTTTTTTATTCGCGCGTAATTTTCGCTGTTAAGAATTTACCCCCTTCCCACGCTCTGACCCCCATCAGGCTATATAGGTAGACGCTCTACATAAGATATTTAGGTATATAGCAGAATTATGGAGGCGCTGGGGAAAGGGGGAGGGGGTGGTGCGATTTCTCTGTCTGTTTATAATGGTTTTTAAATTTTTGTAATATTTCAATGTCATTTCGCTAATGCGCCAACGCGGCGCGTCGAAATCGTGTACAGTTGGCGACAAAAGCAGGCCAAAAGTGGAAGACAGTGAGGCCGGCGAGAAGGGGTTAAGCGGCGTCTTAATTGCGGCGCCATCTGTTGGCCGGCAATTGAACTAGGCGCTCGCAGCAAATGGAACCGAATGAAAAATTAAACACACTCCCGCACCCACACACACATGCATAAATAACACGAGCACACAAGCACACGGACACACACACCTTCACCTACACACCAACACACACACACACACACTCACACATGTGCTCTAAAATGTTGTCAAATAAACAAATAGACAGCGGGACAGACAGACGAGCGCATTTCGCTTTCAGCTTTTGGCCAGCGGGCAAAGGGGGAAATGCCTGGAGAGGGGGCGGGGCCGGCGTCCAGACGAATGTGTAAGTCGAATTGGGGGTAGCAAGGCGCGCACACACACTCATACTCACACGCACACACTCGCACAATCTAAAGAACGTAATCGCACGTAAGTCTTGGCGTCCAGTAAAAAATGCAAAAAGCAGCAAGTAGCCAGCTCCAGGGTCGACTGTGAGCTACCCTGTGAGAGTGTGGAAATAGTAAGCGAATTTCGGGTAAGAGCAGGGCTTCGAGCTATTCAGTTGGAAATACACTTTTAGCTCCCAATTTTTGCTTCGTACCAGCTGGAATTTTAGGAATTTTAGATAAGATCAGTTTTATGTATGTAGATTTTGTCCGGACAGTTAGGGGATAATGCCGACTATCGGATTAACTCGTAAAAACATAATCAATTTATTGAAAAAATTAAAATAAAAATGTTATATTTTAAAAAATACTCTATGACAATTTTAACACAGTAATAGTACAGAAAAAAGCTAAATTATATGAAAATATATATATTATATTGCTGTTTGAAAACTTAGAAAACTTGTAAAAAAATTTCAATGTAGTCCGTTTTTCTTTGTAACATTGAAGAAATATTAAAATTAAAATACATACTTAAGTTACTTAGATTAAGGAGCTCAAAGGACCCCAGTAAAATTTAAACAAGAAGCGGGCAAAGTGTGACCCCCATTCGGGTCACATCTATAACTTCCCGATATGAGATGTATGTATGTGCTTTTTCTCTGAGCTTTGTGTCAAACATAAATTTTCTCGTCAACCAGTAGGTATAAGTAAAAATGTTATGAAACTTTTTTTTATAGAGAATATAATTTGCACACACAAATACACATATCTGTGTGTGTGTCTACGCGTGTGTGAGTATGTGTGTATCTGGGACGGGCAATGAGGGGGAGCGTGTCGCGATTTTTCAACTTTTTCCTACTTTTAAAACACCATTATCTCGTTAAGGGTTGAGAATTTTGAAAAATATCATATTACCTTTTTTGTAGAGAATTTAATTTCGGCTCGAAAAGTTTCTTACGACTTTCTTCAAAACCCCGTCGTTTACGAGATAGAGCCGAAAAAAGCAAAAAATACCCAAAAAATCGTGCTTTTTGGCGAATTATTAAAAAACTATAACATATAACCCTCTTAAACTCCTTTCAGACCTAGATGGCGGTGAAACGAATCTTTCAAAAAAAAAAAAGTTCAAATCGGTTCAGTAGTTTATGAGAAACCGCTGACACAAAAAAATCTCACATACGAACATACGCACATACACACACACACAGAACCCTCATTGAAAATGGGTCAGGGGGATGTGAAACGTCGAGAAACGTGAAAATTTCAAGGATCTGACACTCTTCAAAATCGGGGTCGTTACAATAACTTCCCTAGATCGGGAAGTTAAAAATAATTGTATTTTCGTCAAAAAATAAAAAAATTGTAATATAGTTCGCCTTTTCTTTGTAGGAATATGAAAGTATTATCATTTAAATGTCTGTGTGGCCAAATTTCCGAGTGTCAAAATTTTTGAGAGCCTGCTGTAAACCGTACTTAACATATTGCCATGACATTAGTCTTGTTAGTCCCATCAGTTTGATCTGTTATTAGCTGTAATTAAAAGTAAAATTAAATTTTATATAAGACCTGTAGTCAAAAGACTACTACGCAGTTTTGTTGCAACTTTGTTGTGCTTAACAGTTTACATTGCTTTTATATTTTTTTCCCACTACTCAATAATAGTACTAACAGTGCATTAACAGACTTTTAGTTAACATAAGCCATGTTAAATTTTCTTCAAATGCAGCTTACAGCGCTTTAGCAAACTGTTATTTAGCATATGTTAAACTACATTATGTTAGACTAGTTTTAAGTTAGTAGCAATATTAATCTGCGATAATTACAAAAAATACAGTAAAAGTAAAAGTGTTAACTGTAGTGATAGCAGACCCTTCAAGGCCGCTTAACTGCAGGGTATCTGCAAACTGGAAAACCAAATCGAAAACAGGAAGCTGCCAGTAACTGTCCTGCTGTAAGTCCTGTAAAAAATTCATGCGTGCTTGCTGCGTCCTGACGCAACGGCTCAACGAACGCGCCACACGGTCGAACGCACGCCTTGCCACAGAGTCGGAGGCGGACAAGAAGCAGAGGCCTGCCAGGAAGGGGGGAAGCTTGTGTCGAAGTCAGAGTCGCATGTGTGAGTTTGGTCTGCGTTTTTTTCTTTCAGGGGGATTTTTTACGTTTGCTTTCGCCTGGACAGCTGCTGGCAATTCCTCAAGAGAAAGAGAGAGAGAGAGAGAGGGAGAGAGAGAGAAGACCTCTGCTAACTGATTTCAACATTCAAGTTCGCATTGGATTCGATTATGTCTGCGAATTGAATAACAATCAGTCGCAGCAGTGAAAACTGTGCAGCAGCCTCGAAATCAGGCAGAGTTAACTTAATCATAGTCGCACGCAGAGCAGTAGTCAGTAGAAGGACATTATGGGCCGAAATTTAAGCATAGATAACAATATGATGCTATGGTAAAAGTTCGAGCTGATCAGTTTCAAGAACTTACAAAGAGCCGATGCTAGTCGTACTCACAGCTTAGACTACGAAAATGTTGATTTTGAAATTTTTTCGCTCAATCGAATCGGTTATATTGTATTATATTATACTTTTTTCAGAAATTACTTCGGCTTCTCTTCAGACTTCCACTTTAATATTATTTAAATATTATATTATTAAATTAAATTAAATTATTAATTAAATGGTAGTGTATAGTTTTTTTTTTTTTTTTTTTTTTTGTGTTTATTTGTAAGGCATACGAGGTTAGCAGTCTACCTCTTTATATCCTTCGTATCTATTGTTAAGCCCAGAAGGGCGCACCGGCTAGATCTTCAGCTAGCTTTTTTTTTTTTTTTTTTTTACACTCATTCCCGCAATTGCAAGTCAGGAGCGTGAGATCTGAGGAAGTGTATAGTATCAGACTTATAGCCAGAGCAACTTCCGAGCAATGGGCTAGGCGCTGGAACATTGCTATCAACTCAAATAAGTCGAATAATGTCTGCTACACATTAAGAAGAAGAAGTCCGCAGGCTGTGAGTATTGGGGGTGCTCTTGTCGCTCAAAATGATTCTGCCAAGTACCTAGGAGTTATACTGGACCGCAGGCTTACGTTCAAAAAGCATATAACTGCTTTAAGAATGCGCATACGAGCAGCAGTATGCAAGCACTACTGGTTAATTGGGCTGCGCAGCAAACTTTCGCTGTCGAATAAGCTTACTATTTATAAGCAGATTATTGCGCCGATATGGAAATATGGTTGCCAAATTTGGGGACTGGCGTGCGACTCCCAGGTTAAAAGAATTCAAGTCGCCCAAAATAAGGTGGCGAGACTAATCACTGGCTGTGAGTGGTATGTGAGAAATAGCACCCTCCACAGAGACCTAAAATTGAGCACCGTCTTTGACGAAATCAACGTCCACTCAAGCCGCTATAATGAGCGCTTGCTGCGACACTGCAACCGCTTGGCCAATAGGCTAACAGCTACTCGCCCACCTTTACGAATACAGAGAAGATACCCAATGGATCTCATTAGGCGTTGGCCAAGCCAACGATAAGTAATATTTGATAAAGCTATGCCCTAAGGCTAGCAGGCGAGCCCAATAGGGCACAATTTTTGATTCGAAGGTCATAAAGGGGTGGTTAGGTTGCCCCGTTTACCTTAATAAATACTATACTATACTATACTATTTTTGGAGTAGCTGGAATAACAACGCCTAAAAGTATGCAATGGAAATTATATAATTATAAATCATTCGCGTGTTCCTTCCCATATAACTATATAACTATATCTAATATATATAAATAGGCAGCAGTGTAGATAAAATGTGCCTATGGCATAGGATGGTTTCAAAATGGTTTTCCAAATTGGACACAATATTTTGAAAGTGCTTAGTTTTTGTTTAATGTTTTTCAAAGCATTAAATCTCACTAAAAAAAAAAAAAAAAAAAAAATTAAATCTCACTGAAATATTATTTTTTTTTAATGAAATTTTGACATTATATAATTAATTTTTTGTTTTTTTTTTTACTGAAACCATTAAGTTTCTGAATATTACCGGACATTTCACAGGGAGTTTTGTACAAAGGAACCTTAAAAAATAATAATTTAGAAGAATTGAAGTAAATAAAGTATGATTTGGTAAATTTGCGAAGGGACTATGGTACATAGCGACCTTAATTGTATTGTTTATAATATAGTATATAATATATTTACAAAATTCTAAGAGTTATGGAGGGATAGTGGGTCAAGAAGCCTGCTTCCCAGGGGAGGATTTGGATGCACCTCCAGTTTGTCAGCATATCGGCTGCTCTCTCTCGATGGCACTTTTCGTGACGTACTAGGAGAGTCCCGAAGTTGTTGTTGGACAAATTCTATACTATAACATAACAACAAATATTACTGTATAGAAAACATCAGTACTAGCACATATATCAAGTAAAAATTTAAAATCTATAAAAATTCTTATGGAAAATCGTGATGAAAGCATTTGAAAATGCTCATTGCTTCAGTTTTTGTTGCTGATGGCGACAAGCAAATTCCATGGACTCCTCGCAGCACTATCGCCTCCAACTCTTTCTATAGCTTATAACATATTGAAGGCCTGCGCTCGCGGCATAAATCGAAGTCGTGCTTGTTCCATAGTTCTGTTTAGTTTAGTTTGGCTCGTTGTCTGCAGACATGGGTTCAATTTACAGCCGCTCCCCGGGCAAACAGCGAACTAAGCACATGTATTTAGGTACATATGTCACACACACAGGCACAGGCACAGGCACAGGCACAGCAATACATACACAGACATAGACTAACGGCTTTGCGACTCCCCAATGACCCCCGGACGCAGGTCCAAACGCTAATTTCGATGCTGTAGCCGGCGGCGCTTATGAGCTTTGGCCAAACGCTCGCATTACGTATGTAAAATAGTGCGCCCCACACACACACACACATAGATACGCACAATCTGCCCCCACCCCAGTACACAACTTACGCACTTTACATACGACAACAGTAGAGGGGGAAGGGAAGCGCAGGCGACGCTCGCAATGGCTTTTATTGTAAGTTAAGTTAAGGCTAGGTGTATGTGTGTGTGTGTGTGTGTGTGTGTGTGTGTGTGTGTCCATGTGCGTGTGTGTGGGGTTGGAACACGCTTGCGGGCAGGTCTTCAATTTGGCATTCGCAAATCTTAGTGTTACGTGTGTGTATGTGTGTGTGTGTGTGCGTGTGTCGGAAATTTAAAATGTTCGCTCTGTGTGTGGAAATTGGTTTAGCTCGTTCTCCCTCTCTCGCTCTCTCTCTTTCTCTCTCTGTGTGTACGTGTGTGTGGGGGCAGGTGTATGTCATGCTGATCAGCCCGGGCTGCCGAATAATATATAGCCTGGTCCAATCTATAGCTGAGGGAGGTAGCGGCTGCGGGGCTCTGACTGCGTAGTTGACGCTTGTTTCTCCTTTGCACAACTCTAAACTAAAGCGATTGTGCGTGTGCGTGTGTGTGTGTGAGGGAGAAAGACACAGCCAGAACTGCGTACGACTGTGAGTGTGTGCTAAAGGGGAGTAGGGGAGGGGGAGAGTCAAAAACTAATGCACAAGTTTGGAATATTCATCATGGACAAGTTCGTCCTCAGTTGTCCTTAGCTTCTTTTGTGTGGCACAGTGGTGCAAGGTGTGTGAAAATTGATTAAATAGTATTAGAAATAGTATTAAAAAAATAAATAGATACTACAAAATAATAACATCTTAAGTTTTGTTTAATTAAAAATGTAATCTAGAGAAATTTGAAAAAATAGCTTTAAGCATTTTTGAATTATTAAGAAAAATATTATTTCATGTTCAAGATTTTATTCAGAAGTAACACTTTTGAACACAATATTGCAATTTTATGAAATTTTAGAATAAATTCTCTTTATTTTTTATCAGTAAGACTTACAGGGTACGTTCTTTGGAACACAATATTTCAACTATTTGAAATTAAGGAATAATTTCTCTGTTATTTACAGATATATATGTATTTATAGTTGGTGTTCTCATGCATTATAAAGCAGATATATATGCAAAATATAAAAACTCACATAAAATGTACGTTTAAGAGCTGCTTAAGCATTTTTTCAATTTTCACGATGTTTTTTTTGTAACAAAAACGGTTGAATGTGCACTTTTGAGAGGCATGTTCGCTTAGATAAGTTGCACTTTATGTATATATTTTTAATTGAGATAAGTTTCAATCTTTTTATATATATTTCATTGAGATAAGTTTTACTCTATGTATATATTTTTCAATGAATTTTCATTGCCATAATTAATATATATATGTATATATTAAATTTTTTTTTAGTGCTTGACATTATTAAGATAACATTTTCTAAATATTCTCAGCTTCTCGCTTTTTATTTCTCACTTCCTTTTCCCATTAGCTCGTCCCACGGTGCCATCGCGCTGTGTTTGTATTGCGATAGTTATGCTGGCCATAAATTAGTGCACAAACACAAGCGCACGCAGCGACACAGACTGATGCTGCTACAAAATAAGCATTAGCATACACGAACACACACAGGCATAAATAGTTATGTGTGTGGTGGCTGCGACACAGTTTGAAAGGATTAAATTCTGTTTATGTAATTAAGTTGAAATTTATAATCAAGGCAAGCTCGGGCTATCTGCCGTTATTTGGAGAAGGCCCGAAACTACTGCCCACACAAAAAGTGGGAGCAAGAGAGAGAGAGAGAAAGATGGGGGAGAGAGCCGTGCGTGTTGTTGTCTTATGCAAAGCAGTGTTGCCAACAACATGAAGTAGTAAAAAGCTATAGCCAAAAAAAAGCTGAAATTTACAAAGAAATAATGGAAATAAATATTTTAGTTACAAAACTAAAATTTTTTTAAATTAAGAAACACAAGTTCTTAGCCCACTATGACTCACAAAAAGTACAAATATATATTTCTATATGATCTTAACTTATTTATAGTCTTTGCTAAATTCTCTGCAATTTTTTTTTTCGCCGGCATTTATTTTATCTGAATATGATCGGACGTTTGGAATTTTGGGAAGGGAGTATGGTACATAGGGTCTGCAACCTTTTAGTTCATAGTTATTGAAAATGTGAAAAAATAAAAAATAAATAAGGAAATAAAAAAATTAAAAAAAAATTGTACACTCTTTCAGCTAGCGTAGCAGTTACTCAGTTATTTATTTATCATGCTTTGCCACAATAATTTCCAATTTAAATTAAGATAATTAAATTCGCATTTAATTAAAAATATATTTAATTATAGAATTTAAGAGAACATAAGAACCCAAAAAAAATAATAAAATAAAAGAAAATGCGATTTTTAAGCTGTTCACAATCAGTCTAGTTCTGGCGAGAAAAAAGCTAACTTGACAGCACTGATGCAAACTAGTTTTCAAGTTCTGCGACCGCACACACACCCACACACGCGCAGCATACATAGGTGGGCAATGGACAGAGCGAGTTACGTGTGGAGGGGGCGTGGCTGGCAGTAGGGTTGTGGGTGTGGGCTGGTCTAAGCGAAAGTTTTTGATTGCGTGGCATTTGCACGCTTGGCCGCATCGCTGTAGCATACTTTTGAGCGCCGAGCGAAACGAAGCGAAGCTGAAAGCTGCATGTTTAATTTATGGCCACAGCAGACATACACAGACACACACACACACACACACAGACACACACACACATACACGTGCATAGTTGGCAGACACACTGACTTAGTTCCCACAGTTTGGGCGGCAAATTTGGGTTAAACTAAAAAATCAACATGAAAATGTGAAGAAAATCGAGCAAATCGCAAAACGAATAAAATCAAAGAGCGGCGTAAGCGAGAATACAACGAGAAAAGCGAATGCAAAATCACGTTCAAGCGAAAACAATGACAATGACAGCGAGAGGGGGAGGGAGTGGGGGATGGAGAGGGGGGGAGAGCATTGGGAACATTCTCTCAATGTCTCGGAGTGACAGGCGCGTGCGACGACATTAGCAGGGAGTCCAATGTAAAGCCAGAAAGGGTTGTCCGCCCCGCCTGTCCGCCTGTCCGCCTGTCGGCCTGTCTGCCCATCAGTCTGTCTGTCTGTCTGCCTGTCGGGCCATCCCACTGTCTGTCGGACATTCTACAGCCTGTCTGACTGTCTGCCTGCCTGCCTGCCTGCCAGTTGGGCCATCCTACTGTCTGTCTGTCTGCCTGTCTGCTTCTGCCTGCCTGCTCCATCTGCTCTGTCTGTCCGACTGTCCTTCAAGTTTACAAAAGAAAAGCATTCGCGAAAGAGATAGCAAGTGGCTCGGACACAATTTCCTACTTAAAAAAAAAAGCAGGCAACAACAATTGGCAAGTGGAAGGCGTAGGGGGGTGGGGGTCGGTGGTCGACAGACGAAAGTGCGTCTGACTGTCAACTACACAACATTGAAATGAAAAGTTAAGGGAAGATTTCTCAGCGTTTTTTCCCAGTTGTGCATATGCACATGCATGTGTGTGTGTGTGTGTGTGTGTGTGCGCGCGTATATAAATTTGGTTTTTATGTAATTTTTCATTTCGCTGCCGACGCCGGCAGCGACGTGACGGCGACGGCAACGACAACGACGTTTGGTCAGCGCTCTAATTTTTTGTAGCATACTTTTGCGCGCGAAAGTAAAAGCCAACGTGAGCCGTAAGAGAGAGTGAGCCGAAGAGAGAGTGGAGGCTGTGTGGCAGAGTGGAAGCTGTAGCGAGTGATGACTGCGTTTGATTTGCTGTATTTGCTTGACCAGCCTGCGTGTGTGTGTGTGTGAGTGTGGGAGGGTTGCTGCTGTCCGTAGCACATTTTATAATGTATATGCATATGCATGAACATGTGCGACGCGTGTGCTTGTATGTGTATTTGTGTGGGCAGCACTTTCGCCCGAGCTATTTATTAATGTGCTCAAACAACAACAATCTCGACGCTCTTGTTGTTGTCGTTGTTGTTGTTGTTGTTGTTGCTTCTGGTGTTTGCTGTGACAGCTGCGTGTGGCATTTTCGCCAACTGTGCAAGGAATTTCTTTTGATTTCATATTAATGGAAAATCCTAATTTCTGTAATTGGAAGTAAAAGGGAATAGAAAGGAGCGAGAGCAAAGGAACATTTAAATATAAATAAATAATAAATAAATACAATAGAAATAAAAGAAATATAATAAATAATATTAGAATAATATTTAAATTTTAAAAATAATATTATATTAATACATACATGTTATACATATTATACATATTACAATAATGTAATGTCAAATAATATATATTAAAAAATGCTTAAATTTAATTTTTAAAATATTCTCAAGGAAAGTTAAATATAGAGAGCAATGTAAATAATTCGGAAAAAGTGGCAAAAATTATAAATTTAAATTATAAAATTATTATTAAGACTGTAGAAATTTTCTTTTGAGCACATCTTGATTTTTCTAAAGATTAATTTCTCTAATTTCAGAAAAATTCCTGAGTTTTACGACTCTAATTCCAACAAAGTAATATTAGGATTTTTAGTATTTTAAAATCTTCAAAAATATAATTTTTTTTTTTCAAATGTTCCCTAAAATATTGCCAGTCTTAAATGAAGCTGTATTTCTCTAATTTCTAGAAACAGCTTATAACCTTGAAAATTGTATACTTTTTTCAAATGTTCCTTGAAATTGTGTCAGTATTTTTTGAGCTCTTACTTTCTCTCTTTCTATTTTGAGAATTATCTTAAGACCCGAAATATTTTAATGCTAATATTTTATTCATAAATTTCACTTAGAATATTTATGCATTTTCTAATATTTTGGTTCTAGTAATTCAAAAATAATAAATTTTGAGTTTCTAAATGTTTACTCAATGCAGCAGCTTCGTTTTTAAATTTTAATATATGGTATTTAAGAAACATCTTAGAATATTTTCAAATTGCTTTGAAATTTCCTTAATACAAATTATAAAGAAATAAATAAGAATAAATAGTACTAAAATTTTGCATACATTTCTGATGCGAAATGGCAACTAAAAATATTTCTGCCAATAAATTAAAGATTATTTTAATTTAATGGGGATCTAAGTTTAGATATTGAAATCGTAAAAAATCCCTGGGCAACATTTCTAAAGCAATTACATGCATTATTTGGGCAACGTTATACCAGCTTATCGCATTGCTGCATCACACATGCGATGAACGATGGTCACCCTAATCGCGACAGTTCGTTCCGCCCGAAATCAATTGAAATGGTCTGCTGTCTGCCCTTGCTCTGCGCTTTGATGATCACGCTACTTTAATCTATTAGTCGCAATAGTTTTTTTTTTTTTTTTTTTTTTTTTGTATCATGCTTATCGCTTGAGAAAGAGGGAATGGGGAGGTGAAGAAGAGGCGACAGGAGCGACATAAACTTGCAACTTACACAACTCATTTCCGGAACTCTGATAAGCCCAGGGCTGGCCAAAATAACAGTTCAGCTTGCTCGACACCCTTTCCCCCGTGCCGAGAGCGCTGTGTGGACACCCTCACCTTATCGCGGTAATAACTGTAAGCATGTAAGCCTGGCCAAAGGGGGTGATTTTGTAATTTTCTTTACATTTCTTTACTTGGACGCTGCTGCAGTCGCTGTCGCTGCCGCTGTCGCTGCCGCTGTCGACGCCGGCAGCGACGTCAACGTAATTTCGTAACCCTTTTTTTTTTTAGCCACGTTTCGCTTGCTTTCTTTCTATTTTGTTGCCAGAGATTTTGCCTGTTTTTTATGTGTTTTCTCTCCTTCTTGTTGTTGTTGTTGTTGTACATTTTCTATGTAATTTTGTGCGTTTGCTTTTGCTTTTTTGTGCTGGTCAGCTTTTTTGCACGCTTCGCAAACAGCAAAGCAAGGGGGGGGGGGGAGCAACGCAGAAGGGTGCAGCGGGTGGTAGAAAGAGAGAGAGAGAAGCCATGGCCAATTGTCCAAACGAGCGTGTGTGTGCGTCTGTGTGTGTGTGTGTGTGCGGCATTTTCCATTTCACTTTTTTTTTCTTTTTTTTTTTTGCACAAGAAGTAACCCATTCTTTCGCTCCCTCCCCTCTCCCGTGCTGTTTCTTACGCCTACACAGCATTCGCTTTTGTTACATTTTCGCTCGTTGCAAATACCCTGTAGAATGTGTAAGTGCGTAAGTGGAGTTGAATGCGCTGCGTTAGAAATTAATGCACATTATTAAGCTGCTTTACAGGGTATCTTCAAGCCTAAGTAACCATAAATCTGTAATGCTGGCATATCAGTAAGTATTACAATTTTTCATAGGGTATTTTCGAGCCACTCATTGCTAGCCAAAGCTGATTTTAGCAAGTGATGCTCAAATCCTCTTGATTACAGCTAGCACTATTTGCTCGTACTGTTTACAGGGTAAGTGCTAGTCGTTCACAACTTACTTGTATTTGTTAATAAAAGCCTCGCATTGTCTGGTATGCTATAAAGTCTTATGCGTAAGAAAAACAACGGCAGCCGAGTACAGGGTATCTGCAAGTCGATCAGTCGGCAAATGTTTATTGATTTAGCTTTGTAAAATTTTATATGCCTGCAAAATGTACAGTCTTAATCGAGAGACACACGACTTCAGCTGAGTACAGAGTATATGCCAGCAGAGTACAGGGTATCTGGCAGTCGAACACTCTGCAAATCATTATAAATTTAGCATAATATGTTAGAAATTAAAATGTCGCAAAATATACAGTCTAATTCGACAGATTAGCTACTGAAACTGACTACAGGGTATCTGCTAGTCGAACAGTCGGCAAATCATTATAAACCTAGCGTTATAACAATTAATGTGCCTGTCAAATATACAATCTTATTCGAGAGAAAAACGACTAGAGTGTATCTTCTAGCTGAGTACAGGGTATTTGCTAGTCGAACATTCTGCAAATCGTTTTAAATCTAGCATGATAAATTAACAATTACTGTGCCTGCAAAATATACAGTCGAATTCCAAAGATAAGCTGCTGAAACTGACTACAGGGTATTTGCTAGTCGATTACGCGGCAAATGTGTATAAATCTAGCTTTATATAATAATTGCGGTGCCTGCCAAATATACTGCAACTTTAACTTACTTGTATTTAGATCACTTCGCAACCACTCACAGGGTATACGCTAGTCGAGCATGCCCAACTAGAGCACTTTCCACTTGGTTTTTTATTATATTTTCGTGTTGGCTTCAGGTGGTCGGGGGCAGCGGGATGTGGACTGCTTGGCGAAAGGATTCGTGCGAAACAAAAAGCCTGTCCAGTTGACCAGCCTCCGCCCACGGCTCCCTCCTCTCCCCTGCCCCCTCCCTGCTGCTACCCTCAGTGCGCTGCTGCGTGTGGCGGACACACGCCACGCACATTTGGCTGACTTTATCAGGGGCGCTCGGGCCAACCCTCGGCGTGGGACGTGGACGACGTCGTGTCCAGTTCGCTCGTTCGTTTTTTAGCATTTTCCATTTTCTTTTAATTCAGCATACACACACACACACACGCACACACACACACGCACTTTCTTTTGTGCCAAAAAGAAGCCCAAAGTAAAAGCGAAATTGTAAATTGAGTTACGCATTCTGACAGTTTGCATTACGATCTCGCTCACTCCCTCTCCCCCTCTCTCCCTCTCTATGACTCTCTCTCTTTCTCTCCCTCTCGTGGCTGCGCACACATGGTGGCCATGCGTGTGTGTGCGTGTGTGTGTAGTGGCTGCTATCTATCGATCTACTTTTTACTCTTCATTGGCATTATTCCGGCCTCGTCCAGCCACGCCCCCCGCCGCTGCCCCCGCCTGCCATGCAGGCTGCTCGTCCTTGTCGTCGTCATCTCAATTGAATTCGTTTCATTTCGTTTCGTTTGAATGAATTTCACTTGCCCTTTTGCTGATGCTTCTCTCTCTCTCTCTCTCTCTCTCTGAAGCAACTACTATATCAGCATATATCTGACACACACACACACACGCACACGCGCGCGTAAGCTGTGTCCGGCGCGTGTGTGTTCTTTTGCTTCTCGTCCACTCTTTTTCTTGTTTCACTTTATTTTTTTTTTATTTTTTTTATTTTTTTTTTTGCAGTCCTTTTTTGGCCCCGGCTCGCTTCAAAGGCTTCGCATATTTAAACATATTAAATATCAAAGACATTTCTCTTCCATTTCCCAATTTCGCTCGCATTTCTCCTCCATTTTCGCCGTCCTCGTTTTCCACTTTCAATTTGATTTCAGTTTTCTCCCATTTCTCATTGATGATGCTGCGCGTCGCTTTGCCAATTAAATTTGCATCAATTGCCATGGCAATCTGTTTCGCCGTCTCCCTCCCTCACACACCCATCTCTCTCTCTCTCTCTCTCTCTTTCTCTGCTGCTGCTGTCAATTCGGTATCGTGCCATGCGCTATTTATTTGATCTTGTTTGACTACCTTGGTTAAGTCACGCATAACTTGTTGACCCGCTGAATCGCAGCTTAAAGCCAACTTGGATCGCACATCACCCTCAATCGTAGACTACTTTTTCTTCGCAATTTTTTTTCTTTGATTTTACTTTAATTTATTTTTTTCAATCTTTTGTTATTTCATTCTTATTTTATTTTGATTTTTTTTTAATTTATTTTAATATTTTTATTCTTCTGTGCTACTTTTATTTTATTTTTATTTAATTAACCTATTTCTATTTTGTTCTTCAGAGTTTAATTTCATTTAATTTAAATTATTTTATTTTAAGTTTAACTGTGATAATTTTATTTAGATTTTCTTCTTCAGAGTTTCATTCTTTTATTTTATTTTATTTTAATTTATTTTGTTTTTATTTAAAATTTTCTACTTTTATTCTTCTCCTCTCAAATTTTTCTTAGGAATTTTGTATTTTATTTAAATTTGATTGGTTGTTTTGTATTTTTTTTATTAATTGTTTTTAACTTAATTTTACTTTAATTTTTGTTTTTATGTTGTTTTTTTTTAGTTTAATTTACATAATTAATTAATTTTTTTAGAGTCTTATTTTTTCTAATCTTAATTTATTAAACTTACTTTGATTTATTTAATTGCTCATTTTAGCATAGTTAAATCGTATAAAGTCTTCTTTTGATTCCATTTAATAAATACATTATTAACTAATATTTTCGGACCACTTGTATAAGTTGTCCATATAGATATAAAGACAAGACATTAGTTATCATGCGAATAATCTCATTATTTTAATAAGTTGTGCTATTTAAAATTGCATAAATTCATATTTATAATCATTAAAATTTTCTTGTGTGAATTGTTCGTTTACGCATAGTTTCTCTGTACCTTTTGTATCAGCATTTAAATTCAACATTTTTTTAACCTCAATTATATAGGCGTAACCTCACTTATACTCATGTTATCAATAATAGATTTATCACTTGAGTTCTATACGATTTATCCCGCAGTTGGAGCAACATTTTTTATATCGCACAATAAATTCTGAACTGAGCACTTAAATATCTCCAGCTTAAACATAAAATTTATAATCATGAGATAAGATAAACGTATTATACTATGTAGCTATTATGTATATGCATATATGTACCATATATGTATTTATAGAGTTGACGCAAGGCCTACTTTGTCATTGCGCTATCATATTGCTTCATCTGCCTTTGGAGTGGGTGAATGCCGCATCAATCAATCAAATCCCAGTTTTAAGTGGGTAAAAAGGGGGCTGCTATATGCGGAATGTGCTAATGGAAAACATGTGTAGCAGAAAAATTAGCCCAGCGGATATGGCAACAAACCGGATTTTTAAAATTGAAGAAATAACATTTCATTTATTTAAATTATTTGTTTGTGATTGCATAATAAAATGGTTTAATTTCTTATAAAAAAGGCATACAAGAGAATGTTTAAAAAATATTCTCTCCATTATAAATACCAAATAATTGAATTTTCATATTTTTCTATTTTTTAAAAACATTTTTTTAACTCAGTTAATATTCTCTAGCTTGCAGTATTAAAAGCGCTTGAAGTTACCATTAATATTCCAAGCGCTTAAAAGTAGGCAACATTTTTTAGGACCTGCATTAGGACCTGCATTATGTCCTATATTATATAATGTTATTATGTATGCAAATATATAAAAAAATGCTTAAAAAGTTTGCTCTCCATTAGTAATACCAAATAATTGAAATCTCATTTTTTTCTATTTTTAAAAAACAATTTTCAACTCAGTTAATATTCTCTAGCCTGCAGTATTAAAAGCGTTTTCAAGCCGCCATTAATATTCCAAGCGCTTGGAAGTAGGCAACATTTTTTACACACTCCCATTAGGAGCTGCACTTTGTCTTGTTGTTGTTTTCCGGACTATTATGCAAACACATTACAAATGCAAATGCTCTGTCTCTACCCCTATAACTTCCCCTCTACCCCCCTCTTTCTATTTATCAGCTCCCCGCGGGGAAACGAGTAAAAAACTAAATAAATGAATTTGTATTTTTGTTAAAAATTCAATTAAAATTGTTTTGCTTTGGCAGAAGAAGAACACACAAAATACATTATATATCAAATTGTATAGTACCAAAAAAAAAGTATAAAAAAGAAAAAAAAAACACCAAGGGAAAGTGGGCACAAAAAAGAGTTACAACAACGCCGGCGTCGACAGCGACGCTGCGTCGCAGCAGCAGCGGTCATTTCAAACAACAGACAACATAACGAGACTCACACACACATACACACACGCACGCAGTACTGTCCAGAAAAGCCACCCCTTATATATAGATATATATATATATCTATATACAAAGCAAAATCAAATAAAAAGCATGTAAAAAAGCAAAAAAAAATACGAACGCAAAATTGAGAAAAAATAAAACCCGCTTAAATTAAGCCCACCGGCTGCCCAGCAGCAGCAGCGACAGCGACAGCAGCAGCAGCACCACCACCACCACCATCATCATCATCAGCTCCCCCTGCCCCGCTCTCTCGCTGGGCAATCCACCAACCACTGGACAACGCACGCACGAAGCAGCCAGCGCAACGCACGAACGGGTTAAGGTCCAGATCGCAGCGCATCCCCCCGCCCCGCACTGAGAGTGACGAGTGTAGGGCCAGGGGGGTGGCCGGGTGGGAGGTGACTCCGTCTCTGGCTGGTGGCTAATGGCCGGGGTGGTGTTGCGTTTTGATGGCTGCTGAGCTGCCCGCTGGCGCTTGCCAATTTAAAAAGCACAACAAAAGCAGAAAAAAACGACGAAACGTTGAAAGTCAAGCTGCAAGTCGAAGAGGCAATACCCTGCACTCATTAAACGAGAGAATGTTAAATTTTAATAAATTACCACAATAGGGTTTTTTCTATGTGTTCTAAACATATTTAAGTATACTGCAATAAAATATAATTCATATCTTATATATGGTATATCTTAAAATAAAATTAAAAATATCATTTTTTCCAAAAAACTACAAAAATATTTGGTTTTTCATTTGAACCGTTTGAACCATTTATATTATTATATTTTATTATTATATTATTTTTATTATTAACTCATAAACTCAAAATTGATATTATTCTATTTAAAATTAAAATATTTTTTCCATAATCATATAGTTTTTTTTTAACTTCTTCCAAACTTAATGTCCAAAACAGATAAATGCAGTATATGAAATATATATAAAAATATATATATAATAACATACAGACTTTTCAATTTTTCAAAATTGAGTTATTTAAAAAACTTTTAAAAATATATTTTTAAGTTCTGCCTTTCAATAAATTGAAAAAATCCTTTAAATAAAATTTTGAGCTTAAACAATTTTTTGAAACTAACCCAAGATTGAATAGTTATAAAATTCTCTTCTAACACCTTCCATAATTATTTTCTCATAGTTCTCAGCTCAAAAGAATTTCATTTTGTATAGTAAACTAGCCCACATGCCCCACTGCAATTGCAGGGTATTGGCACAGCGAAACGACCACGCAGCATAAATAAAATGCCAAGCTAAATAAAAAGCAAACACAGGCAGCCTGGCCAACCCTTTTCGGCCAGATGGAGTCCAGCTTCCTCTCCCCCCTTTGCCGTCATTCTCTCTTGTCTCCTGCTGTTCCTGCCACGCCTGTTTGTCCTTGTCGTTGTGTCCACCTAGAAAAAGAAATTCAAAATTATGGAGTCGCCTTCAACTGCTGCTGCTGTTCGGCTGCTCCTGCTGTTTTCCTTGGCGCTCGGCTAACCCCTCCCCCCCTCCGAAGGCTGCTCCAGCTGCTGCTAGGCTTCGCTTCTGTTGGTCAGTGCGTGCCCATTAAAATGCGTAAATTCGCAAGGGTGTGTGTGCGCGTGTCTGTGTGACTCTGTGTGTGTGCGTGTGTCTGTGTATACACGCGCCTTGTGTGCGCTGTTATCTTCCTCGTCAGCATCGTCAACGTATGTACTTGTCGCTACAGTGGGCTTAAGCTGCTTCAAACAGGGAAAAAAACTTCTTTTAAGTCAAATAAATAAAACAAACATAAAATAAATTATACATATTTTCAGTATGAAAAAAGAATAAAAAAAACAAATACTATTTGTATTAATATCAGTTTTTTTTAAATATTTAAAAAATGTAAACTAACTTTATTATAGTTACTTTTATATACATTTTCCAGCAATTTTTTACTATTATGCCTGCTTTTCATTTATGATGTAAGATTTTTGATAATATTATTAATTTTATCAGACATAATTAAGGCTTTCATTTAAAATTTTCCTGCAAATTTAAAATTTTTTTATTATTTATCATATTTTTATCGTGTTTAGATAAAATTATAGCTTTCTCTTGAATGTCTAAAATGAAATTATTCTGTAAATTTAAAAAACTTTATTATTAATATATTGATATATTATCTCTTTTTTTTAATGTCAAAAAATTAAAGCGTTTTTACTCGAAATTTTTTAATTTATTCTGTAAATTTAAATATTAATCATATTTTTATCATATACCATATATATAATATAATTATTACTTTCTTTGGAATGTCTAAAATCTAAAACATTTTAAATTTGTGATATTTATACCATTTCTCTGCTTTTTAAGATGCTATAACTTTATACCTCTATATAGAGGATATATCGATTTTGTGAAAATTTATTCGATTCGATTCGGTTGACTTTTTTTTAATTTATTTTTGGTTTTATACCTTTATTTGTATGCACTCAATCAGCTATTTCGCTCCATTGTCAAATGAAAGTGAAAACGAGTTAAAGTCGCCGGGGGACAGAATAAGACAGGACAGGACATCACATGCAACGGGCCAAATGATTGCTGGCACTGCGTGCGTTGCATGTACATGAATACAACAACGAGTGCGAGTACGAATACTCACACAGACCCATACACACTCACACCCACTTTCGCTCTGGTAGATTCGGTACGCTTCGCTTCGTTTCGCTTGCATATGTTACTTACGCTCTGCCCAGACGATTGCCCCCTCTGCTCTGCTCTGCTCTCGGGGCCGCGCTTGACTAGATTTTAGTGCCGCTTGGTCCAGCTTCCTTGGACACACCCACACGACACCGTGCGTGGCCCTTTTACGGCTGCAGTAATATGATTTACTGGTCTGACCGTCTGTCTGGATTGTTCTCGGACTCGCTGATTGCCGGTTGCCTCTTTGAATTTGCCTAATTTGGCCCAGGTGCAAAAAGGCCAAGGGTTGCCGGTAGCGACAGTCCCGATATTTGATATAGTTGAACCTTTCTGAAGTCCGTTAAGTTCCCATCGAGCTGCACGTTTTCAGCTCCAACTTCGGCTCCATTATGGGTTGTAATTTACACAGCTTGTCAATTTGCCAAATTCGACTTCATTTTGTATGACAGCTATGGGTTATAGTAAGCTGATCAGTGCGATTTCAAGCTATGTGTTAGTCGATGCAAAAAGCAGCAACTGTAAGAAATTTCAGCAAGATATCTGCACGGATAGGCCAGTTCAGATAGATGGGCAAGTCAGTGGATGGTACGCAAAGCAACGACAGACCTATTATGCTGTTTTTTCAATTTTTTAAATAGAAAAAATTAAATTCTGAAGCCCAAAACGCTTGCAAGCCATGCTATATAGTAAGCTGATTCAGTTAATTCAAATATATATGCTATATTTTTTAAAAAGAAGAAACTATACTAAATTTTATCAAGATATCGGCGCGGAAAGGCTAGTTCCGAAAGGCTAGTTCTGATGGGTAAATACATTTTCTCTCGTTTCCCTTTGAAGTTTTATACTATAATAAATTAAAGTATATGAATATATACTACTGTGGGCAAAAAGTAAGGTGAATTTTCAATTTAAAATTCGCGGGCTTTAGATGGCGAACTAGTTCTTTTTTCTCGAGTTGGCAGGACTGTTGATGACATTTGGCGGGAAATTCATGTCAATGTCAGTATGAGTACTATATTTACGCTTTTGTTTGCCAAACGATCGAATATTATATGTCAGCTTTTTTTTAAAATAAAGCATACTTTACCTATTTTTATGAAGATACAAGGAGAGTCCTTTAAACCTCTGAAAAATTTATCTGAAAAAAAAACACAAATAAAACGAAATTTTGCAGTTCTTTTGGATTTTAGGCATTTCTTGCATTTATTTCCCATTTGTTTTGTATTTGTTGTTGTTCTTGTTCTTGTTCTTGTTGTTGTTTTTGTAACACGTTTTCACTTTAGCAGTTTGTCCTTGTTTGTGTTTCGTTTGTATTCTTTTTTTATGTGTTTTTAATGTTTCTATCAAAATTACAAAAATTCCATTTTAATCGGAATATAAGGTATATATGTATGTATATATATCAAATGTCTTGTTGGAAAAAAATCGTATCAAATGGCAACATTGTTCAATATATAATAGACCTGCAAAAGATTTCCATATATTTGCTTCTCCTCCTACTGTTTCTTCATCTTGTTTTCCTTCATCCATTTCCATTCACTTTCTCCTTGTTGTTGTTTGTTTTTTTTTTTTTGTTTTAATTCGCAATTAGTTAGTATAGTAGTTGTAGTTGTTTTTGCTTTTTGTAAATTTGTAGTTATGCATACATTAGTTATAATATTATTTTGGTTTTAGTAGATATTCATAATGAAGTTGAATTTGTTTCTTTATTTGAAGTCTCTTCTTTGTTGTCTGTGGCTGCGTTTGTGAAATATCGTTAATCGTTATCGTAATTGTTATCGTTATCGTTAACCGTTATCTTTAATGCCTTACGTTTAGCTTATGTTTTGGTGTTCTCCCTTATTTCGTTTAGTTTAGTTTGCTGCGTTTTGCATACTGTTTGATTTGAGTTGAGGTTCATACATATCGGAAAGTCGAAAGAAAGTCTCTATGTTCGAGAAAGAAAGCGAAGGAAATTAGTATAAACGTCTAGTCAAATTTCAAAGCATTTTTTCACGTTTTTTTTTTGAAATTATTAAGCCTATGCTAAAGTGAAAAAAAGTTATATTGCGTTGAACTGAGCTTAGCTCGAATGCTTGGTATATGCCAGAGAGCTACAGCGAGTATGATCAAATAAAAAAATAAAAATAAATAAAAAATAATAATTTAAAAAATCAAGTAATTTAAGACAAAGCCTGTTCCATCGATTCAAGTATTTTTCAGCGTAAAAAATTTCGAAAAAGTTTAAGAATACTCATCGAATCGAACCCATTTTACTCGAGAATTATGAGACAAACTAGAGTAAAATTTTGTGAGTCATGTTTGAAGTCATTGCTAATGATTTTGACCATGAATAAAATTATAGGTATTATTTAGAGTATGAGTATGAGTATTTGTAAAGTAATTCTTTTCTAAGTAATTCTCTTTGTAGCTCTCTGGTATAAAAACACATCGCATTATAACCCAGTCACAGCTTTTTAAACCGGCTTTAAACTACTTTACTGCTATTTTTTGGGCAAAAAAAAATTGTTTAAATTTCTTAAGGCATACGAAACTTTTCTCAATGCGAAATAATTTTGTTTTCTAAAAAAAAAGGCTGTATTTTCGGAACTCCAAAGCGGTGCTACTACTAAGCTAAACCGACTTTAGCTAGTCAAAAATGATAGCCATAAGCATGAGTTTATTAAAAGTCATCGAACCAAATTTTTCCTTCGACTTTGAAAGAGTTTCTCGAAAACCCAAAGTTTAGTTTAGTACGTTCTCATGTTCTGCTTCGATATTCTGCTATAGAAATTGTCGATCGTTCTGCATTTGCGTTTTGATTCGAGTTTAATTCACTTACGCTAGTTACATATTAGTTTTTAGTACATTGATTTAGCATGCTTGCAAATAGCTCCACCTCAAGCAACTTAACTGCGTCCCCTTCGCCGGCGCCTATGGCACATTTCTTATCAAGCATAGCGTTACTTTACTTTAACTTTTGTTTCGCTCTTCTTCTCCTTCTTCTTCTTCTTGCGTTTAGTGTTCCTATAGAATAATAGTATCTAAAAAATAGCTTCATGTATTTTCATATTCATATATAAATTCAATATTTTGTATGCAAGCTTTCAAATTGGCATTTCCATTAGATATAGCACGTATGTATATAGTAGTATGTTGTCGTACACATACACCTACACACACACACGCAATGACACCTAGCAAGGGTAGAGCGGAAAATAATGAAAAATCAAAAGCAAAACTGAATTATTCAATTCGATCCATAAATAGCATTTATTTAATAGGTTTAGAGCAAACAAATAATACAATATGCAAATTGAGAACAAAGAAAATAAACTATATAAAAATATATAGATATATATGTATGTGTATATATATATATATATATATATAGGCAGTAATTCCATGCATATCAGTTATCGTTGAGGACAGACACTTCCTTCTTGTTTCGTTTTGATTTGATTTAACGGCGGGCATTAAATGGCCTAAATGTCGGCCAACATGCAGGTCTATTGCGATAGTATCTGGTATTTGCGCTGATTTGTGATCTTTGAGAGTTCAGGAAGTATTATAACTAGAATGGAAATCTCTATGGCCTTGAAACTGAACAGCTTTTCGCATGGGTAAATATTCCATTGAATATAATTGTAGAGAGTAAATATTTTACTCAATTCTCAGATATCTCTAACCCATGTTTGGTACACTTGATATTTTTAATGACATTTAAATCGTATAAAAAATGTATATAGATTTCGAATGCTTGCAAATACTGGAAAACTCTCTGCGCATAGCACGCTGCGTTGACCGACAAAAAAAGAGAAACTAAAAATAAATAAGAACACATATACACAAATATACGACTTAAAGGTAACACAATAACATATACTATATAATATATATACTACTATTGTATACTATTTATCCACATATATAGGCATATTATCAGCTCGGTTTATGGCGCTCTGTGTGTGTGTGTGAGTGTGTGTGCTTTTCGTACTGCCTGCTAAAATTATACAACAAAATGCGACAAAAAAAAAAAAAAAAAAAAAACAAAAAACATGGCAAATCAGTTACAATTACGAGTTACAATGATTTTGGTTCCGATTGAATTTCTGAGTGGGGCAGGGACTATTATGATCATGGGGTACAACAGAGTGAGGGAGAGAACCATTAGGAACGCCACGAAAATCAATCGAATTAGTTTAGTACTTAGCTCTGTATGCATACAACTAAAAGCTAATCTATATATATATATATATGAACTATATATAGTTTTTTTTATTGGCTGCTGTCTTCGCATTGATTTGCAGTAAGTACAATTCCAAAACATAAAGGCAGCATTTAATTCGAAGCGAAAGCAAATTCAATTAAATTCCTCTTACTTATGCATACATTTCCAGCTCGAGTTCGTTTTGCATTTGCATCTAGATTTAGATTTAGATTTAGATTTAGATTTAGATTTAGTTTAAGTTTTCGATTTAGATTTAGCTTTATATGCACTTAGTTCTCATAGTTTGTTGTATATCCGACTTATCCGATAGTTTCATTCATATGCATGTGTGTATGCCGCATTTCATTAATTGATTAATAGTTGTATAAGGCTTGCAACATAGTTTTTCTCTTTTCTCTTTCCATTTTTCATTTTTCATTTCGATTACTTTGTGTTTTTTTTTTCCTGGCGCATTTCATGCACTCAAAAAAAATAATAAACATAATTCGCAACGCAAAAACAAATGCTAGTTAAAAATATATATATATATGTTTATCGATATATATATATATAGATCTATATATATATGCATGTAGTGTGTATTTATGTTTAGGCGTATATTTAATATAATACAAAACAAAAACATTGCGATTCGTTTTTCGTTTACAATCTAAAATTTCGCTTATTCAAAATTTTTTTTTTTCATATTTTTCTTTTATTTCGAAAACTGCAACACTTTCGAGACTTTTGGCGGCAAATCGTGGAAATCAACTGAAGATAACAAAAATCAAAAATTAATATATAAATTTATATATGCATGCCATACACCGCTGTGCCTTTGCCTAGTTGCACTGCTTAAGTTATATTACATTTCAAAAATATTGCAACTTTTGGTGGTTGAAAAATGTTTTAAGCATATATAAAAATTTTTTTTAAATTTTAGTTGAATAATGTTTTAAGCATATACAAAAATTGTTTTAAAATTTTATTGAGAAAATTGAATTTTGCACTATTAAACAAATAAATTTAAATAAAAAGTTTTTGCATATAATTTTGTGATTTAAAAGCGACAATAACTTAAAAACAAATGCCAATGCAGACTTTACAAAACTTTATTGATTCAACAATTTCAACAATCAATTATTTAATTTCATGTTTCTTAAAAATTCATTGAATATTCCATTCAAAATGTATAAACTCTAAACTCTTGCTAAAATATGTTAAAATATGATTACAAATTGAAAACCAGAAAACAGCTGCACCTATTCAGCTGCACAGCGCTGTATGCTTTAGAAAATATTGCAAATAAAAACCGAATTTGCCGCTTGATAAAAAATTCAACCAAAAATAAAAAGAAAAAAAAAATTACAAAAAAATTGTTATAATACTTGAGAAGTGGGCGGGTACACGCCCAATGCTTAGAGAACTTATTGTATAGGGTTCTGCTACTGCTTCTTGTTGTTGTTGTTGCTCTTCGATAGGAATTTGTTGTGTGTGTGTGTGTGTCGTTTGCACTCAACTGTAGACATGTCGACCAGTTGTAGAGGCGTCTGCTGCAGGAAGAGAGAGAGAGAGAGAAGAGAGCTTAGAGAGTGTGCAATGAGAGAGAGAGAGATGCTGCTACTTACGGCCTCTAAACGCGATGCGTGAGATGCGTTGAATCGCTGCGCTTGGGCGGCGGCGGCGGTGGACGCTTCTTGCGCAGCGCCGCCGTCGCATCCGCCACAGCAGCGGGCGGCGGCACTGGCGGTTGCTGCTGCAGCTGCTGCTGCTCGGCAAGTGGAGCCACTGCCAGACCCACTCCCACTGCCACTCCCGCTGCCGCTGCCGCAGTGCCGGCGCCATTGGTCTGGGCGTGCACGTTCTCGTAGAGCGCATACTCGTTGTGCGCGTACTCGTAGTGCTCCTGCACCCAGTGACTGACGTTCGCCGTCTCGCGATAGTAGTGCGAGGAGTGCGCGCCCGAGTTGAGATTGTGCGCGGCCAGCAGATCCTCATTGTTGAAATCGCGAAAGCCGAGCACCTCGTGCGGCGTGGTCGCCGGCTCCAGCTTGCACTTCTGCGCCACCTGCCACTTCTTGCGCATCACACGCTGCAGATCCTTGAGGAAGTCGCGCGGCGGATTCGATGAGGACTCCTGCAGACGCTTGGGCGAACCACCGCCGCCATTCGAGGAGCTGGACGTGCAGCTGGACAGACGCGACAGATCGCTGCGCGGCGGCAGCAGCGGCCCGGGCGAGTAGATGGGCTGCGGCGCCTGCGCATAGCCACAGCTGGAGCTGGAACCGGAACCGGAACCGGAACTGGGCGAACGCTGCGGCAGCTGCGGCTCCGGCGAGCACATCTTGCGGCGCAGCAGCACCGGCGAATCGGCAAACGAGACCTTCTTCTGCACCGGCGGCGGTGGCGGCGGCAGCATCATCATCATCTGTTGCTGCTGTCCCGCAACGTCCATGGCCGCGGGCGCAACGCCCGGAGCCGGACCTGGTCCCACATAGTCCGGTGGCGCCTTGTAGGGCGGCGCCGCTTTCAGCGTCTGCTTGACCGCCGGCTTGATGGGCTTGGCGGGCACAGCGGGCGGCAGCATGGCCATGCCGTAGCCCATGCAGTTGCCCATGGACATGGGCGTGGGCGTGGTGGGCTCCGTTGCGTAGGCGAGCACCTCCTCGGGCGGCGGTGGCGGCGGCAGCGAGGCGAGCGACAACTGCGAACCGTACAGCGCATCCGGTTCCTCCTCCGCCGGCGGCGGCGGTGGCAGCGAGTCCAGCGACAGCGTGGAGCAGCACATCAGCATGTCCGCATCCTGCAGCACACCGGGCGGTGCCTTCATGCCGCCACCATTGCCCGGCGTCGGTGTGGGCGTGGGCGTCGAGTTGCTCGACGACGACGAATTGCCACCGGAGTCGCCACCGCCCGACGCCACAGCAATGGGCGCCGTGGCAGTGACCGACGCCGCCGCTGCCGCCGCCGCCGCCTGCTGCATGGGCAGCACATCGCGCTTGAGCGGCACAACGACGACGGGACGACGCTTGAGTGTGCCGCCACTGCTGCCGTTGCTCTCCTGCGACTTGCGGCGACTATGGCGACGCGTCAGCGTGCCGCTGCGCTCCGGCGAGGCGGCCAGCTCGGCGCCAGCTGCACCGCCACCGGTAGCCGAGCCCGCGCCCACGGCAGTGGCCAGCGATCCCGTCGTGATCTCGCCCACCTCCTTCAGCTGGCGCGTCATCGTGGTCAATGGCAGATTGGGCTTCATCGAGGGCTTGCGCTTGATGGTGCCCGTGGTGAACTCCGAGTCGAAGGCATTGTTCTCGTCCGAGAGGCAGCCGCTCGAACTGGAGCTGGAGGCGCGCGAGATGCGTCCACTTGAATTGGACATGCTGCTGATGGCCGAGGAGACGCTGCCGCATTGCGACGGCACCGCCGACGAGATGCTGCTAATGGACTCGCTGCGCATGTAGGCGGCAAAGCTGGAGCCCGATCCGGCACCGGTGCCCCCGTTGAGCTCCTCGAGAAGCAGCTTGTGATTGTGCCAGAGCTGCTTGCCGTACTTGGAGATGCGTATGGCGTTGAGCCAACGATTCAGCGTCTGGCCATCCTCGGCGCAGAGCATCTTCAGGCTGCGACACGATTTGCCCAGCGACGAGTCCATGGCGGACTTGAAGCCAAAGGTGAAGTCCGTGGGCGATTTCCATTTCTTGCGCCAGCCAATGCCCGTGTAGACATTGTGCCCGCTGAAGAGTGTGAGGCAGACCAGATCCCGGGTGTTCTTCGTCTTCTCCTTGGGGAAGTAGTAGAGGCCGGAGGAGCGCAGCACGAAATGATGACGCTTCCAGTTGCCCTTCTTCGGATCGGACTTCATGTAGAGCGGCCCATCCAGCTGCAGGCTGCCCGTGCCCGACTCGAAGAACTCCTCGAGCAGCATGTGGCGCGTCTGCTCGTCATGCTGGCAGCCCGGCGCCATCTGTGGCCCCGGCAGATACAGTTCCGGCTGGGCGAACAGCGCCAGCTTGTCCGGCCGCTGCTGGAAGAGCACACGATTGCCGGCATCCGAGTTCCAGCTCATCAGATTGTCCACCAGCAGCTCGTGATCCTCGAAGAGGCGTTCTACAAGGCAGGCAGGTGGAAGAGGTGGAAGAGATTAGTTGGGCTATACAATTGCAAGCTGCTGGACGCACTTACCCATCTGCAGATCGACCAGATGCTCGACCAGCGCCCAGCTGGGCTGCATCTGCACATGGTTCTTGTCGGCCAGCAGGCGTGTCACATGACCGCACACCATGCGCTCGTCCACCAGCAGCGACTTGGAGGCGCCATCCGAGGTGAACGCCTTGACGAACAGGCGCCGTATGGAGGCGCTCTCGAGCTTGTGCAGCGCCAGCTGAATTTTCGCCGCCTTCGTGGAGGCCTGCAGCGGCTGCAACTGTTGCTGCTGCTGCTGCTGCTGCTGTTGCTGCAACTTCTGCTGCAGCAGCAACTGTTGCTGCTGTTGCTGTTGCTGCTGCTGCTGCTGCTGCGTGGAGGTGTTCGAGGAGGCAGAGGATTCGCTGGAGAGCAGCGAAACGGTATCGCTGAAGGCAGAATCATTGTCGGGCGATTCGGTGCGTGGCTCGCGGGGCGTCACCACGCCCATGGTTATGCCCATGGTCATGTGTCCGGGCGGCAGTGGCATGTGGCCAACACCACTGCCAATTGTTGCCAGCCCCAGGCCGAGTCCATTGCCTGCTCCGCTCATGCTATTGCCATTGCCATTGCCATTGCCATTCTCCGAGATGCCGGAGGAGGAGGAGCAAGATGTGGTCGTGCTGACGTCAGCCGAAATGCTGCTGTTTGTGCGCGAATGTGTGCGTGATGAGGCCGCCGATACGGAGGTCATGGCCGGCGGTGGCGGTGCTGCCGCCGCACCACCAGCTGCCAGCATTGTGTGCAGTACGACGCCGCCGCCGCCGCCGCCTCCAGCTGCAACTCCAGCTGCAGTTCCAGTTGCAGCTGCAGCTCCGGCCGCACCGGGCAGAAAACTCGCCTCGCCATAGCTGATCTGCGCCTCGAGCAGGCTCAGCTCGCCGAGTATCAGATCCAGTTCGGACTCCTGCGTGTCCTCCAGATTCGCCATCGAGATGCGATACGAGGCCTGCGAGGATCGTTCGCTCTGCTTGCCGCGCAACTTGACGGCGCCAGCGCCGCACGCGTTCGCGTTCTCCGCAATTGCCGCCACTGGCAACTTGTTGCTGTTGCTGTTGCTGCTGTGTTGTGGACTGCCAGCTGCTGCACCGGTTCCGTTACCGGTTCCGATTCCGGCTGCGCTGGCAATTGCCGTCTCCGATCCTTCGCTGGCAGTGCCGCCAACGATGATCCCTTGGCTGTTTAGCTGGTGAATCTGCAAGAGCAAAGAAAGTTGGTTCGTTTAGTGAACTAGTTCGCAACTGGTTCAGTTCAAATGAGCTAGTTGACTACTGATTTTCTTATATTTAATAAACAGTTTTATACAAAATTGTTGATTGGTCTGAGTAGCTATGCCAATGAACGGGTTCGCAAGTGGTTTAATTCAAATGAACTGGTTCGCAAGTGGTTCAGTTCAAATGAACTGGTTCGCAAGTGGTTCAGTTCAAATGAACTAGTTCGCTGGTTAGCTACTAAATTTCATCTAAATAATAAACAGCTGTCGAGATGTTTGAGTAGCTGACATTGAACTGGTTCGCAAGTGGTTCGATTCAAATGAACTAGTTTGTTGATTGACTACTGATTTTATTCTAGTTCATAAACAGCTTAATAAATAATGTCGATTGGTTTAATAAGCTATGACACTGGTTTAGTTCAAAAGAACTAGTTCACAAGTGGTTTAGTTCAGGAATGACCTATTTCGCGGCTGATGCATTTCGTTAATGAATTATTTTTGATTTCGGGTTTAATGGAAATGAACCGGTTCATGAGTGGTTCAATTTGGCAATGAGCTGGTTCACTAGTGATTTAGTTTAGTTTACTAGCTCCAGCTCAATTGCATTTTTTCAATAAATTTAACTTCTAAGGGCAATGAACTAGTTCACATGTGGTTCAGTTCTGTAAGAAACTGGTTCGCTATTGGTATAATTTTGTTTAGAAAGATATTTCCGAATCGAGTTGTGCTATGAACTCGTTCGGGAGTAAATAAATTCACACCTTGCAATTTGTTTTGGCTTCTTAGGCCAATAACTAATTTGTCAATGGTTCATTTTGGTAATAAACTGATTCGCGAGTTATTTCCTTCCATTTAGCGAACAATTTCATAATTTTGAGAGTTCTAAATAGTTTGCCTTTCATTGAACAGAAATATCAGTGGTTCACATACTGTGGGCAAAAAGTAAGGTGAATTTTCAATTTAAAATTCGCGGGCTTGAGATGGCGAACTAGTTCTTTTTTTCTCGAGTTGACAGGACTGTTAATGACATTTGGCGGGAATTTCATGTCAATGTCAAAAAAGGGTTTCACTTCCCTTTTAGTGAGTAGTTTAAAAATTTCATAAATTTGCCAATACTCCACATCTTTCTAGTGCTCCGCTATAGTTCCGCTTTTAGCAAGCAAACTGAGTAGTTCCAAAATATTTTCAAACATTTCTAAAACACTACAAACAGTTACTTTTAAAAAGGAGCTGTATCTATTCGCTACCTGCGACTATTCGGAAATATTTCAAGTGTTTTTCAAGTGCTTTTCGAGTGGTTCCAAGTTGTTTCAGCTGACGCCGCGCTTGGTTTCACTTCCGGTCGCGGACGCGTCTTCAGTACTTTGACAGATTCGTAACTGCGACAATGTCTGCTCCCACCCTCGCTACGTGTTGTGCTGGCACCTCCCCCTCCCCCCTACCCTTCCCGCTCTGTCTCTCCCTTTCTCAAACTCCCCTGGCCCCGCTCTGCTTTTGGTACGTGCCGACGCTGCGATCGCAGACAGAAATCGCATCGCAGCTGCAGTTAACGACTTCAAATCGGTTCGCATCGACTTGAATCAACATGAATCGACTTGAATCGACGTGAATCGACTGGAGTCGCCTCAAACACGTTACACATTTCCGTTTGGCGGCAGTCTCAGTCTCAGTCTCTGTCTCTGTCTCAGTCTCAGCAGCAGTTGCTAATGTAATCAAAGCCAGCCTCGTTCGCTGCCTAGTTAGGTCCCTCCCCACTGCCCTGCACCCTCTGTAATACTCTACCCTTCCCCCATGCCAGTGCGTTTGGCATTATTCCAGCTGCCACTGAGCTCTCGTTTTATCGCCTCCAAGTTGTCGTTTTAGTCACTGCAATTGTTATTGTTGTTGTCGTTGCCAGCGCTGGCGAGTGTTAAGTAATTCTCCAATGCATAAGTCACGTACCAACAACAACAACAACAACGACAATAGCAACTGGCAACAGTCCAGCAGAGCAGTGGAACCGGGGCAGAGAGGAGCTGCAACAACGAAAGGAAGTGGAACAACTAAAGAAAGCTACAGAGGCGAGCGCATTCGACGCGTAGTTACCTTTCACCTACTTTACTATATAGAAAATGCTACATAACTTCTGTATTTATAGTTCGATACGTTTGTAAGCTACAGCAAGTGTCAATAATATCGTTAGCTACGTGTGTGCGAAATTTCAGTATGCTGTAGCAAACAACCTGTGTGTTATCTTCTATTTTAAAAGGAAAACAGCGATTTTCGCAGGCGTTGAGCATGATACTAATAATTTTAAATTAACTTAAGCTGCACATACTCTTCGAGAACCTTTATGCCAAATTTGCTACCTCTAGCTCTTACAATAGCTGAGAACTGTAAATTTACACAGCTAAACGGACAAACGGACAAGGTAAAATCGATTTTCGCAGACGTTGCGCATGATATTTAAAATTTGAAATTCACTTAAACTGCACATGTTCTTCAAGAACCTTTATGTTAAATTTGATAGCTCTAGCTTTTACAATAGCCGCGAATTATAATTTTACACAGCTAAACGGACAAGGTAAAATCGACTTTGGTACTTATGCTGATCAATAATGCATCTAACAGCATTTGTAAAAGCTGCCACGCATTCGCATAAGCCTTATATACCACTGTTACCCACTTCCAATAATTTTTTGGCACAAAAAGGAGCCCGGCACAAACTGTTTTCATTTCGCTGTCAGCACAAAACAATAAACAATTATGTTTATGCAACTGCAACTTGCCAGATAACAATAAAAGACAATAAACAATTATTAAATAATAATTAAAATTGCATATTGTTGTTTTTCTTCTCTTTACAATTTCGTTTATCTCTCAAAAGCTTCATTTAATTTTCCGTTTCAGCTTCAATTTTACGGATTAGTATGATTCACACTGTGATATAACCATACACCTCATTGAAAACGAATGAAAAAGTAGTTAAAGCTGTTCAAGTAGTTCGAGTTGTTTGATTCGCTCGCGTTGTGTGTTTGAAATGTTACAAAGTTCATCGAGATTATCGCTGCATGCGTTTTTATCTATGCAGAGTTGAAGGCAGTTCAACAGCGCATTGCATGCACTGCGAGAAAGTGTCTAGTTAATTGTATGTATAATGCATTTATTTTTATTGAGTATAGAAAACAGTATGTTTTCGATAATCCGGACATCCGACACCGACGAATACTTGAAATTAGTTTAAAATCTTTTTAATCAAAATGTTGCAAATTGTGACGAATTGGAAAATTATTAAAATATGAGGATATTTGAAATTCGGAATCAAAATGCAATTTATAAATCTAAAAAAAATGATCACCTGTATTATAGATGATATGGTGCACAACTAAGCTTACGCGATTTGAACTTTTTATATATAGTGTAATATATATGAAATAGTCCAGTGATAATTATAAAAAAACCGAGCATAGTTTTTAATTCGAATATTCCAGATGAATTCACTGAAAACTGCGTTTAGACAGTTTCTACTTGACAGATAATTATAAAAATTGAAAGTAAAAAAAAAAAACGACTTTCAGTCTGATAATTAGCCTAATTAAATATTATTAATATAAAGGTTGTTTTTCAGGGTTTTGTTTAAGTTCAATATACCAGATGCGTTTACTAAAAATTGCTTTTAGATAGTTTCTTTACAATACATGAGCGCAAATTTTAATAACTTCTAGTTTTATAATTAACATAATTTAATATGACTGTAACTCTTAAGCTATCATATATAATTGTTGTAAAGGTTGATTTGCTTAGCCTTGCAGGGAGCCTAATAATGCAATATACTGCATACTGCAAGACTCAATAATATATCGATTTTTTGTGACAATATACGATTTTTTTTTTTTTTAATTCAGTCTTTTGAAAGTAGATATATTGCAATTTCCTTTTTAAATTTCAGTTGATAAAAGAGTACTATAGCCATAAGTTTCAAGTTCAAATCAGGGCAGCCTGCAACAGTTCCCCCAAATGGGTCAACTCTATCGGGAAGTGCCCCACTTCAATTGAGCACAAAAGCAACAGGCTGAGCAGAGGTAGGACAGTAGGGGCAAGCGGGGCAAGGGAGACCAAGAGCATTGCTGACAACTGACAACAACTGCTGGGAGACATCGACATCGACATCGACAGTTGTCTGCGTGCTGCTTTTCCCTTGAAGTTCGGCTCGACTTTGTATTGGGTCTAATTGATGGGCTTTACTTCTGGTATAGATGTACTCGTACTACGCGCCGTTTACGACTTTCAGCTCGATTGCTTTACAGCTCAACTGCAGGTAGATTACAGGTAACTGTCAGTTGTCTTCGCCTTCGCGTTCGGTCTCTCTCCCCTCCCTCTCTCTCTCTCTCTCTCTCTCTCTCTCTCTCTTCGCTCAAATGAGTCAGAGTCAGTGTCAGTGTCGGAGTAAAAAAAGATTTGGAGGCTTAGCGGTAATTGGCACTTGCTGACAAGTTGCCTCAACTCTGACCGCCAGCGCTTGGCCTCTCCTTCTTTCTCTGTTTCTCTCTCCCTATCTCTCTCTCTCTCTCTCTCTCTCTGTACGTCATCTGCCATCTCCACTCGCTGCTAAGTGCCAGGAACACGCGGAATATAAAAGGGAATAAGCGCAGCAAAAGGGGTATGCGAGGGAAGAAGCGAGGTTTCCCCCTCTGCAGCGAGGTCGCTACCATACAATAGATCGCTGCGCTGCGTTGATTTATGGGTTTAAGTGTGTGTGTGCGAGTGTGTGTGTGTGTGTGTGTATTTTAGTGGCATTTGCTTTGACTATTGCCATTATCCAACTCTAATTTCGAATGGATTCACTTTAACCCCTCTTCTTCCCCCACTCTACAACCTGCTCTCTCTCTCTCTCTCTCTCTCGCTCTGTCGACCCTGTGCGCTTGTCCAAAGTTCAATGACAGCTGCGACAACAACAACAATAGGCCGCAATTCTAATTGAGTTGCATTGACAAACAGATAGACAGACAGACAGCAGGAAGTGCTGCATGCTCGACTAGCCAGTTACCCTGGAAAAAATAGAAAACCTATAACTAAAAAGAATATATCAAGCTCTTGGCAATTACAGAGTATCCTGCAAATCCACAAGTCAGAGATTGCTTATATACCCTACAGTTACAAATATACACAGACGCCACGCTTGCTTTGCATGGCGAAAAAAAAACAGGAAGTATATGCTGCACTAGCTAGTTACCCTAGCTGTACTCAGATATCTATAATATATTTAATTTTATAAAAATGCTAGAGTACATTATAGTAATATCTGACACTTCTACATCATGTTTATAAAGGGTATTTTTAATTTAAATAAACAATGCGTATACTCGACTGGCCAGTATAAAGCTTAACCATAATCAAATTGCTAATCTCTTTCACAACTCTATCCACTTACACCTTTCTCGCTCGTCTCACTTACAGGGTATCTCACGCAAGCTCAACTTCAACATGTGCCACACACATTGAGGTCGAAGTACCACAGCTTTTTTTTTTATTTTACACCGATCTCTTGTTAGTTTACGACTCGCTTATTTGCATAGCTTCTCGCGCTGCTTGGAGGCGGGGCAGAGGGCGGCGGCAGAGCGCATCTCTTCTCGCAACCAAGTGCCAACAACAACAATAGCGAGAAGAATATGAAGAGCAGGCAGAGAAAGTCGAAGAACTTTGTGTACAAACGAAACATGTGGCAGAGAAAGTCGAAGAACTTTGTGTACAAACGAAACATGTGGAAACTTTGTAAATCTGAAAAGCATTCCACTTATTTCCTATAATCTCCATGAATACGTCCCATGGGATCTTGAGTAAATCTGAAAAAACATGCAAACAATTTCCTCACAAATCTGTAACTATCTGTCTAGGTATATACGCTTGGAACTGATCTAAATCTGAAAAGCATTCCATTTAGTTTCTATAATCCCTGGAATACAGCTATATATTTATCTATAGCTGATCCAGTATTTATTTAGAACTGATCTTGACTTAATCTTCTCTTGTAATTCCGTTAAATCTCACGGATACATCTCGAAATGTAAGGAATATTTTAAAAATCTGCATAGCATTCAAGTCAAGTAAGTCCCATCTAACTGTCTGATCTGGCAATACCTACCAAATAGATACGTTTATAGCTCAATATACGATCTGATCTTGACTAGCTGCGATCGCTTTCAGTAGCTGCCCTGCTCCACTGACTTCCTTCGTTTCACTCTGTCGTTCACCTTCGACTGAGCTAGTTCAACGATCTCTCTCTCTCTCTCTCTTTCTATAGACAGACTAATTACCCCCATCGCCGTGCGAGTTGATAATGAATTGGTCACAATTTACGCTAAACTCTTCTCAATACCAGGCTCAATTTCTCAATGGCACAGCGACCTTCGCTTATCGCTTCGCTGATAAGTTCTCTAGCCTCCAGCCACCCCACTTTGCCACAACCTCATGCCCCCTCTACCCCCTACCAACGACTGACCTTAAGCCGTAGTTTATGGGAAGTTGAGTGCGCGTGTCGAGCTTCTTGCGATAAATTATGTGGCAGACACATATACTAAATATAATATATACAATAGTATTTGGGGTCAAGTATTTTTATAAATAAATATGCATTTCTCTTTTCTCAAGATAATACGATGGACAGTATTTTTATAGCCACAGCGATTATAACAAGAGCACAGTAGACGTCCCCGACACTATTAAGAAAACATATAGCGCATAGATATAGCCATATATTACTGCAACTGCAGTAGAGTCGTATCGAGACATGTGTATGTATGTAGAAATGTATATATATATATATATATATATATATATATTTTTATATCGAGACTAAGATAGTAAAAGAGAAAAATATCATTCAATAAAAATTTAAAAATATTAGTTAATAAATTAAATTAAATTAAATAAATCATAAATAAATTTTGATACGCAATGTTTTCAGAATTTAAATTGACGGAAAAATATAAAACGCAATAAATTTTTATAACATATTAAAAAAACTTTTATAATCATAAATTATTTAAAAAAATAAATGTGAAGCTTGCTTATAACTCAAAGAATTTCGATGTGTAGTAAATTTTTACACACTGAACTGATTCTTTAATAATTTTTTTTTTAATTAAATAAATATTTTTTTCAATTCCCTATTACATAAAAGTGACCTATTTCCACTTGCTACTCCCCCCTCCAACTGTTCCTCTGCTTATGGGATTTTGACACTCCTCTAGTACAGGCAACTTCCTGCCGTGACCCCGACAACTTTTCAGTTGTTGCATGCTCCACGATCATTGCAATGTCATGGTTTGGCCAACCCCAAGTGGCCAACTGACCTCGACCAAGGGGCATGGCTATGGGCATGGGCATGGGGGTGAGGGTCTCCATACACACACGTGTCTATTTACTTTTAGCTAATTGAAAGCAAGTTGCAAGCGTCATTGTCAGGCGTAATTGTAATTACTTTTACTTTAGTTGCGGTTCAGTTTGCTCACACAACTTCGCGCTACTTAGTTTGCTTTGGTTTGGTTTAATCATCAACTAAGTAAAAGCCGTCATTAACTAAGCAACCATACAACAACAACAACAACAACAACAGCAACGATAACACTTAACTAACGAGCGTGCCGCGCTGTTTATCCAAATGACGTCATGTGCATGTAGGGATGACAAACGGACGGATGGATGGATGAATGGACGGATGGATAGTTGAATAGACAGCGGGCACCTTTTCTGCACGTTAATATTATATGAATTTGTATATACATTTATATTTATATACATATAAATTTTCATGTTTGTGGACATTTACAGCAACTTCCGTAGTCAATTTATAAAACCAACAAAAACGGCGACGGCGAAAAGTGCGTGACCGAAAAATAAAACTTGAGGGGAAAAGCTACCTACGACGTGATATTGGTAGGTAGCTGTCTACCCTTCCTATGCCAGCTATAGTATATATGGCAAGCTGATTTTATTGCAATTCAAACATCATATAGAAATTAATGTTCAGCCTAAGCCTGGGCAAAGTTTATTTTAGTGTCTTGGATTTTAATTTTAGAAGCATTTTTGTTACAGTCATGCGATTTAGTTGAAATTTAGACAGCATATAGAAAACATATTAATTAAAAAATAAGCGTGGTTTGGTTTTAAATATTTTGAAAACTAACAAAAAATTTCGACTTTTTTCGCTGTTACAAACAGCGGCCACAATCGCAGCAGCGTACAAAACAGCTTGAAAAACCGAAACGAACATAATAAAAACTAAATTAATACATCAAATTTAACATTCGACGAGGCCGCCTTATATAGAGTGGCCCCCATCTCCCGCTCCCCCCGCAACTTCAATTGTTTTTCGTTTGCGAATTTGCCGCTCGTAAAACGACACTATTCAAATTTGAAAGCGTATGTGAGCTGCGTGCGTTAGGGCCTCTGCGATTGTCAAACAGGCCAAGTACAAGAAGCAGAAGCTCTTTCCCAATCTCCGCACGCAAGAGAAACCTTAAAAAGCCCGCATATATATATATATATATATATATACAGATATATACAGATACGAGTGTATACGATTATATCGAAGCATATATACATACGTTATATCTTATAAGCCAGCGGCAACCTCTGGCCAATCTCGAGCACGAGAACAAGAGCAGCGCTTGGGGGCATTCAATGTCACGTAATTTCTTAATATCTCTCACTCGCATTCCACACAAAAAATGAAACATAATAATCACAGAAACTTGTTTCGCGGCGTGTTTCCGATTGCGTTACAAATTCCGCACAATTATACAATTATTTAAGTTCGATTTCAAGTCGGCATATTCCAAGAAAAAGCTACCATACACTGTATTGTATATACAGGCATTGTATATTTCGGTGTGCGTCAGATAACGCTGATATGTGGATGGGATAGTTTGACTTTGATTCTACTACTATTTCTGTGCCAGAGTTTACAGTTTCAGGTGTGTGTCAATTGAAAGCGCCTTGACACTATAATAAAAGCAACTGACTTTTTTGTTAACTCTTCTTATTTTATAAAAATTAATTGCTAAGATACTACAAGAAAAATATCTGGATTTTATTAATAACACAAAAAATATTTAATCAATCATCAATCTTTATGTTAAGCTAACTCCATGCAAAAAATAAAAATTTAATGGTTTTAATCGCATTTTAAATTAAATGCAAACAAAGAAGATCTTAGATATTCCAAACATATAGTTGGACTTTTGTCATAAAACTGCATATTTTAGTTGTACAACTTTTATCCGATAAAATCTATTATATTATCAATCAATCAATCAATCAATTGATAATATAATATATTATTCCGTATATCAGTTGCACCTAAAAACTGTCAAAAATTTGCCCAATTGTTTACTAAAAACCATCTTATTATTTTATAATAAAAATTTAAATTGAATAAAATATCTATAAGAAAGAACTTCTCAAATATTCCAAATATAATAATATTCCCATATTTCATATATCACTACCATATATTATCCAACAATCTAGAACTAACCTAACATAACCAAAATACATTTTATAACATTAAATTTTAAATATCAGTGGAAATAATCTACAACTCAAAACCTTGTCGAAAACTTGCCCAATAAATTTCAAAACAAACAAAATGCTTCAGACTTTCAACAAGGCAAACTCAAATTTGATCATCTCCTCCTATACCTCCGCCAACCACTTCAATCAGTCAATCTGTAGCATAAACTTTAAAAACTTTCCCATTTTTTCGAAAAATGCGCATAAAATTGAGGCGCAATATTTTTGTTTTTTTATCGTTTTCTAATTCGAATTCTACGACAGCTGCTCTCAACTCTCCTGCTCTCTTCTGTTTGTTTTTTTTTTTTTTTGTGGCACTCTAGAGTGGTTTTTGTTGCTTGCTCGTGGCTTCTTCTGCTTCTTCTTCTGTATTTTAACTGCTGCAAATCCCATTCGCAAATAGGACAACAAAGTTGCAGGCGGAGGCAGCAAGCAGCATGGACAACAAACATGAAGGAAAGCCATTAAAGCAACACGCGACTCGACGCGACGAGACGAACGACCCTTAGCAGAAACATCTGTCGCCGCTTTAAGAACTACAACAACAGCAACAAGAACAAGATGATAAACAAGAAGCAGCAGCCTGAGGTAGGTAGGGGCAAAAGGGAAGAAGAATGTTAGCGAGAAATGAAAAAGAAATCTGCAGCGCAATCTTTGGTTTCACTTTCAAAGTTTTTATTCTTCGCAGGGGCTGCTTCTACATACTCCTACTCCACCGCACCGCTTATCCCTGTCGCCTGGTCCTGTTTCTCTCCCTGCCCTCTTCTTTCAGTTTCGGTTACTGCTTCTGTGGCACACGACGCGTGTCGAGTAACAACAACAACAGCAACAACAACATTAAATCGGAGCAGGGTTTTTGGGGTTAAAATGCATTATGCATGAGACGCAGATAGTTGTATCTTAAGGATACGTATCTCAGCCACATACGTACACTAACACACACACACACACACACACACAGCTGAACAAAGGGGCACCGGCTGCGTGTTGCACCTGCCACCTGCCACTTGCTCAAACAATGCCAAACGAGCCCTAAAAAGCAAGCCGAGAAACGAACGCGTCTTCTGCTGCTGCTGCTGCTGCTTCTTCTTACACACACACACACACACACACTCGCACCGAAATGGTAAAATGACGTGCGTTCGAGTTTCCTTATTGCTCGCTGCTACAATACCCCCGCCCCTTGCCACTCCCTCGCTGCCTTCCCCTGCTGATTATGAGATCAAGATAAGCGTCATCGCCAGCGTCATCAGCGTCAGGAGTGCCGGAACAGATGCGTTTCAAGTGTGTGCCCCGGTGTGTGCGAGTGTATGTGTGTGTGTGTGTGTGTATGCCGGGTGTGTGCGGGGTGTGCCGGTGTGTGGTTACAGTCTACTGGATACCCTTACACTCGCAGAAAGTACAGTCCACTTGGCTGCAAATGATCCTCATCATCCTCCTGGGCATATCGAATTTCCTGTCTCTTGCTTTGATTTTCGAGTGAGGTATTTCTGGTATCATTTTGGTATTTCACATTTTATTTATTACACATTTTATTCGATTAAACCTAGTTTACTTTCTGGCTGATATTTCTTTTGCTTTCAGTCCTTGAAACTCCCAAACTTCATTTCTAATTAAATCCTCTTTGAATCTCAGAAATTTTTTTTTTTTTTTCCTTGAAAACTTTGAAAATTTTTTTAAAAAGAATTTAAGTTTAAGTAATGCAATAATACTTTATACTCTCTGCCAGTTATTATCTTTTACTTTTCAATCATTTAAGACATTTGAGTCCACCTTAGATCTTTCAAATTTCACAACTTCATTCTTCCTTAAGTTCTCTAAAAAATTAAAAAATTTCGCAATTTTATTTGCAGACTTTTGAAAAGTATTCATATTTAATAAAGAAAACTGTATATTATATTATTCATTTCATTTTCCTTTCGGACTAGGAAATTTTCAAACTTTATTCTGCTTGAAACTCAGAAATTCTTCAACTTCATTTGAAGACTTTGCATAATTCTTTGGAAAATCCAAATTTGATATGCTTTCTGGTATGCCCTTTTCTTCCTCGTTTTTCTCTGCAATTCTCCAACATCATTAGGTAACTTTTTTATACCATATACTGTGTATTTAGCATATCGTATAATTCTCTGAATCCATATGCATACGTAATTGTTCACATTTAGCTTTTGCATATTCCGATTCCTATTTTGAGATTTGATTTTGTTTACAATTTGTGAACATGTGAACATTTCTTCGCATTCACATTCTTTGATTTTTGCATTCTCTTTCTGATTCGCATTTTCATTCTCAGACGGAAACTCATTCATTCCAACGTTCCCTATGGACTCATTATGCAAATGAACTTTGCAATTTGTTTTGCCTTATCATCTTGATTCTGGAGAATTTCGCTGCGCTAGACCGAGTGCAGCAGTAATTCCATTTATTACTGCAATCAAATTCTAAACAGAATCTTCTACTGGGAATTCGTAAAGTTAAGCGTAATGAATTGGGTTTACTTCAAGGAAATTGCTGCAAGATTTTGTAGGCATACATACATGTATCTGTATACATTTATTGGGAAGGGAATTATGTTCATATATATATAAATATATATATAGGTAAATGGGTAATGCTTGATAATAATTAAAGAAATTGGAATAGCATTTTTCTACATAAAATTAAAATTGCCCAGATTTTATAGTTTTCCCATGGAGTTTCTATACATTTTTATAGTAATTGCAATATTTGATAATCATTGAGTTATGAGTTTATGGATAGATCAATCGATATTATATGTTATATAACATTCGCATATCACACCAAATGAATTGATGGACAATAGCAGATTATAGCAAATATTTCAAAAAGTCCAACAATATTTTCTATACATTTTTATAGTAATTGCAATACTTGATATCATTAAAGTATTAGTTTATGGATAGATAAATAGATAAAAGTAACTACATATTATTCCCATATCATGCCAAATAAGATAGATAGATTATAGTAATAATTCTCAACAAATTGTGTTGTCAACTTTTGTACTCTTCCCAAATTTCTGACAGTGTAGGCTTTTCCATTTCCCCCGCAGATGCACATGTAGTTTTAATTCCTAAGTAGCCGCCCGGCAAATGCGTAATGCGTAATTTGACACCGCAACGTACGCTTCCCCCTCAGTCTCTCGGGGGTTACGACTGGCCTATTACTCAGTCTATTGCTCTCACTTGCACTCTCTCCCTCTCTCTCTCTCTCTCTCTCTCTTTGTTACTTTCTCACCCACGTTCGCTCCCTCTCACTATACCAAAGTGTACTCTCACTCTCGAGATCGCGGAGCCTCATCAATCACTTGTTGATTGCAGTGGAGAAGGCAACTGCACTCATTTCTCAGACAGTTTTCCCCGCGACGTTGCATTATAAATCATAAAACGAAAGAAATATAATAAAATATATATCAGGGAGGAGTGTGTGTTTGTGTGTAACACATGATGATTATATGCTGCAATAGGAAGAAGAAAGCCTCTGCCCCGCTGCCCGTTTTATAGCCTGGCTGACAAATTTTTATTGCTGCTCAATCAAATTACGAGCCGTCGAGGGGAGAGAGAAATGAGCGTATTTTGGCTGTCTCCGCCAAGGGGGCGAGAGGCAGAGTAATGAAAACTGAAAACTGAGTCAGCAGCAGGTTCCAGTTGCAGCTGGGAAACGTTCTGCGTTCTCTTTTAATGGCGCACACACAAAAATGATTGACTTGCAACAAAGCGAAACACATGTACATACATACGTTTAGCATATCGTACATAGTCGTACGTAGTACGCAGACTATAGTACATACTTTATAGGGTCGGGTCTGTTCTGCCCGGGATCTTTGCTTCTGTTTTGCACTCTCGTTTAGACCTGTTTTCATATAATATTGTAAAGCCTGAAAAAAAAACTTGAGTACAAGTCAAGCGAAGCAACTGGATTTCCCAGGCAATTTGAAATCTCTAGCTATCGATACGAATCAATATCGATAACAGTAATAGGGCACAGTGAAAAACAGGTTAGCCACAAAAAAAATGGGCATGGCCTAAAAACGAAAGCAAATGTACTCCATTTTTAGTCTACTGACTTCAAGAGGATTTAAAAAATGTAGGCATAGATACAGCAACGGTTTTTCCAAGTAATAATAATCGATAATTCCTATAGCAATAGTTTTTCTGTTAATACTATCGATAAACTCTTATTACAAATTTTTAAAATCACATGCAATTATTTAAAAAAAATCTTTAACCTTGAAGACAAATTTCAATAATTTAAATAACGCGAGAAGGCAGCAGAAAAATACAATATTTATGTAAGTTTTTAAGATCTAAGTAGTTTCTAAGTAGTCTTTTTCTTACAATAAAACCTTCCCAACTTTTTTAATACATTTTTGAAGCGTTTCTTCTATAGTATTTATATCTAAAAACTTGGCTTTTATATTATGAAAATTTTTTAGATTTTTTCAAAATATTGTGTTATATGGTAAATTGCTCAGTACACTTAAAAACTTTTTTTTAATTAAATTTCTCTGTACATTTTAAAAGATTTTTAAAATTAAATTTCTCTGTACATTTTTAAAGATGTTTTTCAAAGTATCAAGATAAATACTAGCGATATATTTATGCTCTTGATATGTGCGATTTGTTGGTTTTGCAGTTCTAATTATATAATTTACGCACTAAATTAAACGTTGTTCTTTTTCCATTTTTCTTTTTTAATTTTTTCAATTTTTCAGCTAGTTTTTTGATATCTGCGCATTAAGCAATTAGGCGTGGAATGCGGAACACCAAATGTGCTAAAAGACCATATAAATTAAACTTGCTATAGCATACATCACTATAATCACACACATGTACACAGCTGCTGTGCGTGTGTGTGTTTGTGAGTGTGCTCAATTTGTTGATGTTTATTGCGGGCTTTAGACGAAGTCAAGTGCTGCACTTAATTAGCCAAAGGCGGCCTGGGAACAGCCGAACGCAGGCCTAAGGGTAATGGGAACAGTACGGCGGCATGGCAAACGAAACGGGAACGGGAACAGCAGAGACACGGGAACAGTTCGAGAGAGGAAGAGCAGCAATTGCATGCAGCTGCGACACACTGCGACAAATTTATGTGCATAAGCTGCCACTATATAAATATATACTATATATGCGGTATTTTTTTTTTTTTTATTTTGTTTATGTAACATTTGGCAAGGCAGGAAATGGCGAGCGCAAAATGCTTCCAATGGCTGCAGAGATTAAATGGCCAGAGGATGCAGACGCGAGAGAGCGAGAGAGAGAGAAAGAGAGGCGAGTTCAATGTGCTAAATAATCCCAAACAGCAGCACGACATGCAGAGACTGCGTGCGTGCGCGTATGTGTGTGTGTGTGCGACTGCGTGCGAGTCTGAGCTGAGCGTATGCGTGTTAGTGTGTATGTGTGTGTGTGTGTGTTGGCTGTAGCAAAATGCAATCTATTAGAGAAATTGGGTCACTGCACGCCCACATTGGTAACAGAGCCGTCGCTGCTGATCTGATCTGATGCGATGCGACAAAAGCAGCAGCAACAACAACAGCAACAACAAGAGTGAAGCGTGTTTAAATATAATTCACAAATGCGGTGAACGAAAAAGCCACAGCTAAAAATACATTACAAATACAAATATTGCGCTAATTTTGTAATGCAAGCAGACACACACACACACAAACACAAGCAGCAGAGCCAGAGAGCAAGAGCGCAAGAGAGCGAGAGAGCGCGCGCTCGCTTATGTTTTACATGCTCCTTCTTCAGTCTTTACTGCTCGTCTTCCTCCCACTATCACGCATGGAATTACAAGAAATGCACAGGGTCAGGCCAAGCACGGTGGGGGGGGGGGGATATCGAATTGGTGTGGAATGAAATAGAATAAAGAACGCGTACAAACGCCAGCGAGTGCGTGCGTGTGCGTGTGTGTGTGTATGTGTGCGTGCGTACACTAGATAGACAAACAGATAGCTAAATTGACAAGGGGACTGCTGCCCGGCGGCAGCAGGGAGTGGGGGAGGGGGGTGTGCGCGCGCGCGACGGAGCGTCGTGTGAAGCAACAAGCCAAGTACATAATTTCGAAATGAATATGGCGACAAAAGAATTTTAAATATGTAAAACGTATGCGTGTATTTGTGCTGCATGTGTGTATGTGTATGTGCACTGTGCGCTTGTGTGCGCGCACAGTTTTCCCCATTTTGGTTCCTAAACGGAAACAAGCGATAATAAAATATTTACAACAACAGCAGAAACTTAAAATGAGCAGCGGCAGCGACGCCGCAACGCAGTGGCCGCATGAATATTCAAAAGACGCGCCAAAGCAGAGCGCAAGAAGAGACATAATAAAAAGCCTGACATAAGCAGCAAAGCGTGTAATAAGAATCATAAAAAGTAAAGCACTAACAACAACAACAACAACAGCAGCAGCGGCAGCGCAGCCATGTGCAAAAGTCATATGGCTGCTGCTGCTGCGTCGACGGCGGCAGCGGCTGCTGCTGCTATCGCTACTGTCGCTGCTGCTGTCGCTACTGCTGCTGCTGCTCTCAACTTCTTGCTTTGACAACCTCCAACCGCACAGTGGGCCAAGGCATGGCCTTGCGGGGACGAACTGGAACTGGACGCCGTGCAGTGCTCATTTTTATTCTTTTTTTTTTTCTTCTTTTTATGTCCGCGTGATTGTGAAACCAAATAAGTATTTTTATAACTGGGAAGTAATTCGATTGCACAGCACACAAAGCGACTTGTGGTAGCATTACGTACATACATGCGTTGCGAGACAAATTATAATTCAATCTCAAATCGAATCGTACGGAAATCAAAACACTCGCTTTGTCTGCATAGCATTCGAAGAGAATCGAAGTCGACGAGTGCATTAGAAGTCTAAAAATATGATTATTATGGGGAAAAAATAAAAACGATGTTCGTTTTCGGTTCAGCATACTCAGCCATCAATTAAGTTCAGTGCAAGGCTAGATATACAGTATACATGGTACTATATAAAAACATACAGTACATACACACACACACACACGTATGATCATAGTTGAGCATACAATTTGTATATGTAGCTTGTCAACAAGCCATTAAAGAGGCGTGGAGAATTCTTGATAGACAAACGTCTGACTGTCTGTCTGTGCACTGCAATAAAATCAATCGAAAGAGTACAATATGCACACAAATTGAATTAAACATTTCGAGTGGAGTCTTTCGGGGTTAACTTTGTACCGAGACTTTTCTGTTTAGATATACAAGTTTTTATGGGAGCTCCAAGTATCATTACAAACATGCTAGCTTGATCGAAATATAACCAGTGTATAGAATTACTAGAGCTTTACAAATAATTGCCAAATTGTTTATATCACGTATGCAATATATACAATTATATTGCATGACAAGAGCCGAAGGAAAACATGTTTGAAATTTCGTTATTACGAAAAATGCTTGTAATTTTAGGAATTACGAAACTTATTTGGAGTATGGACAGCTTAGTTGTTAGTGTGTGTGTGTGTGTGAATTCAAGGACTTTCTCACGTATTTTACTGCTGCATTTCCACGTTCTGACTCAGTGTGAAATACGCCTGCATGCGGACAAAGCAAGCAGCATGTGTGCACGGCAAATCTGCAAGAAGTCACACTGTGCGCTGCAAACTCACTCACACACACACAAACACGCACGCATTTTCGTCTAAATCGCGTGCGTGTGAAAGGGTAACGGTTAACGGTACACTTTTACACGTACAGCAAGACAACACACAGATGCGCGCTGTGCGTGCGCCTGTATGGGTGTGCGTAGTGGGCAATGTAATTAAAAAGAGTTGAGCAAATATTTGACGAACGTGCAGAAGCAATTAAACTGCCACACCACCAATAACAACAACAACAATGGGGAGAACAGGAGTTAAAATGAAAGCGGCAGCGAGAGAGCGCGAGAGAGAGATGCGGGTGGCAGGATGACGCACAAAGCGAGACCGAGAACATATGACTTGGCAGAAAAACCGGCAAAAACAAGAGACTAGACTTGCCGGCGTTGCCATATCGAAAACAAAAAAGTTGAATGAAACTACACACAAACACAGCGGGGCAAATTAACAGCGCTTGTGGGTGTGTGTGTGTGTGTGTGTGTTGCGATGAAGATAAGGCACAAAAACGAAACGAAGTAAACAATAATAAAAGCACAAGGGGCATATGGCAAACCCCCTACTTATTAAGCCTCCCTCGCCGCATTGATTGGAATATAAAAGCAAATAAACTGAAGCCGATGCGCACTCCCCCAACCCCACTCTCGCCTCCCCCTACCTAACAGACAACACGCCGAAAGCAGAAGACAAAAGCGAAACGCATTAACATTAACTGCCAAAAACAAAAACAAAAACAAACAGCAACAGCAACAACAGCACTCTGCACTGCTCTCTGCTCTGGTCTGCACTGTAAGCTCACTCAATCGCCGCTGTTAGCTATGCCTGCCCTACTCCCACTCCCTGCGCTTCAAACTCCCAACTGTGCTTTTACAGGGGAGTCAGTCAACAGGGTTGTATGTTGTATGCAGGCAGCAACGTGCGTGCGTGTGTATGTATGGTATGTAATGTGTATGTGTGTGTGTGTGGAGTATAGCTACGTTTGTAGTTGTGTGATGCTCTTACCGCGTCAATGTTAACGTCAATTTAATTTCGATTGCCAGCAGCGCCTGCTGCTCTTTATTGTTGTTGCTGTTGTTTTTGCTGCTGCTCTTCAATTAAAAAAGGCACTTTTAATTATTGCTTCATCCGTGTGTGCGTGCCTTGCGTGCGTGTGTGTTTGTGTTTAGCTGCTGCTACACATAAACAAAAGCAGCTGGAGCTAATTGCTTTAGTTGCTGGAACTTAACTTAATAAACGCTTAGCACTCACAACAACAAAAAGAAAACGCGAGCACAACGACAAACTGCGACGGCAAAATCAATTTTATTTATTTATTTTATTTTTTTTTTTTGTTTTTTTGTTTTGGAAACAATTAAAATTTGATTTGCATTTTCCGCGCGCGCCTTTACAAATTTACAACAATTTTGTTTTTGTTTTCCAAATTTCCTCTTTTTCGTTTCGTTTTGTCCGCTGCGCTCCGCCGTCGTCGTCTCGCACGCGCATCGGTCGGGAAATAAATGCGAGCAGTGACGGCGACGCGCTCACTAATATGCCTGTCACTCTCCTCGCTCTCCGCGCTCTTCCGCTCGGCAACGCTCTCGCGCTCTTGGTGCCAGTGCGACAGCTGCGAAGGTAGCGCTAGCCTGTGGAGAGTACTGTTGTGACGTCACGGGGCGACGCTCGCGTACAAGGCAAAGCGTGGAACCGTAGCAAACGCAGGCTTTTTCATTAATTTCAATTGTTAATTGCAACAAAAAAAAAAAATCTTTGCACATACAATCTGAATCTGTATCGAACTTATTTGCAATATGTTTTTCTAAATCAGTTACTTGAGTCGATGCTATCTGAGAGCTAGATAAATTGTTTGCTGTTTTGCTGTGGCCAATGTTTTCAATGAAATTCTATTGAAGCTTTGTATATACTGCGCAAGAATAAGCAAACGAAATCTGAAGCTTTTGAGCATTTTCTGGAATTCCACAATCTTCCCTGGTTGACCAGGGCCAAAAATAAATCATTAAAAAGAACTGCATGGCATAAAAAATGAAAATTTTTCAGTTCAAAATTATACAACTACCAAAGTTGTAATCAAAAATGCTTCCTAATGTTGTCTTAGACAGTTTCAAGAAAACGTCAAATAGGTGGAAAAAACATGTTTGTTTTTTAAAGACGATTGTGTAGTTGTTCATATATTGACATAAATATTACAAGGGTGAAAATAATTAAATTGTATTACTGTCAAAGTCAAATGAAAAAAAAACAAACAAAAGAATAGCAGAAATATCAAGTAAGAAATTGACTAAACAATACAACAATACAACAAACAATGATAGAAAAGTATGCGTTTACGACCGAGAGCTAAAAAGTCCTTAAATGAAAAACATAATCTTTTCGTCTTATTTATATTTTATGTTGAATTTTTCTCATTTAAAATAATATTATTTGCATTTATATATATACATATATTACTATATGTTAACAATAATCAATTCGTATATATATAATATTAAATTATATATATATATATATAAAATATATTGCTATTTGTTTATAAAATACAAATGATTTATTGTTTCCTGTCGGCGAAATGCGTTTCTGTGACATAAACATATCAATTCTGTACGCAATAAATCTGCTAGTATTTCGGTTGACAATAACAATAATAAAAGCTTTTTGATTATGAAGAGTAAACACAAGCGAGACCGAATTTATTTCATAATATTCTGCTGCGTTGTGACACATCAAATTTTCCACGCAACGTTCTGCTCGACGTGTGACCTTCTCTCCCCCTCGCATTTGCGCTCACCGGTGGCCGCGAGTGCTGCCCAGCAAAGAGGAGAGCAAAGCGGAGGGTGGCAGCACTGTCAGCAATTACAACAGCAACAACAATAGCAGCAATCAGGAGCCGGCACTGTTAGCCTTTGTGTGTGTCTGTGTGAGTGTGTGTGTGTGTGCGTTGCGCTCTGTCAACGCATGCTGTGCGTTATCCTTGAATGTGCCGTTACCTCTTGACCAGAAATCTCATGTCGGCTTTTACAAATTTTGGCCAAAAACAGCGAGCGCAACAGAAACATGCGACACGTAATTGCAGTTAAATTTTATTGCAGTCACGTAGCACAGTGGGAGAAGCAGGGAGTAGGGGGAGGGGGTAGGAGGAGAAGCAGGAGGCCAAAGAAAGATTCCACCGCTGCGGCAAAAACAAAAGAAGCAGAAGAAGAACAACAGAATGCGCATTGCTGCTTGTCTTCGTTCTTTCTTCATTTCCCTCTTCCACTGTGTTTTTGTTTTTGTTATTGCGCCTTGGCATAAACAATTTCACTTCACTTCATTTCGTATTTTGAACTTCTTGCACTCTTCTCCTCTTGCTGCTTCTTCTTCCACATCTTCATCTTATTTTTTTGTTGCTGTTGCTGCTGCCTTAGAATTTATGCACGGTGAAAGTAATGGGCGAAAAATTCGTAAATTGCTAATTCATTCCTTGGGCGACATACCCTTTAGCCGGCGACGCAGTTAATTGGGGTATGCCAAGCTGCGGCGCATAATTGCAGTCTTGCATTTGCTTTTAGTTCTAATTGCGGCTGTAATTGCGAAGAACCCTACCAAATTATCTCGCATGACAATCTTTCGAAATTATAAAAATGGTGCCGGTTCCGGTTTCAATTCCGGTACCAGTTCCCTTTTTAGTTCCAGTTCCTTTAGAAAAAAAGTATCCTAGAAATTGCAACTTAAACAGCATGTACGCTAGTCAAGTGCCGGTTCCGATTTCGATTCTGGTACTAGTTCCGTTTTTTGTTCTAGTTCTCTTCTAAAAAAGCATCCTAGAATTTTCAAGTTTTACAGGATGCACACTAGTCAAGTGCCGGTTTCGGTTCCGATTGCCCTATATGAATGCATTTGAAAACTGCTATTTCAATAGGGATTTTATTATTTCAAGTTGATCTTAGCATTCAAACTAGTCAAGTTCCGGTTCCCACTACCCCACATAAAATTTAAAAACTGCAGTTCTATATTCAGTTTACCATTTTAAGTGGTTTACAGGGTATACCATGGTAAAGTTCTGATTTTCGTTCTGATTCCAATTTTAGTTTCGGTTCTCCTATGCAAATGCAGTTTAAAAACTGAATTTTTCTTTGAATTGACGTATTTTTAGTCACTTACAGCGTACAGCCTATTTGAGTTCAGAGTTTAGTTCCGGTTTCCGGTTTGTAAATGTAGTCGAATAAATAAAGTTTTTTATTTTTGACTAAAAACAAGCTTTTTCTTTTTTTGACGTAATATTTATTAACTTAAAGGGTATATGCTAGTCGAGTTATGGTTATAGTTCTTCTTTTCAAATGCAATTTATTTGAAATTTCCAATTAGTTGTAGGGTTTATGCTTATCGAGTTACAGTTCCTCTACTACTATACAAAAGTAATTTATTTGAAATTTTCAGTGGTTACAGGGTATATGCTAGTCGAGCTCCGGTGCCGGTTCTCGCAACAAATGTAATTTACATGAAATTTGAGCATTTTTAGTTATTAAATTTTAAAATGATTTTTAAAAATTTATAATTTAGTTACAGGGTATGTGCTAGTCGAGTTGCTATACTGCTTGCAGTTGCCCTTTCAACTGCAGTTGCAATTTAAAACTTTAGTTTAGTTACAGGGTATATGCCAATCGAGCGCATGACTTTACAGTGATTTGTTTTATTATTGCTTCCACAGCCGCAGCAGCTGTGCAGCGAGTGGGAGAGAGAGAGAGAGGGAGATAGAGCCACAGGCAGGGAGATTAATCATCAGTTGGTTAATAGCCTTTTGAGTCATACGCTTTGCTAGGCGTCTTGGCCAAGACGTGAAAATCAACCAAGTCCAAATATTGTTACAAGCGTGAACTTTGTACCTGGCTGCAACTACAGTTAGCCGCCCGCCCGCCTGCCCCTCGCCAGCCTGTCGCCTGCTCAGCTCAAATCTGCATGGAACTCTTGAATTATTTATGCACATGGCTAACTGCCACGCCCCCCAATGTCAGCCCACACACACACATACACAGACACTCAGGCCGACAATCGCTGCGGTAAAAACAAAGCGCAAAGGGGAAACGAACAAACACACAAACGCACACACACATACACGCGCGCGCAACGAATGTGCGTCGGCAGCGCTGCCAGCGTCGCTGTCAGAGTTACTCATATGAAAAATATCTAATAAGAAAACCAATAAACTGCAAGAAGAGCAGCGAAACGCAGCGGTTCGACTGTGTTGTGTGGGGGCGAATGCGAAGTGGAAGTAAAAGAGAAATACAAACACAAATACAAATACAAATGCATGCGTATGCGTGTGAACTTACATTTGTTGTTGCCGTTTTCTCAAGGCAATTGAGCGTATTCTGCTGGAGTCGGGAGTGCTGGAGTAGTTGTTGTTGTTGTTGCTGTTGTTGTATTAGTTGTTGCTGCTGCTGCGCGGCAATAGCACCACAATCCATATTACGAGCAGCAGTAGAAGTAGGAGGAGGAGTAGTAGCAGTGGGAGCAGGCGGCGTGAGTGTGTGAGTAGCAACAACAAAGGAACTGCAAATGGACGTGATCTGTTGGTGCCGCACTCTCTCTCGCTCTCTCTTGCGCGCGCGCTCTCTTCTGCCTTAGGGCAAGCGCTGGCTCTGGCTCTCTTGCGCTGCTGCTGCTGCTGCTCTCTCTCTCTGCTTTGTCTTTCTCTTTCGATCAGTTTGGCATAAATTTGCGAGTGCGTTTTGAATTGGAATCGAATTGGAACTTATTTTATTTATTTATTTTTATTTATTTTATTTATTTCAGTTTTCTGTTCAATTTGCATTTCTCGCATTTCGTTTCGTCTCATTTTTCGTGCTTTGTGCATGCCCATGCATTCTTTAACCGCTTCCTTTGGCCTGGCGCTGCTGCTGCTGCGCTGCTGCTGCGACGGCGGCTGCTGCGTAGGCGAATGCTGTTACTCCGGCTACAAAAACAACGCGACGAGGAGCGTGCGAACGACACGAATGAAAACGACGACTGCGGCCGAACACGAAGTTGAACCGCTGGAGCTGGGCTGCTGCTGCTGCTGCTGTTACACCCACACACACACATGCATGCAAATGTCTCTTTGTGTGCTGCGTTCGTTTGTATCTCGCGCGTGTATGTGTGTGTGTGTGCGTTGCTCAATACGTACTCCACTACAACTGTAACTGCAACTGAAGTGCCGTTCCGCTGCTGCGCTGCTGCTACTGCTGTTGTTGTTGCTTTTACTTCATTTTTCCTGTCGTTCTGTTATTCTTCCTTTATTTTTCTATGCTCTGTAGGGTGTAGTCAGTCAGTCAGCCTTTTTGTTGTTGTTGCTGTTGCTGCTGCTGCTGCTGCACTGATTGCACTGCATATGCATCTTAGCAACTAAGAAATTCACTCAAACTACACTGAACAAAAACATTTGCATGCTGCTTGCACTTTCGACACGACACGAAACCGAGTTGGAAAAATAAATAAATAAACAAATCGTACACTACGCTCTATCGGTGTGTGTATTTCTACATTTAACTTGCAGCTACGAAAAAAAAAACACCCGTGCGTAAAATTCACAGAGTTAACACACACACACACACACTGCTACCCCGCTGGAGACAACACACAACGGCAACGACAACGGCAACGGCTCATCGTTTCTCGTTCAGCATCGAGTTCGATTGAGAGTGGTTCCAGTGTGCAGTGCAGCGAGCTGCTAACATGTTCCAATGAGCCGCACTTAACAGCGCTCGCATTCGAATTGGAAAATTGCGCACACTCTTTTGGGCATGTTAACTAACAGCGCCTGAGTTTATAATATTCTCAGAGTAAAAATAATGCTGTACTTTATTAAGTACTGTTATCATTTTTGTGTTTTACTGCTTAATTTGTACTGCGCTCTGTTAAGTCACAGTTTTGAAAATGAACCAGCTCGCAAAGTGCTGTTAATTGCCAATCGATAAGTCGATAAGTGAAGCTGCATCGTTGAGCAGCTGTTTCAGCATTGTTTGTGCTGCGCGTACTTAACAGCACTGGCTGGCTGCAGCAGTTTGACAGCACTGTAGGCGCGCTAAATTCAAATGCATTTGAAATTCGATTTGAATTATTTTTGCCAATAAAACAAGAAGATTTCTAAATAGAATATATATTTATTTTACGTTTCTGTTTATATAAAACCTAAGTAATTAATACAAAACAAGACGAAAAAAAAAACAGAATTTCCTTTCAAGCATACACATACATCATACAAATTATCATGATCATCATTATCAATCAATACATTAATCATTCCGCCAAACGATACAATTGCATTCCCTTTTCGTTTTAGTAATATGTATATAGTACTAATTAGTAGTTAATATATATATATATATATGTATATATATATGTGTATATATATATGTGTATGTATATAAATATGTGTGTACTCGTATTATTGAAAATATGTTTTTGCCATTCTCTCTGTCTCTCTCTAACTTGATCTTGCTATCTCATATCTCATATCTGATATCATATATATCATATAAGCGGGGCGAGGGGGGCGCATTGAATATTATTTCTCTTGTATATGTGTAGATAAAGCATATGTTTGTTTCTGTTGTTGTTGTTGTTTTTGTTGTTCTTCCACTTCGTTCGTTTAGGTTGCTATAAATATATATATTTAGCATATATAGTATATGTATCTGTATGGGGAGTATACGAGCGAGCGCAGCTAAAAGCCGGGGGAAGTGCCTGGACTAGGACCAGCGACAGCATCAGTGTTGAACACTTGTATACATCGTTTGGGTGTGTGAGTGTGAGTGTGTGTGTAGAGGTGTGCGTGTGTATTGCTTGAGCACTTTTTGCTTTGTTCAGTTTCAGTATCAGTTTCAGTTTTGGGCCAAATCCTTTGCCCTTTTCTCCTATGTACAATCATACGAGCTGTGTGTGTGTGTGTGTGTGTGTGTGTGTTGGGTGTGCGAGGGGGCGTTACAAGCATAGGCCATAGAGTAGTCATACATATAATTAAATATCTGCAACCGCAGCTGTATCTGTATCTGTATCTCTAGCTGTAGTATCTGTAACTGTTTAGAGCAAAAAAAAAAAACAATTGGCTTGGCTTTGGCCTGGGGCGGTTGCTTCTGGCCACGCCCACTACGCCTACTGCTGCTGCTCCTACTCCTTCTTGATGCGCGCCTGCAGAAAGCAGTAGAGTATGCCCGCCTGTGCCATCACATCGACGGTGCTGGCGGCAAGCGGATCCTTCTGCTTGACCTGCGTCTGGCCCGGCCGCAGCAGCGTTGGCCCAAATACCATGGCCAGATTCTGCAGCGACATCTTGTTGTCCGTCTCCTTCTCGTGCACCCTGCAGGCGGAAAATGCGAAAATGTGAAAATGGTATTCGATTGGGCGCACTTCTTGTCGCTCGTACGCATACCTGATTAAATGATCGAGTATCAGATTGATTGAGGATTTGTTGGCCTGCGGCAGCTCCTCGTACACCTTGAGCAGCTCGCTGATGCGCGTCGCCTCGTCGTTGTTGCTGAACGCGCTGAATGTCTCGAAGAAGCGCGGATAGAGCAGATCCGAGAAGAGCGCCTCGGGCAGCTCGCGCAGGAAGGTCTTCAGTATGCCCGTCACCGAGTGTATGTCCACCTCGCGCAGCAGCTGCTCCGCCTCGTAGGCGTCTAATAGGTGCAAAAACAAAAAATATTATTATTATTATTATTATTATTATTATTATTATTATTATTATTATTATTATTATTATTATTATTATTATTATTATTATTATTATTATTATTATTATTATTATTATTATTATTATTATTATTATTATTATTTTATTTTAGTTGTATGCTTGAGCGCTGCACTCACCCGACTCGAAGGCCTTGCGCAGCTTGTTCAGATCGGACGCCGAGCCGCTGACCCGATAGCAGCCCACCTCCAGCATGCCGCGTCGCTCCACCTCGCGTATGCAGGCACAGATGATGAACGGAATGTCGCGTTTCTCGCGCCTGCGGAAGGGGGAAAAATATGTCAAAGTTTAGATAAAGCTATAAAGCATTTTTCGGATTTTAGCTCTAAGTATTTTTATTAATTTAATTTCTTAATAAATTTAACTGATTTCTAAACTATTAACTATTATAATATTAACTATTATTATTTAATACTTAAGCGTTCAAAAAACAACAATTTTAAAATAGTATTTTCAGTTTGCTAAAAATGTTGCAAATGCAAATGCATGCAAAATGATTAAAATTTTGAAAAAAAAAAAAAGTGGAAGCATAGTCTAAATGCTTTCAGAATGCTTAAGAAAGTCAAAGAAAAAATGCAGCTTAACATTTTGCAAAACAAAAACAAATGTGCGAAAACATACCCAAAACTCTCTCATTCATAAATAAGAAAATCGAATAAAAAATCAAATAAACCTATAAACATGATTTTTTTTGCTGATACTCATATTTAATCATTTGATTTTCTTTTTATAGATTTTGAATTGCTTCAAACCATTTGTGCAACCCTACCAGCTTTCATTTCTAGCAAACAAAAAACTATTATTTAACAAATAAAATGAGTACAAATTTAAATAAAGCTTTTGAATAGAAAACCATAAATATCTTCGATATCTTCGAATTTTCTTGTAGTCTAAAAAAACGTAATACTCACTTTAATACTTGACTCATCTTGACGCCGAAGAGCGCGCCCGGCTTGGTGCTGGCGCGGCAGAGCTCGCCGGGCACAAAGCGGAAGCTGGCGCTAAGCTCCAGCGTCTCGCTCAGCTTGATGTTGCGCGTCTGCGTCGTCTCGGTCAACCAGCTGCGGCTCAGCTGCAGAAGAAAGTGGCAAGAAGAAGAGCAGTTAAAAATAAAGTAATCCTAGCTATAGTCGAGCACACTCGACTCTTATATACCATTCACACACTCGAGCTGTACGTCACTGTCACACGCACAGGCCGTTCTCACACATACAAACAGACGAGGCAGCTTGTCGCTTTTTATATCTACAACTTTCGTAATTATTATCCAATCAGCTTGAAATTCGCAGCAAACCTCAACATTATAGTTAGCTAGAAGTGTGCTTAATGTCTGTAACTCCGAAACTTTCCTTAATATTTCACTACAAAAACTCAGTTTTAGTTTTTTGCCAGTGATGGGCGTCTCACTAAAAATTTAAAATGAACTGCAGCTGCGTATGCTATAGAGGAATCCGCATGCTAAATTTGATAACGCTAGCTTTTACAATAGCTGAGATCTATGTGTATTTACATAGCATAACGGACAAACGGACATGCTTAAAGTGGCTTAAATATTAAAGTGAATTGGGCATAAAGATACTTTGTATTGTCTGCCACGCCTGCTTTTTTTTTGTTTAGCTATTTTTAATAGGTGAATAGGTGGTATAAATAGAGCTTCCTACTCTACGCACCTTGAGTATGTGTTTCGCACGCAGCAGCGGCGGCTCCTTGGCCTCGTAGAGCAGCACACGCACATTCTGACTGCCCTCGAGCTCGAGCATGAAGCTCTCATTCCACAGCGGGCACTGACTGCGACAGACCCTCTTGGTGGTGGCCTTGCGGAAGTAATGCCCGTACGAGTCGACCTCGATGCAGATGTACAGATCTGTTGGCTGCTCGAGGCCCTGCAGACCCTGCACACCCATGTGCAGATCGCCGACCAGCAGGCTCTCGTCGTTGGTGTTGCGCATCAGGTAGGAGCCCATCTCAGTCTTCATGCCCTTCTGCATGGCCACAATGAAGGCGGTGACCTCCAGCGAGTTGATGGTGTTCGCGCCGGGCAGATTGCATTTTTGCTGTAGAGTTGAAGTAGCGGGTTTAATAGATCGTTAAAAAAAATATATATATAATATAATAATAATTCTAATATTAAAATAATATATATAAAAAAACTCATAATTGAGCTGATAATTCCTATGTCTGCTATATGTTGTAGTAGGCCGATTTTGATGAAATTTAATAGAAATATTAGGCGCACTGTTAGACTAAGTTGTGGCGAGTGCGGTTACGATACACTGTAAAATAGCCAAAAACGACCGATAGTTGGTATGACAGCTATACGATATATCTATGCGATCTGGCTTATTCACACTTATGTATAGCGTGTACAAGCAAGAACTATATATACCAAGTTTCATCTAAATAACTGCTAAACTGAGCGTCTTATTGTGTTGCAATAGACATAACGGACAGGCACGCGGACAGAGTTAATCAAACAATATATACTTCAGAAGATCGGAAATGCTTTCTTCTATGCAAACTGCTAGCCAAAATGATTATACTCTCTAGAAGTAAGTATATTTACTATATATATATATTGCTATATTAATATATATTATTTAGCTGATCCCACCTTGAGTGACATGATCGAGTCGATCCACTGCGTGCGCTCAAAGTCCGAGCTGAGGAAGAAGGTCATGGTCTTGTTGTTGGCCTTATTGCCCAGCCGCAGCACCAGATTGGGCGTGGCCAGCACCAGCTGCGACTCGAGATCGGCCAGCTTGCGGCGATACTTGTCGCCGGTGCGCACACCGTTGCCCTCGAGCACGAGCTGATCGCGCACGGAGCGCAGATTGCGCTTCACTTGCGATATATTCGCGGGACTAGATTCCTTGAGATCGGCACTGGCGTCCGTCTCCTCGTGCACCTGGACATCCTTGAGCGGTATGAACCACTTCAGCTCGTAGTCGATGCGATCACGTCCCAGTGCCTTGTACTTGGCACACGCGATCACATCGTTGAAGAGGAACAGATGCCGCAGCTTACGATGCCCATCGACCAGCTCCACGATGAACGAGTTGCGCACCATGCGCCGCAGATTGCGATTCGACTCGCTGGGCAGGCGCTGGTTGACCACGTTGAACTGACTGAGGAACATCTGGATGATCTTCTGCGCCTGCCGCAGCGGCTGATGGTCGGGATGATTGGGCGGCGTCTCGCGCAGCAGATCGTTGAACACAGACGCATTGATCTGCACCCGCGCCACCGGCTTGTGCAGCAGATCCTCCAGCGTCAGCGACTGCTCCGTCTGCAGGTTGACGACGATCGTCGAGACGATCTTCTTGAACTGCGGATTGCTCGCACTGCACTTCTTCACCGTGTCAATGGCCTGGCCATAGTTGTGCAGGAAGGCGCTGTACAGATCGAACATGTCCGCCAGACGCTTGAAGGGTTCCCCGATCAGCACATCGCCGCCCTCGTGAGCGACAATTGTCTTGAGGTCGCTCAGGAAGGCCGTGTGCACCTCGTACAGCTCGTCGATCTTGAAGAAGATCGTGTTCTCCTCCTCCTCTTTGATCACAGGCTGCGATGTGCCCTGCGTGGCGTGTATGGCGCGCTTGTACTGCAATTAAGGGAGAAGTTTAATGGCGAAATTCAATATTTTTTCAATTAAAAATTGGTGGGCGGTGGGCGTGGCATTCAAAATTTGAAAATCCGCATTCTACGTAATGTTACCAGGAACCATACTTCCAAATTTGGTGCTTCTAGCTTTTCTAGTGTTTTTTTTAACTTTAAAAATGTGTTTTATAGAGGCGGGGGGCGTGGCATCCAAAAGTTTAAAATCCAACTTCTGCATAATGTTGCAAGACACCCTCCTACTAAATTTGGCGCGTTTATCTCTTTTCGTTATTGAATTATTTGCAAAAAATCGAAAAACGCATTTATCGATTTGCGAAGGCGGTGGGCGTGGCACATTAAGTTTGAAATAAACTCGATCTGTGTATTCAATACACGCACACTCCCACCAAGTCTGGTGCATCTAGCTCTTTTAATAGCTGAGATCTGTGCGTTCATACAGACGGACATGACCAAATCGACTCGGCTATTGATGCTGATCAAGAATATATATACTTTGTGTGATCTGCCACGTCTCCTACTGCTTGTTACATACATTTTCACAAAGCCAATATTTGTTAACCCAATTTTTACCCAATTTCAATGGGTAAATGGTATAAAAATTTCAAACAAGTAAAGCTTTCCTTTCCGAAAGAAAGTGCTTTGCACTTTGAAGTACTTTGAACCGATTTTGAAAATTTTATTTTTTTTGTAGATGCAATTATCTAAAATGTATCTAAAATCTAGATGCAAACCGATCGACTCACCTGTATCATTTTGTTTAGACACTCCACATAGATCGTCTCGCTGTGTATGATGGAGCTCAGTATGGAACGTATTTTGGCGCCGCGAGCATTGCCCGAGTGCTGCGTTGGGGAGAGATGCGAAAAAGCGTTAAGCAAACTGTACAATAATAGCCTAAATATATATATATATATATTGATATTGATATTTAAATATATATATATATATAAAACTCTTGGTGGTGTCAGCTACAAATGGCTGTATGGAGTGCATTAGAGACTCGATCTACAACCAGAGTGCACCAAAGCCAGCAGAGGAACAGTTCACGAATGGAAGGTGGATATATAAATATATAGGATATATACACACAGATGGGAACCATGAACGAGTGAGAGCGACAGCAATATGTACACGGAATGGAGCGAGAGGGATAGAGAGCAAGAAAGGGAGGGCAACAGCACACGAAGACGAAACGAACCAGACACAATGCAACAAATTGTTTTAAATCTATATAGTAGTTATATAGCTCGATAACTGCATTACTTTAATTTGGCGTATTCTACACATTTTGTTGCATAGTGTCAATGTGCTTTGGATTTTCTTCTTTTTTTTTGCAGAAACTATAAACACAACTGGACGATAATACAGATAGTATAATGCACTATAACCAATGGAACACAAGCGCATTCAGATAAAGCTAAACAAGTATTCATGTTTGTATGTACATAGGCATATGTGTATCGTATGTATATAGTACTATATACAACAGTTATCTGTACAGACATATATATATATATATATATCCATATAGACATTGACAAGAAAACATTGACAACAACTAAAACAGGCTGAGGCTAGGTTTGAGAAGTGTTCGGGGTACTCACGAGTATCGCTGAGACTAAGTTCTGTTGAGAGAGAAAGTAAAAAAAGAGAAAAACAAAAGAGAGAGTGTGAGAGAGAGAAAGAGAGAGAGAGAAAACAAACGTATGAAATCAAAAACAAAACGAGAACAGAAAAGAGCAGAAATGTTTGGTTAGTAAATCGTCAAATTTTAGTAATTATATTATTTTTATAGTTAAGACTATTATATATTAGGGGTATTTCAACTGAACATGAGGGCAATAACTGAGCGAAACTCTGGCGTTACAAATACTGCCCGGTTAATCCAATGATTAGCTCGGGTTCGAATTAGGCACAGCATTATTAGGGGAACAGCTAGATATATACTTATATACTTTGAATCGAATGTATTCCGATTGCGGGGTTGTTAACGACTTTACGAAAATTATATTCTTTTTTAGTTATGGTCAGTTTAATTATGTACTCTAAATTATAATCGTTAAACTGCTTTTTAAATTGTATGCCATATGATTTTTTCGTATTTCCTTGATTTTAGAAAAGTAGAATTGTAGATAGATTTTAGCAATTTAATATTGAGCGATATTCTATCTTTGTATTAAGTAGAATGTGATGAAACCTGAAAGTTTTTTATATATAGTAAATTCTGCATAACTTTATGTTATATTGCATAGCTGAATTCAATAAAATAATAAGACTCTTAAGCTGGTTGTATACACTTAAATATCCTTAAAAATTCTTCTTAAGAAAACCTCAATGCTGTAGTTATTTAACTATGTGAAATATTGAACTTTTTTCACATTATAGATAATCGTTGCTATTTCTAATTGACTTTGATAATAATTTGGTGTCTGTCTGGTTAAGAAATCTTTTTAGACTTGTTCGTCTGAAACTCATATGCAAGTTAAGTTTTTCAGTAAAACTTTAGATATAACTTTACATTTTCAGCCTATTGTTTTTTTTTTTTTTTTGTAATACGGTGGAAATGGCTTTTAAATCTTTCTCCATTCACTATAGATTTTTCGCAGGAAACTCAGTTTTCTGGCAATATAACTATGAGAAAAAAGATATATTTAATTTTTTTCAATAAGATTATGGATATAGTTTTTAATTTTCGGCCTATTGTTTTTCTGTAAAATTATGAAATTGGCGTACAATTTTTTTTCTTAATTCTTCGCATTAAAAGCTTAATTCTGTAGCAATATATTTATGATATATATGCATATTAGCGACATATCTTATCTAATTCAGATGGAGCATTTCACTAAAATTTTGGAAATAGACTCAAAAATCTTCTCTATGAAAACCACAATGCTGTAGTAATATATTTAATATTTAAGGCTGATAAGCAAGTCTGTAGATTTTTGTTTTTAGCACGATTGCTTGCTTAAAATCATTTTAACTTCAACTTGATGCTAAATTCGTACAGCTAAAGCACATAGATCAATAGATCCTTGAGAAGTGCACGATTCTAGAGTTTTATAGTTTCTCATAGATATATTTGCATAGATCTACAAGATTGAGGACAGACATAGACATGAAGACAGACAAACAGACGCACTTGGCGAACAACATTTACGACGGTCACTCATGGAGCAGTTACTTCCAGAGAACCCTGCACTCTACACTCTTCTCTCGAGTCTTTTCACTATGCGCTAATATACCTCAACGTTGGGCTGCTTTAGCGCGTGCGCGTGCGGGTGTGTGTAGCTGAAGGAGACGCGCGACATGCGCAGGGACAGCTGCGCGACGCGTCCGACTCGGGCACTCTGCGAAATTTGCTTCTTGATGGCCTCGACTTGCATGGCAGGCAGCACGCACGGGCTAAGAGTGGACCCAACTGGGGGCAGAGCATGGCGCGTTGCCCGCATTTGGCGCATTAGCGACCGCTCGAGCTGAATCATCGCGCGTTTGGCTTGCATCATCGTGCGATAGCACACAAGTTTCAGCAGCGCAATTAGCATTAACTAATTGCCTGGCATGATTCAACAACAACAGCAACAACAACAACAACAACAACAACAACAATACTTAAGGCAACAGCTATGGCAAGAACAGAGAGTCAGGGGAGACAGAGAGGGGAGTGGAGAAGATTAGCTGCTGCTGTGGCACGAACCTTGCGCAGTGCACCTGGCGTCTGTGATGTGCCCGCTGCACTGCTGTTGTTGCCCGCCTGCTGCTGCTCGTCGTGCGATATGGTGCGCAGTATGGGCGGTCCCTCGTACTCGCCATCGCTGTCCAGCGAGCTCGAGCGCGTCTCGTTGCTCTGGCTGCAGGAAGAGAAGAGAATACCATATTTATTAGTTCAGTAATATATGTTAGCTTCGGCATGCCGAAGCTTGCATACCCTTACAAATTGCATTCTTGTTGCTTCAGTTATAATTTCATAATAAAAGAAAGCAATATTGAAACTCCTAAAAAAATAGTCTTTTTAGTACAATTGATTCTAGTAATTCGATTATACTACTGTGGGCAAAAAGTAAGGTGAATATTTTTGTAAAGACAAAACTCTTTATTTATTCTCCCAAATCAATTTCATCCCCTTCAAAGTAATCCCCTCCCGATAAAATACACTTATGCCAACGTTTTTTCAAATCCTCGAAACAGGCCAAATAGTCCCTTTCCGGTATAGCCTCGTCGATTTTTCTTTTATCTCTTCATTCGACTCGAAACGCGTTCCCCGGAGTGGTCTCTTGAGCTTTGCGAATAGCCAGAAGTCACACGGAGCCAGATCAGGAGAATACGGTGGTTACGGAACGATATGCGTCGAATTCTTGGCGAAATGGTCACGAAGAACGAGTGCAGTGTGCGACGTTTTCGGTACCAAGCGAGATTTGACTTTTCGTAGGCCCAAACGGTCTTTCAAAATGGTTTTCACAGATCCTTCTGATATTCCGATCATATCAGTGAGGTCTCTAATAGTCAACCGACGATTTTTGACTACTAATTCCTTCACTTCACTTCAGATGACCAACACGTCATCTGTTGACGTCGATGGTCGTCCGGAGCGCTCCAAGTCATCAACACGTTCCCGACCCTCTTTAAAGCCTTTGTAACACTTATAAACATTTTTCTGGGACATGGTAGAATCACCAAAGGCCATCCCCAAACTTCCTCAACGTTTCCGCAGCCGAAATTTCATTCCGCAAACAAAATATGATGGCTCTTCTCTGCTCAATTAAATCAGACATTGTAAAAATCGCCAAATGCACTCTTGATCGTTTGGTAAACAAAAGCGTAAATATAGTACTCATACTGACATTGACATGAAATTCCCGCCAAATGCCATCAACAGTCCTGCCAACTCGAGAAAAAAAGAACTAGTTCGCCATCTCAAGCCCGCGAATTTTAAATTGAAAATTCACCTTACTTTTTGCCCACAGTAGTAAAAGCTTTTTTCTGAGCTCGCAAGCAATAGACAATGTAATATTGAAACTCTTAATATGGTAATCCGTATAAGCTATTGAAAACGTTATGGCTAAGTTGCTTATACAAATTACATGTATTTTCTTACGAAATCTCAAACTTCGACCGATTGTTCCTACATTAGCTATATATTAAAATATACAGATTTAAGTTAAAACTAAAGAGAATCTTCGTAGCTCTATTAAAATAACATGCGGCGAGTGTGATTACGATAACTTGAAAAACAACAGTAATCGGTCAATAGGTGCGACGGCAGCTATACGTTATAGTGAACCTAATCTGATAAAATTTGTAAAACATATCAGCAGCGCTAGTAACCACAGCTGTGGCAAGTTTGATTACGATAATTTTAAAAATAAAAAAAATAGGCCGATAGTTGCTATGGCAACTATACGATATATCGCTCCGATAAAGCTCGCTCCGACTTATTTACAGCATGCTGAAGTAAGAAGTATGTGCACCAAATTTCAATAAGATAGCTGCAAAATTGAGAGAATAGCCAGCGTTGGAACAGACAAACGGACAGACGGACAAGCTAAATGTGATTCTATAGAGTCGCAGTTGCTTGCTAGCTAAATATAATATATACCCTTTGTAAGCGTATACAAATTTCCATTAGACTCTGCTTACATGAAGTAATCAATGTTGACATAGTTGGAGGTGCGGCCTGGAGATTCGGGATCCGTAACGCTCGCCTGGCTGCTCAGCTGTGCCATGGGCTGCATGCTGCCCGGCGTGGACAGATCATCGCGACTGGACGAGGAGCCAGTGCGTCCGCCGGGCTTAATGAACACATACTCTCCGGTATCGCCGTTGTCCAGCGGCACGCTGTCATAGTACGGCTCGTTGTCCGCCTGCTGTGCCGCCTTGGCGCTGTCCGAGCTCAGCGACGACACCGACTCGTAGCTCTTGATCTGCAATAGAGTAGCATGAGTATTGAGAGTGTTGGCAAGATTTACTCGACCACTACTACTTACTACTTCCGATATGCCTTGTGATGCCAGCGATTCCTTGGAGCCAACGCTGCGCTGTGCCGGCGTCTCTGCATCGCATGCCTGCAGCGAGACGCGCGACTTCTTCTCCAGGCTGCTGGTCGAGCTGCTGTCCGCGGCGGCCAGTTTGGCCGTCTTGCTCAGGCTGCCCGTGGGTGAGGCGCCCACCGTGCGACCGCCGGCTGGTGCCAGCGCACGGCCCGGCGTCGACGAGGTGCGTCCCAAGCTGCCGCCATTGGCAGCCGGCGCGACGCCAGAGATGGCACCACCCACACCCACACCCACACCACCGCCGCCATCGTTGCGTTTGGCATGCTCGAGACTGTCCGTCTTGCCGACCATCTTGCGGCCGAGCTCCTCCATCAGCTCCGGCGTATTGGCCAGCTTGCTCAGCTCGGGCGTTGTCTTCCTGTTCGCCGCATATTTCGACTCCAGATTCTCCGACGACTTCTGTCGCAGTATATCCGACGGCTTGATGTTGCGCTCCAGCGAACTGGCCGGACTCTCGCCCGAGCTGCCCGACCCCGGCAGGGGCATCGTGCTGCCCGCGTAGGGTGTCTCGCGCTTTGGCGACGATGACAGCTGATGCTGCTGTTGGCTGGGAATGGTTGGCGGCTCCACGCGTCTTATGTTCTTTGGCGGAGGTCTGCGAGAGCAAAGAGAGAGAGAGAGGAGGGAATGAGATCGATTAATAATACTCTGTGTGTAAGTGTTTGTGTCTGTGCGTGAAAGGGAATCAAGTTTGGTCTCTAGGGAAAGTTTAGGGTGTTATCTGCCTAAGGATCTTTCCTACACACAAGCTATGGTAGAGTTATCTATTTATCTATCTATCCATATATATCTATCTTTTTGTTCATCTAGCTGTAAACTTATCTATAAATCCATCTCTTCCTTTCTATCTCTCTATCAAAGTACATTAATATCTTTTATACACATTTCAGATAAATTATCTAGATAATAGAAAAATATTATCTGTCTATCTAGCTATTTAGTGACTTATAAACATACTCTCTAAAAGTATCTTACTATTTATCTAGCTTCAAACTAATTTATCTACTTCTTAATAGATAATAAATATATGTTATCTATCCAGCTACCTACTACATGCTTCAGTCTATAAATCGATAGTTTAATTAATATAAATTTATTTACTACCAATTTCTTGATAAATTATTCTGAGTATCCGAGTCTCTTAATCTATAATTTTATAAATCGTTCTTACAACTCATTTATCTACTTATCAAATTATCTATTCATTAATTCTCTTATAATGAACTAGGTATCTTATTCCTTGAATGCATTTAATTTTATTATTTGTGCTATTCAATCACTCATCTAACTATCTTAAACGTTTCAGTATCTACCAAATATCTATCTACTAAGCAATCAAACTACTTAATCATCTCTCTATTCATATAAGTATCTTACTGTCTGTATGTTTTTTTGGTTTGCATTAATTTAGTTTTAGCTCAATTATTTACTTATTAGAATATTCAATTATGATGTACTACTGTGGGCAAAAAGTAAGGTGAATATTTTTGTAAAGTCTAAATTCTTTATTTATTCTCCTAAATCAATTTCATCCCCTTCAAAGTAATCCCCTCCCGATAAAATACACTTATGCCAACGTTTTTTTCAAATCCTCGAAACAGGCCAAATAGTCCCTTTCCGGTATAGCCATGAGCGCCCTCGTCGATTCCGCTATTATCTCTTCAATCGACTCCCCGGAGTGGTCTCTTGAGTTTTGGGAATAGCCAGAAGTCACACGGAGCCAAATCAGGAGAATACGGTGGTTGCGGAACGATATGCGTCGAATTCTTGGCAAATTGGTCGACTCATGTATCTACCCATCAATCGCTATATCCAATCATATCTCTATTTATCAATCTTTAAATTCTTTTTCTTAATATGTACAAGTCTTTATGCTTTTATCTGATAAATAATTTATCAATCTGTTTGTATTTTTGTGCCTGCCTTCCTTTAGCCGTATAACAATGTATCCGTCACTTTGTAGCTCTTCGAAAAAGTATCTTTCTCAAGTATCAATCATACAAATAGTAATCATTCCATTAGCTACTCATCAAAATATAATCTATAAATGCATGCCAATACATTTTCCCACCTCCCACCTAGTATTTACTACATAGTTCTTACATTACATATCCATTACTTCGCTAGCCTGCTCATCGGGTGTCTACCCATTGCATCATCGCCCCATTATCTAGTCATCAATCTGCAATCTATCAATGCCTCGGATGCCTGTCCTGATCCTCATCCGGCACTCACCTGGGTGGCATCTTTTTCTTTTCCAGATGGATGGCATACGAGGAGGCGGACATGGAGGGCGACGTCATCGAGGGTGACAACGGCGGTGCTGTGGCTTCCGTTGCGGCCTTATTCCGCTGATCCGGATACCGGAATGTCGATGATGCTGACGCTAACGACGCGCTGCCGACGGAGTCGTTGACCGTCGTCGTCGATGTCGTCGCCGTCGCCGTCGCTGTCGCTGCTGTTGTCGACGACGAGGCGCTGGCCTCATCAATGTCTTTGTCTCCTTTGGCCTCCTTGACCTCGATGACGGTAACAAAGTGCGACGTCGACTTGCGCAGCGGCTTCGACTGTTGCTCTTTCTCCTGGTTGCTCGCATCGCCAGCTCCGGCTGCAGCTCCACCTGCTGCTGCAGCTGCTGGCTTTGGCTCCAGCTTGTTATCGCTCTGTGGTGTCCTTTGTTCGTTGGCTTTGAGTGCGCCACTGCCGATGGAGGCCGCCAGCTCGCTGATGCACTGCTGCAGTGCTCCATTCGCGTCCTTCTCGTTGCCGCTGTCTTTTTTGTCCTCGCGCTCGAAGCTGTGCTCCGTCATGCTGCGCTTGCCCGTGGGCGGGGCAGAGCTTAAGCCACTCCCACTGCCGCCGCCAACGCTGCCATCGTTCTGTGTGTGTGTGTATTTGTTGTCTGTGCTCAGGGACAGCCTGTCCTTGTCCTTGCCGCCCGATGACGCAGACGATGCCTCGCGCAGATTCAAACTAGATTTCTGAAATGCGAGACAAGAGACAAGCGTAAGTGTGTGTGTGTGACTAAATGAGTGTGTGTGTGTGTGTGTGTGTGAATACATTTCTAATGAGCAGCAATTGACTACTCAATGTGGAAACGAATGTCTGGTATTATTCTGATTTGTATTACTATAAGGCTTAGTATAGTATGTATAGTATATAGTATAGTGTAATAAAATATTTCTAGCATAATATACTATGGTACGGTTGGTATAGAGTATATTAAAGTTCGTTTATGATAGAGTATAATTTTGTATAGCATAATAAGTAAAGTAAAATTCGTATATAGTAACGTAAAATATTTTTAATATAATATACCATAGTACAGTTTGTATATAGTCTAGTTTAGTTCGTATATTGTGTAGTATCGTACAGTTTCTATATAGTACTATGCTATATATAATTTATTTATAGTAAACTTTGTATATAGTATAGTATAGTTTATAAAAAAATACATAAATGTATTTTGTTTTATTTTTATATAAAACATAAATTTTGTTGAATATAAAACATAAATTTTGTTAAATTTTTATATAAATACTTTTATGGAGAGTAAAGGTAAAATATAAATAATATATATTAAAAGATCTTTTATATAAAAGTTAAACAAAATTAAAATGCCTATTATTACAAAAATATTTTATACAAAAATCACAATTAAAAAATTGTAATGTATATTTGATATTATTGTACAAAGAACAAAGAATTAAAATAAATTAGAAAATATGATATATATTATCAAACTACAATAAAAATAACAAAATAATGTAATTAATGATGTGCTAATATTTATTAAATAAACATCCTAAAAATAATTTCTATACAGGTGTTAATTATTTAGTATTAGTCAGAACACATTTTTCTTATATTTGTGTAATTTCTTTACATGTCTTCCACGTGCATTCTGGTTTTTAATTACAACATTGTCTCTTTTTCTCCCCAGATATACTTCCCCGAGTTCCGCTTAACTTCATTTCAATACACTCATTACAATGAAATCATCGTATTGATATGTAGACTTACATAAATCCAGCTTTATTCTCTAGAACGCTCCAAGCTGCACAGCTGACAAATTCTTCTGGCCTTATCTGACCGACCGTTGCTCTTAATCTAATCTCTTTCGATCCGATCTATCTTTTGCATTCTTTGAATATGAATTTCTTTATCTGTTCTGTTGATTCTTGATTCTCTTCGCAATCATCATAAGATACGGGAAAATACCATTCCAAAATATACTCGTATGATATGCATGTATGGTAAACTGCAAACCGCTTAGTAGTTATAGTACTATATCTTTTTCCCCGCTGCAGCTGACACAGTTTGCAAGTTGGAAATTGTGTTTATTTCTGTAAACCTCAAGAAAACACATGTCTTGGACTTAGTCAGCGCGGAGAACATTCTTTGCGTAAAATGTTCATTGAATCGTTGAAGAAATCGCATAAGGTTCAAGAAAGTAGGGAAAAGTGAATAAGAATAGGGGCGCCGCCAGCGGGCTTAACGACGCGTGAGCAATCAAACTGACTAGTGCAAGTGCCACGACCATAGAAAGAGTATCGAAAGCACTTAGGGGGAAAGTTCAATGGGCATGTGAATAACGAATCTCTATAGAATGAATGAATTAATTCTAAATTTATAATTTTTCTATATTAGTAAGAAATTCTAAATTATATATAGTCTATGATATTTATAAACAAAACACGGGCGTAATAATTCAATTATAATAATAAATATTAAATTATGTATATATAGCAAAATATATAAATATAAACAAAACATGAGCTTATTAATGCCCTTATAATAATAATAAATATTAAAAAAGGAATATACTATTCAATATTATTTATAAACAAAACATGGGCTTCACAATTCCCCTATATTAAAAAGAATTTCTAAATTATATATAGTCTATGATATACTATTTTCAAACAAAATATGGGCTTAATAATAATAATAAACTGTAATATATATATAAACTAGAAAATATTATCTTTAAACAAAAAATGAGCTTCATAATTTCCCTATAAAAATAATAAATTTTAAAAAATATATATTCTTTAATTTATTATCTATAGACAAAACATGGGTTTAATAATTCCTTTATATTTTGATAGTTAGAGCTATGATCTACTATAGTCTATACTCTAATCTATATTTATAATCGAATGTCTTATTTTTCAGATTTTATCTAGTTTTAGTTTCAGCATTAATTAAATTGAGTGATTATATCATATAATGCGCTTTATTTTCCCGTTATATTTAAATATACCGATAGTCCAACCTATAATTTATAGTATATACAATCTATATTTATAATGACAGTCTGATAATTTTTTATTATCTTGCGTTTGATCAAGTTTAAGTTGAGTTTTCAGCTTCATACAAATTGAATTTCTTCTAAAATTAATGCTGAAATTTGTTGCTAAGTTTTATGCTAACTTTATAGTTCTATTATATCTTAATATATTTATTTATATTATATTCTTCATACAAATTGAATTTCTTCTAAAATGTATGCTGAAAATCGTTGCTAAATATATGCTGAATTCTGTGCTAACTTTATATTTCTATTATATCTTAATATATATATGTATATTATATTCTATACTCTGATTTATATATATAGTATAGTATTCTATGGTACACGCAAGTCTTATAAATAATGTCGCTAAGTTTTGTGCATTTTCAGTTCAACTTTTTAGATAATTCGAATTGAGTAACTAATAAAATACGTATATGCCGAAATTCATCTTAAGCATAATGCTCTTTATATCGAAATATACTGTTATAAGATGACATGATACAATTTTAGTATATTTTATAAAATAGAAATCGCATCATACTTTCTCAACTTATGAAATATCGTGATAATCTATAATAGTCTATAGTCGTAATGCAACTCTAGTCGAAAGTCTAATCATCGCTCAGTTTTGATCCAGTTTCAGTCGAGCCGTCAAGCTCAATTCGATTACCCCAACGAGTCAATTTATATGTATCGCATACAGCGTACTCTCAACTTCAATCAAGCACATCGAGCACGAATCTGTCAGCTCTAATTGAGCTGGTTCAAAATGTCAACAGGCTGCAGACATGACGGCGACAGGTTCAAAGATCCTTCTCCCGCTCTTCTCTCTCTCTCTTTATTTCTCTCTCTCGCTAACTCCACACCCCTAACATCAAAGGAACAACAGCAGCAGTAGCAGCAACAGCAACAACAACGTGTCGTCGCTCTCTCACTCACTCGCTTGCGCTCTCCCACTCTCTTCGTCTGCCCACTGAGGTCACTTGCTGAGGCATCGCACGTAACGCATTTCTCTAACACGTTGCGCGCTGCCATTAAAACAAAAACAACAAGCGTAGATGTGGATGAAGAAGAAGCAGAGAAGCAGCAGAGACGACGAAAAACTGACAAATAAGCCAAACTTGGCGTCTGCGTGAGCAAGAGCATTTTTTCATTTTTGGGCGGGCTACAGAAAAAAAGTGAAAACTACAAAAAAGCGAGCCGCGCTCTTTATATATGTAATTTTTTTTTTATTATTTTGTTCAATTTTGTTTTGTTGCTATTTTGAAGCCAAACACACAGCAAAGAGTCGTGAAAATTGGCAACAAAGTTTTGTATTTTTGCACTTATTTAATGCTGCAAGCGGGTATGTGTGTGTGTGTGTGTGTGTATGTGCGCGAATGTTTCTCTCTCTGTGTTGGGGGTGGCACTGGGCAGCAGCCGGCAACAGTTGCATGTGTGCGTCTGTCTCTGTCTGTCTGGCTATGCGTGTGTGTGTGTATGTGTGTTTGAATGTGTCCAAGCGAAGCGAGGAAGAAAGCGTGCAATAAAAGTTGACGGCGAAGGTCGTGCAAGCACACACATGCGCACACATACACACACACGCACTTACACACACTCGATCGTTTGCACGAACTGAGCTCAGCTTTTGGACACCGCATTCGATACAATTATTTAGCATATTATCAATCAGCACACACACACACACTAACACGCACACTAATACACATACAGTCGCCCAGTTGATAATGTGGTGTGAATGTGAATCATGGAATGGCAAAAAGTAAACAGCTTTAGGCATCGAATTGTTGTTAAAAGTGAGAAATGCTCCGTTTCGCGAAAATGTCAACAGCAACAACAACAACAACGGCGCCAGCAACAGCAACAACAACAACAACAGCAATTGAACTTTTCATATGCGCAAAATGTTAAATGTGACACGAATAATGTTAGAGACTGTCTGTGTATATGTGTGTGAGTGTGTCTGCTGGCTATAAATAACTTTGAGCTGGCAAAGACAGTGAACACTCGTTAACAGGCGATTAACAGCGAGTGGGAGTGATCTAACATAGCTGAGGAGTGAATGAACACTTAACATAACAGACCAGTAAATGATGGCTTAACAGAGCTTAGCAAGCAACAGCATAATTGAAAGCTTAACAGAGTAAAGGAAGACTTAACATTGCCGAGCAATAGAGAAAGACTGAACAGAGCTGCAGATTGAATAAATACATAGTAGAGCGTAACAGTAGGAAAGTATTCAGCCGAGCTGAATCAAGCTTAAGAGCTTAACAGAGCTAAGGAGTAAAGCAAGACTTAACAGAGCCGAGCAATTAAGCACGACTTAACAGAGCTGTAGATTAAAAGAACTTTTAACAGCGCCGAGGCATAAAGGAAGCTTAACAGAGCTAAACAATAAAAAAGCATTCAACAGAGCTAAATCAAGATAGAAAGCTTAACAGAGCTAAGGACTAAAGCAAGACTTAACAGAGCTATAGATTAAAAGAACTTTTAACAGCGCTGTGGCATAAAGGAAGCTTAACAGAGCTAAAAAATTAACACCTTTGAGGAATACCGACAGAACTTAACAGAGATGAAGAAAGAGGTTAAGTTTCACGCTGTTAATCCGTAAATAAATGCAATTAAAAACAATATACCCCAGCGTACTGTGCGTACAGTACAGGGTAGAATAAGCAAAGAAAAACTGTGCCAAAATCATGACATGAGAGTTTCCCCCTTATCGCCATGCAACACCACATTTAGCTGGAACGATCGGCCAGCGGAATGCAGACACACACATACACATACATACAAACATGTACATTGTACACCTACATGCATGCATATGCTATGCTTTCGCAACAACACGCAGAGGTGACACGTTTCGCCGGAACACTTTACCCCCCTCCCCACCCCGGCATTCCACACGCATTTAAAAGGAAAAATAAGCCAGCTAATCGAATGCTTTTAATCATATTTCAATTGGCCAAAAACAAGCTGCTATATGAGGCTGAATTTTGTATTATGACTATGCTGCCAGTGTGCGCTCCACCTCCCCCTCCCGCCATCACTTTGCGCGCTGTCTTTGCTGATAGCGACGCCAGCTGCTTATCAATTGAGGCAGAGAGACAGACAAATGGCGTGGGAGAGAGTGCAAGAAGTACAACAGAGAGAGAGCGAGAGAGAGAGAGGGGGGGGGAGGCAGTGTGTCGCAGATACACTCATTGTTTGGCGTTGTTGAGCACTACAAAGGGCGCTAGCTACATAGCCGCTATATACAGTGCATTGTCTGCGTGCGTGTGTGTGTGTGTGCGCATTGTACTTTACAGTTCTGTTAAAGCTCTCTTAACGGGTTTCTACAGCGCTCTTCGACTGCTGCTGTTGCTGCTCTTCTTCTTCTTGTTGCTCAAGTCCTACAGACTAGCACGTCGCGTTTTATGGGTGTGCAAGTGTGTGTGTGTGTGTGCTTGCGATAAGTTTATTGATTTCAACTTGTGATAAATACAAATCACACTAACACTTGCACACACACACATACATACGCCAAGACAGTCGCTCGCACACACACACACACACACACATTCGGCCAAATGATTACGCACCCCTCGGGTCCATAATTTGAACTTCTCCTTGAAGGAAGCCATGCTTCCTCCTCCGCTGCTTCTCCACCTGCTGCTGCTGCTTCTTCTTCTTCTTGTTCGTCTGCTGCGAGCAGCTGCTGACGCGCCACGGTCGCTGTTGCAGTCGCCTCACACTGTTATTCGCAGCTTGTTGCAATTACAGACACGACACGACACGACACGATTGTACACGACACGACACGATTGTACACGACACGACAAGCTGAAACACGAACTCCGCCCAGCGGCTGCAGCAACAACTAAGTACTTAGTTAAACGGCGACGTCAACGTCGACGCCGACGTTGACCGCGAAATTTGAGTCAACCGAACACGAACGAACACGTTAGCACGCCCAAAATCACACAGAACAACAGCAACAACAATAAAAAAAAAAATCGCACTCTCTCTCACTTTGCACTCTGCCGCTCTCCCGGTCGCTCTCTCTCTCTCTCTCTCTCTTAATTCATTTAATTATTTTACGTAATTCTTTTCGCTTATTTTTACTCTCTTGTTTGTTTATTATTTAATGCACTGGCGCCGGGTACGGCATACGCAACGGTTTCGTAGGGGGCGCAGGGGGGTAGGGGGTGGGCGCTGTCGTGCAGCTGGCGTGCGCTTCGGGGGTCCCGTTATGGCCGATGTTGTTATTCACCGAAACTAGTGACAACTGCCGACGGCGGCGGCTGCTCCGCCCGTCCACAGTCATTTGGAGTCAGCGACGCTGGCAGCGACGCCGGCAGCGACGCGCAAAATCAAAAGAAAAACACAAAAGCAACAACAATGCGACGAAGGCATGCATAGAGCAAGTGTCTGTGTGCGTGCGTGTGTGTGCGGGTGTGTGTGTGTGCGTAGATAACAAAGCAAATTCATAGATATCGAAGTGGTAGAACGGACGAGCGTATCGCACGGTGTGTGTAGGCAATACACACACAATATAAGCTGCTGTAGGGGCAGGGGGAGAGAGGGGGGAGAGGAAGAGAGCGGGAGGGTGGTAGGCACGTCATCGGCGGCGGCAATTGTAGTATTTCATTTGCAAGGGCAAATCAACATCGAATTGCACTGCACTCGACGCTCAAGTGCAATTCGCTCTGCTGCGCTCCACTCGGCTTCGTTCCGTTTCGCATGCTGCGAACCGGTTCGAGTGGCTCCAAGTGTTCCGGAACTGTAGCTGCAGCTGCAGGTGAAGTTTGATCGAGAGCATCACGGAGAGAGATTCGCGCCATATTTATTTAAACGCTTAGCCAAATGGTTCCGGTTCAAGGGGTTCAGGCGTAAAGCAACGAAAGCAAAGTCAAGCTGCCTAATCGGTTCAGCGCAAACCTAATTGAACCAGTGCATAAAATACCCAAGTGCAGTAGTTCACAAAGCAAACTTCAAAGTTGTTATTTACAAAAAAAAAAAAAAAAAAAAAAAAGTAAACCGTTTTAGTGAACCGTTTTAAAGAAGCAAAAGAACTGATTCAGTTCACTTCAAGTGGAGTTTTAGTTATAATATACGGAACCAGCTGTTTAAAACAGTGAGTAAAGTAAAGTAAAGCTAAGAAAAGTGGTTCAAAACTCGAATCACTTATCAGAAATGGGTTTAGGTAAAAAGCTTGTCAAGGAAAATCCATAAGTATGCGTTTCAAAAACGTAACGTAACGTAAAACTGCTGAGAAATGAACTAAAATAATGTTTAACTAGCTAATTAGATTGCTTAAAGTAGAGCTTTAGTTAGATTTCGTATCGTATTTTGATGGCTTAAAATATAGTACTAGCGCGTTAAATAAATAATAAAAGTTGTGCATCAAAAAGAAAGAGAAAAAATAAATTTAAATGTAAAAATTTTAAAACAAAAAATTAAAATTTTTAAAATTTTAAAAAGTTGAAAAATAATATAAAAAAAAAATTAAAAATTGATTAATAAACTGTTTCAGATATCAAAATTGCTAGTATGTTACTTAAATCATTAGTTCAATTGAAACGGTAGAGTTAAATTTGAAGAAAATGGGGTTTGTTTCAGGTATAATAAATTTGAGGTGGAAGTAACAAAAGCAATGACTTTAAGTTGAGCTTTAGTTACTTTTTATATGAATTAAATGAACCACTTTACGTTTGAGAATAAAAATAATTAAATTAAATTAAAACTATTTAAAAAAGTGTCTCCATAAACGATCCATAAATAGATAAATAATATAAAAAAGAATATAAATAAACTAAAAAAAAGTAACTCTCATAAACCAAATAAAGCAAAAAAGAACAGAATTGCATAATGACTTTAAAAAATGGTTCCAAAAACGAACAAGTTTTGATAAATGATATAAAAAATAATATTTTATAAATAAAATAAAAACAAGTTATCCCAAGCAATATGCATTTTTCTAGGCCTGCCATAATTAAAAAAAGAATGAAAGTAATTACTGAACCGGTTCAGCGCTCAAGTAACACACTATAAATTCCGGAACTACTTCGAAATGTTACGCTGGCGAACTGGTACGTTTCCCCTGCATAGTATGCATAGTATACTCAGATAAAATATCTGGCGTTACGAAATTATCTCTTATATATGCTTAATGATTTCAATAATATATCTTGAATCTAGTAAACTATTATTATTATTAATATTTTTACATTATATCAAGATATCTTTTTAGCGCCTCAGAATAATCCATAATATGTCAATTATTTAATCTCTAATCTATCTATAAACCATCAATTTTCATTTATTATTATTATATTATTTCGGAAAAATTTATAACTCAATTTATACTCTATTATATTATTATTGTTAAACTACACCAAGATATATTTCTCGCATCTCGAAATATATTTATCATTTAATCTACAATCTAGCTACATTTTATTATTATTTCGGTATACTCTATTATACTTTTATTATTATTATAATATACCAAGATATCTTTCTGGCATCTCGGAATAATCTAGATATCATATAACTATAATTTAATCTAAAATCTCTCTATACCCCCCCATATTTTAATATGATTATTGTTATATTATAAGAATATTGGCATTTCGAAATACACTAAAATATATCTATAATTTAATCTGTAATTTATTATTATTATTATTATCGTATTATACCAAGATGTCTTTCTAGAATTTCGGAACAGTCTATAATTCGTGCTATAATCTTGCTATAATCGTAGCGCAGCGCACTTTCCGCAGCGCCCTGGCCGAACAAATTCCTCGCAGTCGCCGTCGCTGCCGACGTCAACGGCGACGCCGACGCCGACGCAGCTGGCAGTGCACTGATAGTGATAAGAGCGCGCCGCGATAAGCGCAGCCAATGAATGGGCCAAACAAAAGGGGGCAGCCGCCGACGCTGCGCCGGGCCATGCTGTGCGCCTGCTAACGGTTAACAGTGAGCGGTTAACGCAATCGGTAGCTGCAGCTACGCTTGCTGCAAGATCACAGCGCAGTGATAACAGCACTAACAACAACAATAGCAACAACAATGCAATTTAAAACGGGGAAGGGGGTGTGGTACTTACAAAGTCTTTGTCGACGCCTGCAAGCGTTGCGCCATTGCTGCTGCTGCTGCTACTGCTGCTGGCGACAGCGCTGCTTGTGGACGCTGCTGCTGCTGCTGCAGCTGCTCCACCTCCCGTTGCTGCCTCGAAGAGCGTTGTGGGATCACCGCCAGATTCGCGATATTTCTCCACATCGGAGAGCAGACGCTCCAGATACTCCACGTAGAGAGTCTCCTGCTCGAGCTCCTTGCTCAGCTCGGCGATCTTGAGCTTGTGCCGCTCGAGGCTGGCGCGCACATCCTGCTCCCAGGCATCGGAGAGCGAGCTCTGTGGAAAGCGTTGCATCCACAAGCGTTGAAAGTCATCGAAGACGCTCATGTTGCACGCTCCGGCGACGCTCAGCAGTGGCAGCTGCAGCAGCTGCACCACCAGCTGGAATTATGCTGCTGCTGCTGCTACTGCTGCTTCTTCTTCTCGATTGAGTTGGGGTGGGGGGGTAAAGCTTCTTCGATTACAACTTTGAGTTGGGCTTAGGCTGAAAGCTTTTACGTAGGCGTGCGTATGTGTGTGTGTGTCTGCGCGTGTTGGTGTGAAGGAAAGAGAGAGAGAGAGAGAGCAAGTTACAGACTGTGCGCGCTGCATCCTGGATCAACAACAACAACAATAACAACAGCAGCCGCTGCCGCAGTCGCAGTCGCAGTCAGCGCAGGCAGCACAATTTTTGAAAGGTTTTTAGTTTCGGTTTTGTGTTTCGGTTTCTGTTTTGTTCTTATGTTTTGCCTGCGCTGCGCTGCGCTGCACTTGCAGTTACATTTGTATTTGTGCGCTGCCCTTTCTCAAGCTATGTGCATGTATGTATGCATGTATACGTGCGTGCATTTGCATGTGTGCGCGTGTGTGCGTGTGAGTGCAACTGATGCTTTTCGCTTTTGCTTTTAGTTTTGGTCTTAGCCAAGGCCAGAAAAGTTGTTGTGCATCTGCCCAGACGCATTCATTTTGTTCACACACACACACACACACTCATGCAGCACTGTCTTCTTTTTTCTTTAGTAGTGGTAGTGCCGCTCCTGCTGCTGCTGCTACTGTTGTTGTTGTGTTGTGGCTGCGCCCCTGCCCATGCCACACAGGCACACAATCTTGCACACACACACACACTAACACACACTTACAAATGCAGATCCTTTGATGTGGGCCAACCGACGCGCCGTACGATTTTTATTTAATTTTATTTGCCATTTCACTTTGCATTATTTAATTCCAATTAGATTTCGCTTCGTTAAAAAAAATATCACACAATCGCACACACATACAACCGACAACACATACGAGCAGATGAGAAGACATTTGCATATACATATGTATGCATTTGATTAGGGATGTTAAAAGTACATCGATGTGTCTGGCCATTAATATCGATAAGTACGCGCGATGCGTTTATCTCACATTAACAGGTATTTTCAAACACTAAGTAGGTGTGTTTACTCAACAACTATCGATAGGTGTTGTAATAGCTGAGTTATCGATTTGCATGCACACCATTTTTAATGGTGCTTAATTTGTTTTGAATAATTTATTTTACTTATTACTGCATAACATTATTAAACGATTTTAGGGCTGTGCTGCTCTGCAATATACAGCTGTAGTTCAGTTAAATATTCGAGCAGCCCTGGTATGCAGCTTTGAAAACGACTGGCTCATGTGAGAAATATTTGTTAATTTAATAAACAAGCTTGAGTTAAATTTAGTGTTCTCTTTTTAAATTAATTGCCGTCATATATATGCGTATTTCGCTCAAACACAAGCATTAAGCTTAAATTTTCTATGGCTGAGACAGCATTGTGGCCGATAACGCAGCAAATAATCGACATGCCTCCTCGAGGAAGCAGTGTTGGCAAACCGTGAATGCTGTAAAGTCTGCTGATCAGGGCTGACTAAAACCGTTACATTTTAAATAAACTCTTTTGAAATTGCACATGAGAAATCGAAACAAATAGACTTGATTCAGCTTATGTTTACCTGATATTTGAGATAGGTAGTTTCTATTAAACGAAGTGATAACTAATTAATTCTATGCGAACGCTTATCCAATTCAAAGCAATCGCTCATGTTGTTTATATATTTAGCATTTGCAAAGGGATTTTCGCTCGACTTTGCATTATCGAAAAATTCCACTTATTGGGTTTTATCAGTGCGCAGATAATACGCGCCTCTACAGATATATATCTCGATTCGTGTATATAATTAAAGTTGATTTCGTGAAACAAAAAACACACACAAACATCGAGTATTTACGCATTTTCAGTCTTTGCTCGCTCACTCAATCACTCAGACATCGGGCTATAGCTGGGCCTCAAGACACCTATTCTTATCGGCGCGACGGTAATCCGTCGCCGGATATAGCGCTACGGTGCTACGGATATCACGCCAACGGTATATAAAAGAAGCCGTTGCCAACGCGTGCGCTCATATCTTTCCGTTTTTGCAAGCGTTCAAGTCGCAGGGAATTTTGCGTTTTTTTGTCGATTTAATACAAGCGTTGAGCTCTCTGGATATACAAAAAAATAACAAAAAGTAAACAAATAAATTAGAAAATCAAACAACAAATAATAACTAAGAACAAAATAAATAAAACAAATAAATAAATAAAAATAAATAATTAATTAAAACAAATATATATAAAAAAAAAATAAATAGAAATAATAATAAATTTCAAATTCTATGGATAACAGAGTTTAAAAAACACATACATTCGCGTAAACTTTTCGGTAAAAACAAAGTAAAAAAGTAAACATTTTTTTTGTGTACAATTAAGAATAAAAAAAAATTACATTACTCATGTAAGCCCAAACCTCTATGTATAAATAAAAAGTGAAACAAGTGAAGAAAGCTACAGCTACGAGTGCACTTGATAGTAAGATACCAATTACCTTTGGCCTTAAAAGATAATTGTTAATATAAATTACTTATAATCCGCGAACCTACATATTTTCACGTCAAATAGACATGTATTGCCGCTATTGGCACACGCCGACTGCACGCTGACTGCACGACGACTGTGCGTGCGCAGTCGGCGTCGGGCCTCTGCTGCTGTAGGGAAACTTCCTGCGCCTATAATTTCTGTATTTATTGTCCGAACAGATTTCAATTTATTGGCATCCAAAATTTGAAAATCCGCATTTCGTAATGTCAACAGCGACCTTACTACGAAATTTGGTGCTTCTAGCTTTTCTAGTATACTTATAATTCAAAAAATTGGTTTTATAGGGGCGGTGGGCGTGACATCCAAAAGTTGAAAATCCAACTTCTGCATAATGTTGCAAGGAACCTTCCTACCAAAGTGATATTATCTTTTATTGTTATTGAATTATTTGCAATAAATCGAAAAACGTCTTTATTAAGAATTTAAAAAAAAGTTCTATGCAAAACTAAAAATATGTTAAAAATCCCAATTAATTACGAAAATAAAAATATAAATAAGAATAAATAAAAACGCATACTTTCCCTTATATTTAAGCTCTATGGATAACTAAGGCATAAAAAATCTAAATGGATACATAAAACACGACGCAAAAAACCCAAACTTTGGATACTTTAAAATTAAAAAAAAAAATACGAATAAACAAAAAAAAACACACACACACAGAATATGTGGTAAGCATGAGCAGAGTAGACGAAAAATGCAATTTGGAATTGATCAACATCTACCCAACTCTTTTGTAGCCTCAAAAAATACGCGGTGCTCTGGATACTGCTGGCAGTGGCTGCCGTCTGCCTGATCCTGGGCCTGGCCTTTGGCCTGCACACGGAGCCAGAGACGCGTCGCATTGGCGCCGTCGCCTCGAATGGCGCTGGCTGCGCAGAGATCGGTGGCCAAATGCTGGACATAGGCGGCTCTGCCGCCGACGCTGTCATTGCAACGATGCTCTGCGAGGGCGTCGTGCTGCCCAACAGTGTGGGTGCCGGCGGCGGCTTCGTCGCGACGATCTACGACAAGGAGATGGGACGCGTGGAGACGCTGATTGCCAGTGAAACGGCGCCGACGGCGGCGGCCGCCATGCCCGAGATGTTCGCCAGCAATGGGACGGGCATGACGGGCGCCCTGGCCGCGGCCACGCCCAGTCAGATCTATGGCTTTTGGCGGCTGCACGAGAAGTACGGCAAGTTGCCGTGGCGCACGCTCTTCGAGCCGACAATCGAGCTGTGCCGCAGCGGCATTGTCGTTAGCCACGATCTGGCCGATGTGCTGGCCATACACGAGCAGCGCATACACGACGAGAGCACCATGTCGGAGGTGTTCATCAATCCGCACACGCAGCGAGTCTATCGCGCCGGCGAACTCATCCGTTATCCCGTGCTCGCCGACACCCTGGAGATCATTGCCGTTGAGGGCGCGCAGGTCGTGTATCGCGGCGGACGCGTTGGTCGCATGCTCGTCGAGGACATCCAGCAGATGGGCGGCATTATCACGGAGCAGGATCTGCAGAGCTATGAGTAAGTCCAGGCAAGGGAAGGTCATAGGGAAGGTCAGGTTTCCTTTTATCGACTGCTTGTGGAGTCTTCTGGGCATTTCTTTGCGATCCTGTAGGGTATTTGAAGTCTTTCCGATAAGTCTTTTATTGATTCTTCGTCTTCTGTCTTTAATTTTTCGATACTTTAACTGAAGATTTAAGTTGAAATCTTTTTCAGACTAGTCTTCCACGCTCTAGTCTCTTCTCGTTTCCTACTCTTCTCTTTACTTTCGTCCGATCAATTATTTTTTTGATGATTTCTCTTCTCTTTTGGTTTGGAGTGAAATCTTTTTTTAAATTTTTCGATATTAGTAGGGATTCATAGATTAGCTAGATGAGTCTCACACTCTCTAGTGTCTTTTCTTACTTTCGATAAGCATTTTTCAATTCTTAATCTTCTCTTTAGGCCTCGATTGAACTCTCTCCAATTGTTCGATTCTTATAGGGATATCTCATCGATATTAAAGAGGCACACCTCTGTAGACTAGTCTTAGATACAAACTTTTCTCCATCTACTTTGTCGAAACACTCTGGAAGAAGAAGACAGGGTTCTTGTTTATGGCCTAGTCTAGGCAAATCGCACAGATACTCGTTTAGGTAGTCTACCATTTTTTATTGACTTCTTTTAGGTTCTTATCATTTTGTTTATATATTGAAATTGACTGAATGAATGACTTATCGGCGAATCGATCATATTTACAAACAAATATGTGGTATGTTTCGGTAGGAAGAGTCCAAAGTTCCTTGGGACTCGACTTTCCCGATTCGTATAGCGATTTCTAATCAATACTTTAGTAGTCATGCGATTGGTCTCTGTTTGCTATCTCTTCTCAAGTGTCAATTTGTCTCTCTCTATTTGATCGATGCATTAGTGTATCTTTTAAAAGACTTTAGCTTTTTCAGGTTCATCTCCCTTTCTTCTCTTCGTCTCTGCTCGATTGTAGAGTGTTCCTAAAAAAGAATCTTACGTCTTTGAACGGATCTCGCTCTCTCTATTTTCTTGATCTAAAAACTTAAAACTCCTTGGGGTTACTCACGCTCTTTCTTTTCCCTCTTTTTTCTTGATCCTCGCTCTTCTCATTCCTCACTTATGAGTTGGCAACACATTCTAAAAGTTTATTGTTTATGAAAATGTAGGCAAATTGCGTAGATAGTCGCTTATCTTGACAGCAGTTGGACTACCTTTTTATCGACTTCTTATTGAATCTTATCTTAACGTTTAGAAATTGAAATTGAGTGAATGAATGAAGTCTTATCGGTGTATCGATCATATCTACTTATATACGTACGTTACGCTCTTGTAGAGTATTTTTTTGGGAGTCTGAAGTTCCTTTGAATCGTCCATCTTTTTTTTTGCTGATCTTAACTATCCTTTTTCTCTTTTCGCTCTTGTAGGATATCTTTTTATGTATCTCATTATTGTTTCTCAAATTTTATAGGCATTTTTAGTCAATCTTGTAGGGTATCTCGTTAAGATTTTGAAGTCTCTTCGGGATGATCTCTTTTTATTTCCAATCTCTTCTCTATGCCTTTTTTTAGCCATCTATTATGAGAGTGTAGGGTATTTTTTATGAGTCTGAAGTCTTCAAGGCTGATCTCGCTACTTTTTTGAATCTAATCCATCTAATATTTCTTCACTTTTTTTATCCTAACTGCACTTTTGTCTTTTTTCTCTTTAATATGGCATATCTTTAAGTGTAGCAAGTTTCTTGTAGGGTATTCTCTTAAGAGTCTCAAGTCGAATTGATTTTATGTCTTCTCTGGCTCTTCTCGATCCTAACCCTCTCTTTTATCGTTCTTGTAGGGCTTCTTTTTGAGAGACTGAAGTCTCTTTGGATTGATCTCCTTCTATACTCTTACAGTTTTTACAAAGATTTCTAATATATCCTCTTTGAAACATATTTATGTAGGTATCTCTCTTTTCTGTGTCTTCTTGATTTTTAAGCTGTCTTTGTAGGGTTTATTTTAGGCTCATTGGACTCTCTTTGGACTGATCTTTTTCTAGACTTTCATCATTATTTTTTAATGATTTATAGTCGGTCCTCTATAGAACCTCTACGATTTGGTCTCTCTCTTTCCTGTGTCTTCTTGACCCTTAGCCGCTTTTTGTAGTATCTTTTGAGATATCTTTATAAGAATCATAATTGTCTTTGAACTGATCTCTCTCTGTACTTTCACAGTTTTGAATCGTTTGTGAAAGTATTTTTGTGTAGGTCCCTGTCTTTTTTCGATCCTAACCTTCTCTTTACTCGTTCTTGTAGGATATCTCTTTGAGAGTCTGAAGTCATTTGGACTGATCACACTCTGTACTCTCACAGTTTTTTTTTCCAAAGATTCATAATCGATCTTCTGTGAAGCCTCTACGGATTGGTCCCTCTCCATTTTCTGTGTCTTCTTGATCCTTACCCGCTTTTTGTAGGGTATCTTTTGGACTATCTCTTTGAGAATCTTAAGTATGTTTGGACTGATCTATCTCTGTATGTCTACAGTTTGTGAATCCTCTGTGAAGTCTCTTTGTGTCTCTTTTCGATCCTTAGCCTCTCCTTACTCGTTCTTGTAGGGTATGTCTTTGGGAGTCTGAAGTTCTCTGCGAGTAGGTCTCTCACTTTTCTGTCCCATCTCGATTCTTACTACTGCTGCTTCTTTCAGAACCTTGGAGTGACTTCGGCTTTCTCCCTCTCTTCCCGTAACTCTACTCGATCTTCTCTCATGCTTCTCTCTCTCTCTCTCTCTCAGTGTACGCTGGGAGGAGCCGCTGCGCGCCAAGTTCGACAACGGACACGTGCTGTACACGTCGCCACTGCCGAGCAGCGGCGCGGTGCTGGTCTTCATGCTCAACGTGATGGCGTCGCTGTACACGAGCAACCGCGACGTCTACTGGCAGCGCCTGGTGGAGACCTTCAAGCATGCGCACGGCCAGCGCAGTCAGCTGGGCGACATACACTTCGAGCCGTCGGTGCGCGAGGCATACGAGCGGCTGATCGATGCGGACTTTGCCGCCGGCATACGCCAACTGATCCGGGACAATGCGACGCGCGAGGATCTGCAGTACTATGGGGCGAACCATAGCGATGCGCAGGATCACGGCACGGCGCACATCTCGGTGCTGGCGCCCAATGGCGATGCCATCTCGGTGACCGGCAGCCTCAACCGGCATCTGGGCGCCATGGTGCGATCGCGGCAAACGGGCATCATACTCAACGACCAGATGGACGACTTCGTCAGCTTGCCGGCCAATACGGCCAACTGCCTGCGACCCGGCAAGCGGCCCATGGCCTCGAGCTGCCCGAGCATCGTGCTGGACGAGAAGGGCGACGTGCAGCTGGTGGTCGGCGCGGCGGGCGGCTCCAGAATCCCAAGCGCCGTGGCGCAAACGATTCTGCGCTACTTTGTGCTGCAGGAGCCCATCGAGGAGGCCGTCAATGCGGGCCGGCTGCACCATCAGTTGGCGCCCATGCATCTAGATGTGGAGCCGTCGGTGCCGCGGCATACGGTGCATCATCTGCAGCGCGTGGGCCATCGGCTGCGCTTCCTGGCCGAGAAGGAGGCCCAGACGGCCGTCACCGCCGTGGGGTACAGGGATGGTGAGCCGCATCCCGTCTGCGATCGCCGGCGCGTCGGCAGCGCCGTAGTTGTCGAGCCTGCTATCGCCACGGATTATAATTAAGTGAAAAAAAAACAAACACTCTCAACTCACACACACACTCATGCACTCACGTCATGTTGCCATGTTTAGCAATTAATTGTCGAAATTCAAATAAATCAGTTTGATAAGCCAAATACGCTGCAGTGTTGCCAGCTTTAATTGTTTTTCTTGCACCGAAATACACGTTAAGAAATACTGCATATTTTGGTATTTTTGTTTGGCAGGCACACACTTGCGCAGGCTGTTATCAAGGATCGCCTTCTTAGCGCCCCAAGGCAAATTTAAAATTTGTACTTTCTGCTGGTAGGTACACACTGTCAGTGGCAGCTCCAAATCGAATTCGTTTGGCTGGTACACACTGTCGCAGACTGTTATCAAGGATCGCTTGGTGCTTGGCGCCACAACGCAAATTTGTAAACGGTATTTTCTGCTGGTAGGTACACACTGCCACTGGCAGCTCCAAATTAAATTCGTTTGGCAGGCACACACTGTCACAGACTATTATCAAGGATCGCTTGGTGCTTGGCGCCTCAAGGCAAATTTGAAATCGGTATTTTCTGCTGGTAAGCACACACTGTCATTGGCAGCTCCAAAAGTCCAAATTGAATTCGTTTGGTAGGGACACACTGGCGCAGGCTGTTATCAAGGATCGCGCGCAATCGAATTTAAATTCATATTTTCCATTGTTAGAGAGGTACTGCCATTCCATTAGAAATCTTATTGCTATTATTATTATTAAATTGACATTGACATTTTCTGTTAACATTGACTTGAATTTCTCCTTTATACCTATACTTCTCTCTCTCTATACTTATACTTTACTTATCTGTCTCTTTCTATCTATACTGCTTTAAATCACTCTATCTCTACTTCTCTATATCTCTTCGTGTCTACTTATAGAGACACTCTCTCTATATACTAGTCTGTCTCTCTCTCCACCTATACTTCTCTCTTTATGTTTACTGTTTTGTCTCTCTCTCTCTCTATCTATACTTCTCTCTCTCTCTCTCTCTGTCTCTCTATCTATACTTCTCTCTCTCTCTCTCTATACTTCTCATTTTCTATACTTGACTTCTCTGTCTCTTTCTCTATACTTTTCCGTCTCTCTCTCTCTCTCTCTATACTTCTCTGTCTCTCTATCTCTATAGTTCTCTATCTCTCTCTATAGTTCTCTATCTCTCTCTAAACTTATCTGCCCTCTCTATCTATTTCTCTCTCTCTTTACTTCTCTATCTCTTTCTGTATACTTCTCCGTCCCTCTCTCTATACTTCCCTGTCTCTCTCTGTATATACTTATCTCTCTCTATTTATAATTTTCTATCTCTAATAATAATCTCTAATCTAATAATTTTCTTCTCTCTCTATTTTTAATTCTCTCTCTCAATACTTCTCTGTCTCTCTCGCTATACTTTTCTGTCTCTGTCTCTCTACAGTTTTTTTTATCTGTCTCTATCTGGATATACTTCTTCTTCTCCCTCTTTATCATATACTTCTCTTCTTCCCTCTTTATCCTATACTTCTCTTTCTTCCTCTCTCAATACTTCTCCGCCTCTCTGTTTACACTGCGCTTTCTATGGGGAGATACTGGAGAGATACTTCTCTCTCAAAATTCTAAAACTCTCTTCATTTTCAATTTCCCGATATATATACATTTAAAGAGAATTACTATGCATATACTTTTAAAACTTCTCTCTCCACTTAAACTTATACTTTTTATTCTATACTTATATATCTCTGCCTCTTTCCCTCTCTTTCTCTCTACACATCTACACATCCATCTGCCACTACAGAAAGCGAAACCCCATGGCATTATCCTCAGTTGGTAATCGGCTCGACCTCAAGGCCAGGCTGAGGCCCAGACCTAGCAGCAAAAGAGTGCATGGAGGTGTTGTTCATCTAGCAGAATACACGATACACGTATTCCCCATCTCGAGCACCTGGCACCATACACACACATATACGGGCCACACACAGTTGTATATTGAGATATATAATAGTTTGTAGTTTATAATAAATTTGAGTGGGTAGCAAAAATATGTATGTGTGTGTGTGTACGTGTGCATGTATATACGTGTATGTTTGTGTAAGTGTGTGTGTGTGTGTATTTACTAGACTAAGATATCCGAAAAAAGGGGTTGAGGGGGTTAACAAATTAACAGGCTACAGGCCTAGGGGTCTACGGATCTAGCGCCAGTAAATAAATAAGGCAAATTCAGGCGAGGCGCTCGCTCGACCATGGACCCATTAGCGCGTGGTTGGACAGTGGGGGAGGGTGAGCGATCGATCGGCTATATCTATCGTGAGATAATTCGGAAAGTGGGCAGTCCAGCAGGGGGGAGGAGCAGGTCGTAGGAACTATGCCCCCCTCCCCGTTCTAGCGCCTAATCGTCGTCATCATCGTCGAGTCGTTTGGTGCGCTTCTTCACCATTTTCCGCTTTTTATGCAGCGCCTCCATGCGCATATCCTCCAGATCCTCCTGTAAGCCTGCAGAACAAGAAGATATCATAGGATTAATCTGGCACTACGCGCTGCACTTCGAACCTACCTAATTTCTTGCTAATGAATTCCTCGCGCTGCACCTGAGCGAAGCTCGACTCCATTTTGTCGACGTCGTCGTCCATGTCGCGATACCGACGCTTATCATAGCCAAAGATATCGCGTATGTGCGAGGATATATCCTCCTCGCAGTCGCCGTCGTCAATGAAGTCGTCCAGCTCCGAGTCGTACTCCGAATCATCCTCGTCGTAAATGCGTCCTAAGAGAGAGAGAGAGGGATACATGGAAAAAGAGCGAATATAAAGTAAATGTAATATTTTTACATATCGATATATTTTCCTTATTCCACAAGATATTGCAAGCAAACTGAGTATATCCTAATTCCATTATAATATATACGTTTCCACTGAGTTTCAGCTCAATCGCACTGCTATAACATATGCTGCTAACGGTTTTTGTTGGAAAACTCTGCAACTTTTCATGATATTGTAACTAAATTAGCTACAATATAATATGGAATTATTATCTATGTTCTTCTCAAATTTTAATAAAACTTGTTAACTATATGCTAAGTTCTCTAAGGAAAGACTGCTCTAGCTGTAGTCCCTTTTATATGATAAATTTAAAATTCTCTATAATATGCTATAAATTAGCTTGGTATGCAAATGATTTTTATGGCATATCGGAATTTCACTGAAATTTTGCTATATTTAACTTAGTAAAACTGCATGCATTTTTTTTTTTAATTCAAGAAATTTTGATAAGTAACTAAACTGCTGGTACAAATAATTTCCAAATCTTTATAAAATTAATTTAAATTGAATTAAAATCGTTTTAACAGTATACGAATTTTTGTAAAACTGGACAACAATAAAAATAATTTCTACAGTATATAGCAACTTTTAAAAACTAGAAAACTATATACTATAATTTATCGATCATGAGTATACTTTTTGTTATAGAACTTTAAGATTTTTTATAATAATTTAATAATTTAAATAATAATTTTTAGAAATCAGCTATGCCATAAGCTATATTTATAGTATTTATAGTAACTATTTTATAGTTATCATAGGCAAGATCGATAAAGTTATGGATTTTTATATGCACATTCAAAAATTCGGTAAGACATTATCTACAACTAGTTTTCTAAATGAAAGGAAAGGCATATACGAATTGCAATAAATTTTGGTATATACTATTAATGCCATGGGAGTAATTTCTGAGTTTGTAGACGAAAATTTTCAAATTGTGTGTGATATTAAAGCTAAGCTTCGTATAAATATTAAAACTCAAATACTTCTCTTGATATTACAAGTTAGTTTAAAAACTGATTGCCTTATCTTGTTCAAAATTTAATAAAAATTGGTTAGCTATGGTATATCCAAAAGTTTCTACTGAAACCATCGATCTATGCCTAAGTTTTATTTTATAGCGAAATAAAGAATTTCTTATGTTAGAGTAAATAGAGTTTAGTATAAGAAAGACTTCTATGGCATCTGAATTTATTGTTGGCGTAGGGAAGATCGAGCATAACTATCTAGGGCCATAACTAATTAAGCCAGTGGCTTAGCTTAGTGTGGAGATAATTTCTATAGCATATGCGAATGGAATGCTTTGATTTAGTATATGTTCTGGCCTAGGAAAGATCGGTGGAAAATGTAGTTACTGTGCAAGTATTCTATAACTCTAGATATACCGAAAAACAGACGACTGAAAAATCTGCTAAGCACAGTAACTATATATATAAAGTTATATATATATAAATATAAATATATATAAATAAAAATAAATATATATATATACACATATGATAAATATATATAATATATATATAAATATATATAATATATATATAAATATATATAAAATATATATAAATATCTAGAACTGTATATAAATTTATATATACTTAAAGCAATTGTAGTATCAATGGAACTCACTCTTGTTGCCCGGCTCGGGTGCAGGCTGTCGGCGCGCTGGCGGCGCAGCACGCCCCCGCGCATCGGCGGGCGGCAGCGGACGACGACGCTGCGCATCGAGCTGCGGGGGAAAGGGTCGCGTCTTGGTCGGCTCCCGCGGCGGAAACTCGCGCGTGACGCCGGCCTTGTTGGCCGCCGCATAGGGATTGCGGGATTGCACGCTGGCCGCCGGTTTGCCGCTGCCGGCCGAGGCTGAGGTCGAGGCTGACGCTGCGGGCCTTGCGTTGGCGGCGGAGGAGGAGCTGCTGCTGCTGTTGGCGGCGCTGCCAAGTGGTCGCTTGGCTGTGCTGGCGCCGGAGCTGGAGCTGCCGTTTGGCTTTGTACTTGAGCTTGCTTTGGCACTGGAACTGCTGCTGCTGTTGCTGCTGCTGCCGGCGGCGGCGCTGGAACTGGACGCCGGCCGCTTGAGGCTATCACTTGTGGGCTTCGCTGTGCTTGACGCGCTTGAGTTCGCCGTCGCCGTCGACGAGGCCGGCGTCTTGTTCAGCTTTGGTATGCGTCCGTTGGGCTCCATGCGCGTCGGTGCTGCACTGGGATTGGCCTGTTCCCGGCGCTGATCCTTGTCCTTCGGTTTGCTCTCGCTGCTTTCGCGCAGGCGATCGCGTTCCCGCTGCGCCCGCTGCTCCTTCCAGCGCTGACGCTCCTCCTGCTCGCGTTTCTCGCGCGCCGAGAGCAGGCGTTCCGGTTCCTTCTTGCGCTCGGGCGTCGCAATGGCCACCGGCTCGTGCTGCTTCTTCTCGGCGAGCCGCAACAGCGCCTGAAAGTCCATGGGCGGCGGCTGTGGTGCACGCTTGATCTTGGCCTTCTTCTGGCTCTCCTCCTCGAGCCGCTTGCGCTCCTCCTCGCGTCGCTCCGCCTCCGGATCGTAGAGCGTCTTCGAGGAGGTGCTATACGCACGCGCCACCACATTGTCGCCGCGTGGCGTTGAGCTAGCGCCATGACTGATCCGCTGGCCGCGCGTATGCGATTTGGCCTCCTCGCGCTCGCGCGTTATGGCCGCCTTGACGCGCTCCTTGGTGCCGGACAGATCGCGCACGGATTGCGGCCGACTGGGAGCGAAACCTTTGTCCTCCTGCACATCCTTGACCTTCTCGATGTACTTCTGATAGAAGGCATTCGCCTCGGTCGACACATAGCCATAATCGTCGCCATCGGGCCCGCCCAGCGAGACGACGTCCGTCGTATTATCGCAGTCCTTGGCATCCTCCAGCACGGACTTGTTCGCCGACTTGGTGACCTTCAGCATTTTGCGTATCTTGTTCTTGGACTTCTCGTCGCGCATGGCCAGCAAATTGGAGAGCTTCTCGCGCTCCTGCCGCTTCCGCTCGGACTCCTCGGCCTCGCGCTTCTTGAGGAACTTCTGGATGTTGTTGGACAACTGTTTGCTCTCCTTGCTCTCCTTCTTGGGCGGCGCATACTTGGTGCTGTAGAATTTATGCGGCTAAACGGAAAAAGAGCATATCAGACACTTGTTGACAAGCCACCCCCCCCCTCCCCTCCCCTCCGTCACAACCCTCTGGCCATGTCACCGCCCCCAGCTTGTCTCAGCGGGGTCAATGCTTGACCCACTTGATAAGGCTGCTGCATATGCGGACATGTGGCAGTTTTCCATATGTTCCTGTTTGGGGGCGGTGCGGCCAGGACGAACAGCGACATCAGCATAATAATCACAATAAAATTAATAATAATAATAATAGTAAGCGCAACGCACCTCGTCCTTTGTGGCTGCATCGTTCTTCTTCTTGGCGTAATGCAGCAGTGCACCAAAATCCATGTTGCGTGCGATTTAATTCAAATAGCAGTGTCACTTGCTTTTGTTGTCGTCGTGCTCAAAATTCAAAAGCGTTTTATTTGTTTTCTCTTTGTCCCAGACGTACGTACTTGTTGGCTGAAAACTCTAGAAAGACTACTAATTAGCGATGTGACAGCGCGTCACGAATCGGCCGATTACTCGCCACAGGTACTTTTTAAGTATTTTGGGGGCTGTGCAACACTGGCGCTCGCTATCGATATATCGCTTGAACTTAGCTTGAAATCTGCTGGGAAGCGCATATATTTCAGCTCGCGTATTTAGTAGAGAATCTTAATATATTATATATATGCATATATATTATATAAATTTTAATAGTATATATAGCATACGTATACGTATACATGTATGTATATATACAATAAATGCTAGAAAATAAAAGCAAAGTAATAGCAGTGAATGCAGTACAGGTTTTTTTTTTTTTTTGTGTAATATTATAAGCAAATATTAACGTTTATATATATTTATTATTTATTATTATTTTTATACGCCAACAAATTGATTTATTTGGCTCAAATAGGTACGCTGCAACAAGTAGCAGTGTTGCAGAGCTACACAAATAATTGTTAGCGCTTAATCGATGTTTCGATACATTGTTTTGAAAATAAATAAACGCAATAAATACAATAAAATAATTATGCAGAAGCATATATATTATAAATATATGTTTGTGCGATGTGCAATGCATTTAGCAGTGCACTGTCGCTCATATGCCAAATGCTTATCGTGCACCAACTCTTATCGATATATCGATAGCAGCCTGCCGAGCTTAATTCCGTTGCCATCCATAGCAGCGCTGGCCAACACCAACAGAGCGTTTAAAAATGAGTCGCGGAATTGGACTGAATATTTGGCAGTGCCTCAGCTTGATGCTCTACACGAGCATTGTGAGCTTCACTGGCGTCGCCGGCATCGAACCGCTGACAATTGGCGTCGCCGCCGGCCTGGGCGCCCTCGGCTTCACCTCGTTCTTCAAGGGTCATACCTACTGCCGGCTGTACGAGTGCTGCGATGAGCGCAGCATCCCAGCGGACATTGCAAGTGAGTAGTGTGGGAATCCCACCAATTGCTGGCATCGAACTGAAATCATTTACACGCCCAGAGCTAACGCACACGCTGGACACAACGCTCTTTGGCCAGCACATGGTGAAGGACACAATACTGCCGGCACTGAGCGCACACCTGCGGCCGGACAGCAAATCGCGCAAGCCGCTCGTTATGAGCTTCCACGGCACGCCCGGCACCGGCAAGAGCTTCGTGGCGGATCAGATCGCGCAGGCGTTGTACGTGGAGGGCGCCAAGAGCCAGTATGTGCACAAGTATATGGGCCGGGCGGACTTCTCGCATCCGGCACGGCTGGAGGACTACAAGGAGCGCATCAATCGTGAGGTGCGCGCCAGCATCATGAACTGCCCGCGTTCGCTCTTCATCTTCGATGAGGTGGACAAGATGCCGGTTGGCGTCTTCGACACGCTCACCTCACTGATCGACTATGCGGCCAATACAAAGGAGACGGACTACACCAAGGCCATATTCATATTCCTCTCAAACACTGCGGGCGTACGCATCTCCGATCATCTGGCGGAGCTCATGCTCAAGGGCACACGGCGCGAGGATACACGCCTCTCCGACTTTGAGGTGATGCTCAAGAAGTCCGCCTACAACATGGAGGGCGGCCTCAAGCTGACGAACATGATCGAGGCGCACGTCATCGATCACTATGTGCCGTTCCTTGCCCTGGAGAAGGCGCACGTGGTGCAGTGCATCGAGGCCGAGTTCCGGCGCTGGGGCCACCATCCCACGCAGCAGCAGATCAACCATGTGATAACAGTGGCCGTCACATACGAGCCAAAGAACGGCATGTTCGCCACGTCCGGCTGCAAGACGATCGAGAAGAAGGTCGCCGTCAGTCTCGATCAGCGTTGAGCCGACTTCGGCATGCTAGATATATATATATATATTTTTGATCTATATCTGAATGCATCTTTTTAATTACAATATTTTACAACTAGAAAGAAACGTTTTCATCGGCGCACCGAAGCTGGCATACCCTTGCAGTGGAGATAACTATATCTATATCGATATATATATATATTTATATTTGTATATGGCTATACTGTAGCTAAAGCTTAGAAGGTCTTTTCTAAAAAGCTTTGATATTTTTTATGGCAGGCTATAACTTTAGCACGTAATACGATTTTATGGCTATAGTTACATGCTATAAATAATTGGAATAACTGTTGCTTTGCCAACTATATGTTGAGTTTTGAAGGCGCAGCAATAGTAAAAAAAAAGTTTCTGGCAAATTCGAGTAGAATAACTTGAAGAATAACTAAAATCGGCCGATAGTTGCTATGACAGCTATATGCTATAGCTGTGCGATACTCTTGAAATTTGGAGAGCAAGCACACAGCATTACAAAAGTGCTAGATATCGATTTTGGTTACAATACATTTGCTATTGGCTAAAATCGGCCGATAGTTGCTATAATAGCTATATAAAAAGCTATAGCTGTGCGATACTGTTGAAATTTGGACAGCACGCAGGCAGCATGGCAAAAGTGCCATTTGGCGAGTTTGGTTACCATACACTCAATATTAGCTAAAGTCGGCCGATAGCTGCTATAATAGCAATATAAACAGCTATAGCTGTGCGATACTGTTGAAATTTAGACAGCACGCAGGCAGCATGGCAAAAGTGATATATGGCGAGTTTGGTTACCATACACTCACTATTAGCTAAAGTCGGCCGATAGTTGCTATATCAGCTATGCGATAGTTTGCTCATTCCGACTTATATACAGCGTGCAGCAGCGAGAAGTCTGTATACCAAGTTTCATTAGGATAGCTGCAAAACTGAGCGAGTATTTTGCATTGCAAGCAGCCGAACGGACAGTTACGGACAAGAATATATATTTATGGGATGGCTTTATGGGATCGAACCACTGCAGGGGTATATTTAAGGTGGAACACACACTTCCACTGATGCTCTACCAGGGATTCAGCCACTTGAGACGCGCATCCTTGCGCAGCAGCTCGGTGTCCAGACGCTTGGGCTGCTGGTCGAAGGCGTCGCGCGCGCTGCTGCGCAGCTCCACGGGTCCAATGTCCTTGGTGACGAGGCACTCGCCGTTCTCCTTGAGTATCGTGTGGCCGATGTCGTGCGCTGTCGGCTCGCCGTAGGGGAACGTCACGGGCGTCACCTTGATCAGATGCTTGATCTTCCACAGGCGCGCATTGTTCTCGGGGATGTTCTTGACGACGGTGAAGTCACCCTGCCTGCCATCCAGGCCGAGATCCTTGAGGATGCGCTTCTCCCAGTAGGGATTGCCCTTGACGGGCTTGATGCGCTGCACGCGGAACAGCTTGGCCGGCTCCACGGGTGGATCCTGTTGCTCCGGCGTTCTGCAGGCATGCAATTATTATTAGTATTAATATGGATTCGATTAAATCGGTTCTGCCGGCTCGCCTGCGCCGCCTCCCACCTGGGATAGTAGATGATGCTCTCGTATTTCTTGCCGTCCTTGTACAGATACTTTTTGTTATGCTTGCCATAGCTGCGCGCCAGCTGCAGACTCAGCTGCGTGGGCTGCAATAGCCTCAGTGCGTTCATTTTATTTTAGAAAATAATAATAATACAAATTAAATCGTAAGCGAAACGCAGCTGTCTGCGGTTATGAAAGCGTGCCAGGGCTGCGCACAGCTGTTTGCCATTCACAGCGGTGTCGGTGTGGGTATATCGATAACGTAGTTAGCAGTGTTGGCTAACGTGCACACACATACAGCACGAGCTTAAGCCGCTCGCATTTAAATGCAAATAGCTAACGGTTATTTGCAGGAGTTTTAATTGGAAGGAAAAAACAATTTAAAATGCAAAATAAAAAAGTTTAGTTTAATATAACTACCATAATGAAACAATATAATAGATATATAATAAATAATAGTACAATTTATAAAATAATAAAATATCAATAATAATAAAGAATATATATTATAATAAAATAAAAATGAAAATTATGATTTTACGAGTGTTTTTATTTACATAATAATAAAGTTTATATAATAATAAAATATCTATAAGAATTATAATATATCTTAATATATCTTAAGAAAGTTTTTAATTTTTTTTACATTTCAATAAAAATACGCAAATATTATTTCATCTACTGGCCGCCTGCCCTTTTGCCAGCCGCCATTTTGTTGCTCTGATTGGCGCATCTGCTGTCCGCGCTGCTGCTCTGCCATTGGCTGCTCTCGCGGTGGTTGAACCACCTAAACTGGAGCTGCGCTTGCTATAAAGGATGCTGTAGCAGCGACGCAACGCTTCAGTTCGGCAGCAAAGCTTTGCTCGAACAGGACATCGAGCAGAAAGTGAAAGTGCACAGGACAAAAAAAGAAAAAAAGCTAAACGTGCAATAACTTTGTAATTTTTGCAGTTTTTTGTAAGTGTAAATTTCAAAAAAAAAAAAAATATTTCATATTTTTTGTGGGCATTTTTTGTGAGATTCGAGCGAATTGCAGAAAAAAACGTGCAAAATACTTACAGTTCTAATAAATTGCAAGTTATAAAAAAATGCAATTATTTCATATTTTTACGGCATTTTATGTGAGATTCGCGCGAGCTCTCGAGGGACGCGTAGTCGTCGTAATTACTATGCGATTTCCTTGGCGAAATCGCAAGGGGAAAGCCCATTAAAATCTGCAGCGGTAACCGCAAAGGGGTTACTGCCAGGTTCCTGCATCCGCTTCCGATTCCCTGGGGCGACAATAAAGACGTGACGGTGACGATGACGGTTGTTCGATTGTTCCGGTTATTCCCCGTTATTCGCCTGTTTGTGTAGGTGTGAAAATATGTTGCGAATAAACAATAAACAACAAACAAGCGAATAATGCGAAACGTAAACAGAACACGCGCGACACGTGACCCGCGAAGCAGCAGCAGAAGGAGGAGCGGGCTTAGGGCTGATCGAAGGGGTTGGCAAGGGGTTGAGCGGAGCTCACAATAAATAATGCAAACTACATAATCTCTAATAATAATAACAAGTAAAGATAACTACAGTCTACGGAATGCACTCGACAGTGAGATACCATTTAGCTACTTTGGTCGTTTAAAGTTAATCCTTAATATTAAATAATATTAATTAATAATAATTGAAGAAATGCAACAAGCATTTTTACAGATTTGTTGATCTCACGCGCATGGATCGTTTTCACACATACAGTCAAACAAAAAGTTTTAGTGGCAATAACAATATTTTAGCATTTATACTTTGACACTGAAAATGAAAATATTGATTTGCGAAAGCGTTGGGCGTGGCACTTAAGTTTTGACATTAACCTGATCTGCGTATGCTATACAGAAATGTTCATAGAAAATTTGGTGCGCTTAGCGCTTTTAATAACTGAGTTCTGTGTATTTATGCTAACAAACGGACAGACGGACAAGGCAAAATAGCCTAGGCTATTGATGCAGATGAACAAACACATACATATAAAAATAAAGCAGAAGCTAACACACTCCCTCCCTCACTCCTCTATACCCCTGGCAGGTGTAGCAGTTGGAGACGTCGCAGTCGCCGCAGTCCCGATGGTCTACGACATGACGCACCTGGCGCCGCCGCCGCCGCAGAGCATCTCGCTGAGCCGCTACTACATGGAGCAAGAGGACGACCTGACGGCGGCGGCCAACCATGCGCTGGCCAATGGCCATGCGCATGGTCTGGCGGCTGGCGAAGATTATGCGGCGAGCACTACGCTGGACATCGATCAGCGGTTCCAGGCGCGCATCGCCTGCGAGACGGCCGCACAGCCGGCTCCGCCGCCGCCACCAACGCCGGCGCCGCGACGTCGCACTACGCCCATTGCGCACCTCGATCCCTCGGAGCTGGTGGGGCTGTCGCGCGAGGAGCGCCGGCGGCGGCGACGTGCCACACTCAAATATCGCACGGCGCACGCGACGCGCGAACGCATACGCGTCGAGGCGTTCAACGTGTCGTTCGCCGAGCTGCGCAAGCTGCTGCCGACGCTGCCGCCGGACAAGAAGCTCTCCAAGATCGAGATCCTCAAGCTGGCCATCTGCTACATAGCGTATCTCAATCACGTGCTCGAGACACCCTGAGACGCCGCCAACGCCTCCAGCTGCAGCCAGTTGCCAGGCGCCATGTTTCTCACGCTTCCCACGGACTAAATCCGGCACCGATACACGAATATATAACATATATACGGATCACAGATATATCCATATAAATAGCTATATGTACTAATCGTAGCCCCCCTATGTCTAGTCGTAGCCAAAATCTAGTTCCTAGTCACTTTTTTTTTTGTCTAGCCTCTAAAACTACGTGATACTACAGTATTTGTCTATATAAACCATACATGTATGTATATATATATATATATATCATATACCCTATGCGAGTCGCCAGCAATAAATTGATTATTTATATAAATGCCATTATATAAATATGTATATATTGTACATACATCACACTGTCTTGTTCTTCCTGCCCCTCAGCACCTCCTTCCAGCGCGTTTACTCATACCCTGCAATTGCATGATGGTCGCATAGTTCGACTATCCGCTTGACTATACCTCTGCCTCGAGTTCGCAAATTTTGTATGCTGTCTTTATATGCACTTAGTCAGGGGTTGTGGTGCTCAAATTGGAATTATCTCGTACTGCAGCAGCAACAGGAAAATCAGATAGTTGGAAAAAAAATTTGTTTATAAGATTTTTATTTTTGAATGCCTAATAGTTATATTTATAAAATTTTATATGTAGCTACTTTTATATATCACATCAACTTGATAATTTCATACATCAAATTTTGAATTCTTGCATTAATTTTTTTAAATATAACTTTACTATTCAGTATCTCGTACGCTCTCCAACCAAAAACGGAAGCAAACTCTATCTTTTATTGTGAAGCTCTAAAACAATTTGCATTTATCAAAACCATTATCTTTGCATGCATTATAGCTGTATATATTAAATTACATATCTATAAGAAATATAACTTTGCTCAAATTTTTTATTTTCATTTTTCGTTTCTTTAAAAAGTTGTTATTTATGAATTGTTTTGAAAAAATGTCGAAATTTGAAAAGTATTATTTTTTATGTATCTGCAAGGAACATTTTGTTTGAAAAGTAATATTTTCAGGTATATCTCTGGATGTAACATGTTAAAATTGAATAAAATTTATATACATCCAATATTCAGATTTTAAAATTTTTAATTTTTAAATTCATAAATTAACTTCTTATAAAATTCACTTACTGAACAAAAATTGCGAATGGACTCCGAATGAAAACGAACCCTTGCAGAGTAACTGCTAGTCGTGCTGGCCGCTGCCTACTGTTTGCTCTCTTGCGGGCCCTGGAGCTCAGCTGGCGCTAGCAAGTTTTCCATTTGCTTTTCTGTCTGCCAACAAAGCGCCAGCTGCGCCCCAATCCCGCCCCCTGCTCCACGCACAGCTACAGTACGTGTGCGCGTGTGTGTGTGTGTGTATGGGGCATGTCCTTCGTGCTGCTGCTGCTGCTGCTGCGCATCAGTAGGCCACGCCCCCAGTGGGAAAGCTGAGATGAAGTCTCCCCGAATTGTGAGATTTCAGTCACATTTTTAAATTGGAATTCATAGTCGATTTTCTGGAACCTCAAGCAGTCTTTTTTTTTCGATTAATGTGCAAATTAATAAATTCACGAGCTCAAGGACAAAATGTCATTCAACTTTTCAGCCATGCAGGTGAGCGAGTGCAATTGCTAGAATTCACTTGGATTCCATAGTGGATGCTGTTCGGCTGAGCAGCGTTGCCAACTGTCAGAAGGCTGCGACCCAATTGCAGCCAGGCTGCAGTAACGTGTCAGCTTTGTCTATTTCCGTAACGCCATTATGGTATATCAAATTTAGACTGACCAAAAAAAATATTGAGCGCGACTTGAATATACCCTGCAGGCATTAGTTAAGCTGGCTAAAAGCTTGCAACTGATATGTGGATGCTGTTCGGCTGAGCAGCGTTGCCAACTGTTATATATACCAAATTTAGAATATATTGGGAGCGACTTGAATATACCCTGCAGGCATTAATTTAGCTGGTTAAAATGATATGATATGCTGATATGCCCAATGCTGCTGGTAAACGCCCACGCCTAAAATACAAAAAACAAGCAGCTTGGCAACACCCCCGCCCATACCCATAGCCAGCGTGGCCCCAATCTGTGCTGCGAATAAAACAGCACAACAAACAGTCAAATTCCGACAGGGCGCAAGCCAAATGAATGTTTCCTCAGCTTGTCACTGTCGCTGTCTGTGCCGGCGACAGGCGACAAACTGCCGAGCAAACAGTTCTCTGGCTTAATTAACAGAATAATTTTAGTTGGAATTTTTAAGCAGCTAATTTAGTATAAAGTTTATGCAAAAAGCGAACAACAATTTAATTATTTACAATTTGCAACTAATTTAATTACATGCTTCGCTTAGTTATCGTTGTGGACGACTTTGTCGCCTGGCTGCTGCTCCATAACTACGCAGCACTTAAGCATATTCCCGTTTCCCCATTACGTCGTGTGCCCGTCTTCACCCCCTGCCGCTCTTGTCACCTATGCTATTCGCGCGCGCTCTCTCTCTCTCGCTCCCTCTCTCTCTCTGCCCCGCTACGTGCCTGCCAAATAGCGACAGTAAAGTTTATTTACTTGGTAACGATAGGTTACGCTTTCGCTGCCCGCTGCCAGCCCCTCGCTCTAGCAGTGGCATCCAATGCTCGCCGATTACCACGCAACTCGTTCACAGTTATTTCCATATTTTCATTTGGTTTTGTGCGATAAACGGGGATCTAACGGAATTTCTGCAACGCTTGCGAAACGCTTAAAAACAAATTGAAACAAAAAGTGTTGCTTTTGTTGTTGTGTTTTCTTCGTTCTCGTTTCTACTTCATTTTGCTGCGTTGTCCAACCCTGGAGCTGCCAGTGGGGAATGTGGAGTGAGGCGTCCAGTGTCCAGTCGGGATCACTTTAATGGCATTTCAATTGCCCAAGCGCACAAATTGACAGCTGTTCGGGCAGGAAAATTTGATTGGAAAAGCGGGGAAAAGCAGTAGAGGCCGAAACGGAAACTGTGCTGCTGCAGTGCGTGAAATTAGCTTAAGTGTCGCCAACACTGAGGCTGCAGGCCTTTGTGTGTGTGTGTGCGTAAGTGTAAGTGGAATGGCAGCAGCCACAGGGTGGCACAAGTGCAGCAGAAAGTTCGGCTGGTGCGCGACACAGTGGGACCAGACAGTAGAGCGAACACTGCGTGTAAATTGTGACTTGATTTTCTTATAATACTAAAAATGCAAGCATGTTTTAAGCATATTGAGTGGAAAATGTAATTCTTAGCAATACCAATGGGTATAAAGGCTGTGTGTTAAAGAAAACTGCAAATGAAATGAAAACTACATGCTGCGGCAGCGCCTTAGGCACACAAGCAAGTCCGACTGGGCAGGCCAGTGAGGTGGATTCTGCTGCTGTGGGCAGTGCTTTAGCGTGTTGCTGCTCGGCTGCTGTAAGGGGCGCTGAGCAGTGCTACGAGAGAGAAGGAGAAGATGGGGGGGTAGTGGCACGTCTACAAGTGCAACCAGCACTGTTGCACGTGCGTCGGGCTAGCTTCTTGACTGTCTAATCCGACGACGCGCGCACCATGTGATAAATTGCACCCCAGAGGGTTGACATAAAAATCATCGCTTTCACGCTGAGGGGGAAGTAAGGCCAGACCAGACTGCGACTGAGAGGCAGTGTGCAAGGGGTGTGAGTGAGGTTAGGTTTGCCAAGTATGTTCATCCTTTTGTCTGTCTGCCTATCAGTTGAACGCCTTTCGTCTATGCTTGCTAATTGAGTTTAAAATCAATTTGTATTTTACGCTTCGAGTGCTTTGAGCCTGAATCGATCAACCTAACCTCACACACACGCACGCACATCCCCCCTTCTCCCTCGCACTGCGTTGTGTAATTGCCGTGCAAATTTAATTACAATAGCAACGCCTGACACGCTGCTTAACTACAAGCAGCTTACTCTCTCTCTCTCGCTCTCTCTCGCGCGCGCTGCTTCCACCCCCTCCAGAGCATCTGCTGGCGTCCGTTTCACACGCACTCAATCAAGGCCTTCTTCAATCTTCAATCAAGTGTTGACAACGCGCCACGTGCTTGCGCGTGTGCGGCCAGTCTTGTGCGTGGGCGTTATAATTTTTTTTTTTTGGCAGCAGGGGCGTGGCACGGCGTATTGTATTACCAGCCGCAATTTGCATCTTTTCTCGCCTCTCGCGTTAATTGAAATTGCAAAATGCGTGGGAAGCGCTCGAGACAAAAAATCTTCCTCTTCGCCTTGTTGCTCTTCTTTCGGCTGGCTGCAGTTGTGTCCGCAGAGAGCAACAGCTGCTGCTGCAGCTTGAGCTCCTCCTCTAAAAAAATGATTGCACATGACTTTGCTGGGAGGCAGTTGTGGGTTGGCCCAGTAAAGAACTTAACGTCTGGCAGCAATCCGGTTTTGTGATACCCTATAGCTTATGTGTAATGGGCATATGGGCTATCATGTAAGCGAAACGATTGCTTAAGTTATTGTTTTTTTTTTTTTTTTTTTTAGATTTTTTAAAAGAATTAAATCCCAAAATATTAATTATACTGTATGTTTTTTTTTAATTAATAACTTAAGCTAAATTTTAATATTGCTATAGTTCAGGTTTCGGCTTCGATCTTTAAATATAAATTCATTATAGTATACCTAACATTTAATCTTCCACAGTTTGATTTCATATAAAGCGCATAACCTTTTCAGTTTTTTTCAGATTTGATATAAAAACTAAAATTATTTTAATTTTCGTGAAACTGTCAAGTTTTTGCTTTTCAATATTGTTATGATTAATTTAATTAAATTTTCATTCTTAAGAATAACTTTACAGAGCGATAGCAATTTGATAAATAAAGGCTACACCTAAGTAGACTCATTCTTTTGGCTGAATGTGTCTAGATTTTCTTTATTTTTAAATTCTCACTGCTTTCAATTTCTCTTGCTATAGAATTAAAACATTTCAATATAGAGTTTTTTATAGTTATCTATCTACTTCAATTATGGTTTTATCAAATAAAATTAAGAAAACTTATTGACGAAGCCTTTTGCATACTTTTCAGTTACTTTCCTTTTTTTCTGCCCTTATACATGCTTATTATAGGGTATCTCAACTGCTGTTCGATCTGCTGCCCTCGCTGTTCGTTTTTTGTGCATTCAGCAATTGTCCTTTAAAAAGGCAAACACAAACAAGGAATTAAGTGGCATTAGACAAAATGCTTTTTTACACATGTTGCAACACAGAGATTACGATTACGCCGTGTAATCGTCACACGCCCCAAAGCGATGCGTGCCTCGAGAGCAGCACCAGTCAGTCCGCTCGAGGAGGGTTGCTCGAGGGGTTGCTTCTGTGGCGAGGCGTACCTCGCCTTGTCTCGTCTCGTATCGTTTTCGTTTCGGTTTCAATTTGGTTTCTCGTTGGATTTGGGCTTTTTATCAATTGGTTTGCTTAGCGTCCATAAATAACGGTTTTAGTTGCCCCTGCGCTGGTGTGTGCAATTGAAACAGGTGGCAGACTGTCCACCTAGCTTAGGACTACACTGAGCGAAACTCTGCCTGTATGTCATCTGAGTGCATTAATCATGTCTGTGCGGGCTCGGGCTTAGTTCCGACTTTACTAGAGCCAGATTCAAAGTTCAAATTGAAATTTTATTGTATAATCCTTTTCATAACTTTACTGACTTCTGTTCAAAATTTTTTAAAACTCATATTTGGAATATATTATGAGCTCTAAGTTACAAGCTACATTATTTCATATTATTTTCATTATTTCCATTTTGCTAAAAATGTAATATGTTTATTTAAACATCGAATATCATTTTCTTTCGGGCTTACTGTACGATTTCTTTTAATACTGATTTAACCTCAGCGCGTTGGAGGTTGACGCGTTCGAGGCGTTCTAATACTTTGATCATTTATTTTATTGTAAAATAAATTTGATTTTAAAAAGAAATAATTGACTTTTTCCATGTTAATAGTTTTACCATGAATCAAATGATGACTTGGGTGTGATGTCTTTATTTTTTAAAGATTTGCCAATTTTAAATTTCTGCAATTGATTTTAAAACCATTTCTTACTGAAAGTAGTAATATTAATGCAAATTTTAACGATTTCACTAATTCCAGCTTGACTGTAACTTAGTTCGACTTACGTCTATGATAGTTTATACTAAACACGTCATTGTGGCTCTTAAATTGAGATTTTCATTTTCTTTTAAAGTGGGCCTAAACAAAATTCATTTTATTTTATTTTTTGACTTGAAAACTTTTAAGTGAAACTGAACAAAGATTTAGATCTTTAGATCCAGCAACATGGTATAAAAAGTCTATGAGATCTTTTGCCGGCCAATTTCCAGAGCTATTTCTACCATCATAAATTGACTCCAATTAGGAAATTGACAACTTATTTCAATCCACTCTTGTCTTCCATCTCTCCCCTGTCAGTACGAGCGAGGCTTCCAGGCCAAGAGCGTGTGCAATTGGGAGTACCAGCGCTTCTCCCCGCCCCGCCCGCGCACACTGAAGGGCAAATCGACGCCGCTGTGTGACAAGACCGGCCACCTGCTGCCCACGGCGAAACGGTGAGTGCATCCATCTCTCTCTCTCTCTCTCTCTCTCTCTCTCTCTCTAACTGCTGTTTACCCTCCCCCTACTGGCGCACAGCGACGGCAACTTTCTGGGGCATTACCGTGGCACGTACCACCTGCCGCTGCGCATTACGCGCAGCTTTGCGACGCTCTACAACAACTGCCTGAGCGGGCGCTATAAGTACAGGGATTATCCGCGCGACCTCTGCTGCTGCCAGTACCAGCAGCAGAAGGGCCAGTGCGACTGGCGCCTCACGCTGGGCAGCAAGGACGATCCCAGCTGGCAGAAGCCCAAATGCCAGACCAAGTGTGAGGGACTGCAGCAGTTGCTGGACATCAACGAGCTGCACTTGCGCTGCAAGCGCACCAAGTGCGTGCCCAAGGTGAGTGAGCGAGACGCACTGCACCCGCTACTGCACACACACACACACACACACACACACGCACACCTCTCTTTCTCCCTTTGCCTCTCTATCTCGTACCTACCTCGCCGCCTCCCTCAGGGACCCGAGAAGATGATACGCCGGCCGGCCGACTCGTCCATGCGGAATCGCAAGCGCCTGCGCAAGCGTCCCGTCACCGCCTTCGAGTACAATCGCCGGAAGTCCGGCCAGCTGCAGCAGGAGGAGACTAAGTCCCTCAAGTCCGCCAAGGAGACGCCAGTCACGCCGGCCACACCAGCGACGCCAAAGTCCGCAGACAAGGGCGCCGGCTCGAAAACGGGCTCCAACGGCTCGATCAATATCCAAGCGCAGTCCACAGCCTAATCGGAAATATGCGATTGCAATCGCAAGTGGAACTCCCCGGCCCTACAAACCGTACTTAGGCATATTCGGAACACTTGTCCTTGAATTCCAGTGCAGTTTCGGTTTCTACACATCCCCTATCCCCCGACCGATCGGATAAATATAGCAATCGACTATAGCATATCTGTGTATCCATGAAATTCGTTGTCGTCTCCGTATCCATCCATATCTATTTAGTTAATCCATAGTCATAGTTACCATTGTGCATGAATATAGTGATTTTCATCAGACAACGATAGTTTTAACTAATTCCATTCGAAAATTTAACTCAATTAAATCTCGATAGCTTGACTATAAAATCGGAATTGTTTTATATTAAACAGTTCAAGCAATGTACCCAAAAAGTATGCTACAACTGTCGACTAAGTGATCTTTAGGGGATTTTTAGTATAACTTTGGACCTTAAGTTAACCCATAAAGCTATAGAAGTATCTAAATTTATAGCTCTGGCGGATTTTTTAAAAACTTTCTACCAATTTTCCTTTCTAACCATTTAGAACTGACTGATCAGTAGAAATATTGAGCATGCCAAAGGGATATCCCCTTCCAATATTCCATTCTTTATAGTTGTAATATCGACAAGTAATACGATAAAAAATATTCCATCCTTGAGGGAACTTACCTTTACTTTATAGTATTAGTATTGACAATGTATACGATATATTGCCCCCAATTGACTGTTATCAAAAATTACCTGCACAATTTTCGCTTTTAGGAAAATTTTACCTCTCTATATGAAAATTTACGGATCTGTGCAGGTTCTGCCCGTGCTTCAGAGGCTGATTTGTAGGAATCTTCAGCACAGCAAAGACTTAGCTTGCAATTTTTCCGCCATAAGAAAAAAGGTTCCTCATTTTAAAGTTGAAGCTTTCAACTGGGTAAGCTGTGTGGATCTTAGGTATACCTTCGATATGCCTTCAAATTTTCATACTAAAAGATCATTAGTAAAGCAACGATTTCCCTAAAAAAGCTTTAGCTATCTTACCAAGCTATAGCAGACTAAAGATTTCCCCTCAAAATTCCCCTTAAGCTTATCATGGGTTTCTCAACCAATTCCCCTCCCTTTAGGATCTTCAGCATGCCAAAGCTTGCCCCTCAAATCTACCGATCTTAGAAGTCTTCAGTAGACCAAAGCTTTCCCTTCAATTTCCCCTTCTTAGAGATACACCACCCTCTCCCCACCCTTCCCTCTCAGCACGAGCACCTCGCACATGGCGAACAGCACACAGCAATCACAATCGCAATCGCAAACTCATGCTCATGCCACTCACGGATCATGCTCCTGCTCATGCCCATCATCCTCCATGCACTGCGTCAGACTGCAGCGATAATCGAGCTTGGTTTCCCCACACATGACTGCCATGTTGCAAGCAGCAGGAGCAGCGGGAGCAGCGGGACCTGTTGCCAGCTACAAGTTGCCCGATCTGAGCTACACTCCTGGGGATCTCACCGAGCCGCAGTACCGTGTGCCGCCGCAGCAATATGGCCTGGAGCGGGAGCTACCACTGAATCGCCTCTACTTGACTGACCAGGAGACGGCAGGGGGAGCAGCCGGCATAGGAATAGGCGCAGGAGCGACAGCAACGCGACGCATAGACTCCGCCACAGGTAGACAATTTCCGGCCTTGGCAGCAGCGCAGGCACGCTACACGGGCCACCTGAACAGCGACAGCTCCGAGCTCGAGGTGGAGTTCTCGCCCGGCAAGGATCTCATCTCGTTGCCGCTGGTGCACGCTGCTGCAGTCGACCTGACGCCGGATCTGACGCGCAAGATGCCGCTGCACTCGATCACGGAGAAGCCCAACGAGCGCTGCCCGTCGCCCGTGGTGCCGGCCTATGCGAACTTCGAGCTGGCCAAGCGCATGCACCAGGACAATCTCGACCATCAGCCGCTGCCCGATTGCGTGGCAGATTTGGCATTTCGTCGCGCACAGATCGCTGGCGGACACGGTGGACTTGCGCTGGACATTGATCCCATTGCGACGGGTGTCGGCGTGAAGACGCACAACGCCGGCCCGACGCACTGCACCAAGATGA